>VZTN01021043.1:96305-150362 GCA_013400515.1 Erpornis zantholeuca
AGGCAAAAGAACTATGCTCATTTAAAAGCAAAAAAAAAAAAAAAAATCGATTTCTAAGGTCTTGTTCTGTTCATGCAGTGTTATAAATTGGACCAGAAGTGTACCTGCTGCTGAACTGTTGACCAAGGTCCAACTGCCCCTAACTTCACCAGCTCATATCCCCTTCCAGTACTGAATGTTTGCTTTGGACTGGTTTAATATGATAATGGGAGATTTAAGACTTTTGCTCTTCTGATCATTTATGTGGAAGACCACGTGATGCCACGTGATATTCCCAGTGTGTGCTTCCACAGGGTCTTCCTGTGATTTATAAGAATTTGTCATTGTTCTTCTACTGATGGCTGCTGCATGGCTGGGCACGTTCCTTGTGTACTGAATGGGATCTGTGCAAGGTAACAGAACTAAACACACTGTAACATGTTCACCACTCATGGGCTGATTTAAGGGTCGCAGGGTAGCCATGGTTTTGTCACTTCCCAACTTGTGCGTGCTTAACTCCATGACCTACCTTTTAAGTCTGTTCCTTTCTATTTTTTACTTTAGGATGTGGGGTAATCTTCTGTAGAGAGGGGATGAAAGGGGGAAAGAAACCTGCAGGCTTATCAGTTGGAGAAGGCAACTCTGAAAACTATTAGAAGTGTGAAGCGTACTCTCTTTCAATAGGGAAAATGACTGAAACGTCTCCATCTATTGTAGCACGTCTAAATTTTCTAGGGAAATGTTTTATGATTAAATTTTTATTCTATTTTAATATTAGAATTAATTCTCTGTCTGAGTAATTAAAACAAGTCCAGCTTGGGGGTTTTTTTGGGGGGGAGTTGGGAAGTGGGGGAGGGCAGGAATGGCGTGTATAACTGACTCTGCCATGAGTTTTGGGACGAACATATTTAACATGGTACATGCAGAAGCCATATGACCTTCTTACTTACTAGACACCAACAAGGTACATTTTGGGCAGCTTTTAATGACCTGAAGGGGTAGAGAAGTCAAATTTTCAGACCTTAATCATCTGCCACCAAGAATTGCTGGGTTACATGAAAGATGAATTCTGCTAAATGTTTACAGCATAGATGCAGATAGTCCCAGGAACTCATTAATTCCTCTTCATTCTGGTAGATCTGAAATCACTTCAGAATGATCACAAAGGCCTCAAAGTAAGTTCAGGTAATCTCTTTTGTTCAATGACTGGCATGCCCTTAAATTTACCAAGTTTGAAAGCCTGAGATAAAACATTACACTGAGTGCTTTTCAATACTCAAATATGAGTATTTACTCCCAAACAGCAATATGGAATAGCATCCCAGAGCTTATCCCTGTATTTGAATGCACTGTATTTTTAAAAACCAAACCACTGTTTTTAAATCTTCTCATACTCGTACTCCAATGAGAGACTCCTTATAAACTAAGTATGGGTAGAGCACCCTTTTGTCTTGTCCAGGCTAGACTGTGTGACTTCAAACTATCAAACTGATGATCTCCATGCTCCTGATAACACTGCCTTCTGTAGGTTATACTTTCTGTCTACATGAGCACATGTAATTCGTACTTCCTTAGAACAAAATATCTAAGTGACTGCTAGGTTTTATGTAATAGGCTGCTATATAACTGTAAAGTACTACTTGGGAAGATCAATACTCACAGGATAGGGCAAAACAGCATTTTTTCTTTTCCTGAACATCAATATTTTTCTCTTCCAGCCTTCTCCATCTACCTACATTTTGGTCTACAAAGAGCCCTTTGCATGATAGGAAACTCTATCCACCCAATCCATTTTTACGGAAAAACCTTTGGAAACTGCTGGTCAGCAGTGGCCAAAGTTTAAAAAGATGCACCTTATGTAAAGAAACTCAGAGATGATTATGGCTTGACTGCATTTGCAGTACCCCTATGGAGTGGGGCTTCAGTTTAGCAGAATGGAAATGTGGTACCTGGCATCTCCCTCTTCCTCTTGGACAATCGTCATATGTATACATCTACTGGTGTAGGTTCAGCTTGCTTTTTATCCTCGGCCTGGTTGTGATTTGTGAGATCTCTAGCTCAGGAGAGATGAATGAAGAGGGTGTGGGGATCATTGTGCTTCTGACTCTACTTGTGAAGTTCAATATTGTCCTCGAGTGCTTCTTATTCTATAAGATGTACTCCAAAAGAAGGCTTGTCAGGAATCTACCATGAAAACACTTCATCAAAAGCTGCCCTAAAGGAGAAAACAAAAGTCACTTCAAGGGTTGTCCTTGTTTTCTAACCTCTCTTTAAGTTTGCATCTTCTGCCTGCATTTTCCATCTTCTAAAACTTGACAGATACCTCCTCTTACTACACTACATTTCTAATAGGCAACCTCTCTAAAGTGGCCTTGTGTGTGTTGGCTGTACAGCTGAGAGTGAGGCCTCACTTTGTGTAATGCTTTAATTATAATGTCAATGTGGATTCATTAGCATGACAGCTGTCACTGTAAATGGGTGAGCAGGGAGGCTTTAGGACCCCCTGGGGTCAAGGTAATTGATGTAGTGAACAGAATACTGTATCCACTGAACAATGGGATGGGTTTCCATTCTGACCCGGGAAGGGCAATCAGTGTAAGCGGGGAATCGATAGCAGCTGAATTTTCATCCATGATCAGATTGATTCAACCATGTTAACCTCCATGTGCAGATTATATTCTGCTGGAGACTGGATGACTCTAGCACACCCTGAAGCAGGACAGGCAAATGCTGATGCTTTCATTTTTAATATAAATCTTGAACAGACACAAGAGCAGCTGCAGTTTTGCTCCACTACTCTGATCAGAGGAAAAGGGGATCTGTCTGAACATCTGGAGGCAGTTCTTTATGTTTGTTTTGCCATTGCTTCCCCAGTTCTTACTCTTCTTGACATTTATTCCACAGTTTGTCTTCCCTTGCCAAGTATGCCTTTGGAAACTGAGCAATACTTACTATGCTATTAGCTAACAGCACAGTATTCCTCATTTTCCTTAAGGGAACTTGCCCCATGGAGTAGCACCATATTTGTTCTGCCTTTATGGGAGTGCTGGTAAAGGTTCGTGATATTTGATGTCTAGTACAGGTTTGTTTCTCTGCAGGTCCATCACAGATCTTCTGTTGCTCTTCCTCCAAATGGAGTTTATCTTATGCTGACAGTTGCTTTCTGAAGTATTTTCTCATCTAATTTTTTTGTTCAGTGTTTTTTTTCAGTGTTACTGGTGCAGTTGATCAAACATATAAACAAAAGAAATATTGCTGGAGAGTGCAAGAGTTAAGAAAAATAAGGAGTTACTGTACAATCTGTAGGTGTCTTCTGTAATATTTGTAAGGTAACCTGAATACTAACTTCATTCCTCTAAGCATTGAGCTAGGTAAAAATAAGTTGAAGCAAAGAAATTGAGTAAATTATACTTAAAGGTGGCATTGACATCACTGTTTTGAGGTATATTTTATTTCCTCCTTGACAGGGTAAAAAGTGCTCACTAATTCTTTTGCTGAAGACAGAGAGAGCTCTATAGAGTCTTTCTTCTGTCTGTCTTACAAGATTTAAAAAAATCCATAGTTCCCCATGAAAATTGAATATTCCTGTTTGAAATCATAATGAATAATAAAAGTTAGCAGATGCATGGCAAGACTTTTTAACTGCTGACAGCCTCCTTTGTCCTCTGCAGCCGTGGCTCTTTCTGCAGCAGAGAAGCTGTGTGCATTTTGGGGAAAAGCACACTCTAGTACATGTGACTCATTGCCATAACTCGGTGCTGGTTCTGCTTACAGTCAAACTCAAGTTATGGACTCCTAAGGCTGACCCTTCCACATAAGCCTGATGTTGGGACAAACCTTCCCTTTGCTGCACCCTGCCTCCCTCTTGTGCTTTGGAGCTTGAGAGACACGGATATGTTCCAAGGCAGCTCAGAGGATGTGTCTGGAAATACAGATATCCATGGTGGGTGTAGGAGAACCGTCTGCAGGGAGAGAGGAAGTTCAGATACTTGGGGATACAAATGGACAATTAACAGCAGTACTGGGGAGATCTGGCTACAATAGAACCTCTGAGACCAGCAAAGCAGAGTACAACAGGACTTGCTAACATTTAATGTGCATTAAAGTGCACAGTGTGATGGGCAGAGAAGTGATGAATGACCACTGTGTCACAGGTTCTTCTCTCACTCTTAAGGTTACTGCAACTACCAACAAGCCCGAGGTCCTTGCTCTTGGAGAAACATCACTCAGCTCCCTTAGTGAGGATAACACACTCCAGGGAGTGCAGGGCTACAAAGCCAAGGGGTAGAGATTTGGTTTCAGGGGCTTCTATAGACTACTTCCAGCAATTTGCTTCTGAACACATCTGAGAACAGGAATTGCATGAGGAATCCGTATACTTAAATAAACATTGTTTTCTCTCTAACACCCCAGTATAATCCTAATTTTGTACCTCTGGCATTTTCAGGCTATCTTTTCAGTCTCTAAATCTGAAGAAGCTCAAGTATTACCAGATGATAAAACATATTGTGCAGACCTTTATTTGCTACCTTTGTCACCATGGGCAGAGACCTTTCTGCCCTGCAGGGACTGAAGGAGCTTTGATTAGGAGATACTGGCATTTGGAGAGAAGACAACACAGTTCTTCTTCCCCATAGCCTACCAAGCCTACAAAGGTGGGATTGTTGAATACCACATTTTCCTTTTCCACCTGTCACACTACTCCTGTTTAGCTGCATATTAAAGTGCAACTCTTTATAACAGAAGAAAGGTTGTACAAATAATTTCCAAAATTGGGATTGTTTGTTTCTTGACAAAAGTCACTAAGAAGGGTCAAAAACTCCCAAAGCTTCTCCTGCCTTGGGCTGCTTAACTTTTCAGGGGATGAGGGGGAAAATAGATTGTCTGAGAAGACTGAGTATTGAAATGGGAGTAGTATATCCTGAATGACTATCTCAGTCCAGACTGTCTGGTAGGCTGCCCTGGTTCAGTGCTTTGGGGGTGTTTCACTATGTTTATGTTAACATTGTCTTTAGCTGTTTATTATGGTGGCTTTCTAGGCATATGTAGTGTCAGTAAATGCTTTTTTTGGTTGGAAATGTATCCGTAGAATCAGATTTCAGAAAAATGAAATTTATGGACAAGAAAATAGATACCTTCAGTAGCAAGCAAAGTTATGTGAGGGATTCTAAATTTGAACCAAAAATTGACAGACATATTTTTGAAACATTAGGAGGAAGTGACACTGCAATTAGTTTGTTTTAGAGTAAGGGAAAGCTCCCTTACTCTATATGTAATGAAGATCCTAATCATGAAGATCCCTAAGCATGCACAGGGACTGGAGATGTTTAGAGTTAACCTACTGGTCAGGGGACAATTGTTAAAATCCTCTGTTAAAAGGAAGCAACTTCTGTGATTAAACTGGACTTCTATAATTCATCAAAAGGCAAATTCTCTGTGCCTTTTCCACCAAAGGTAGCAACCTACTTGGATTTAACACCACACATTGGAAACTCATGTTTAAGATAGATACAGTGGATATTAACCTGTACCTGGTTAAAATGTAAAAACAATATTATTAATATTGATAAAGGATAGAGAAAGGAGAGGGAGCACAATCATATTGACTCCTGAGGAGACTTGTGTATGCACACACACATGGTGTCGCTTCTGTTGGTTGCATAAGTGCTTTTAAAATAATGAAATTACTTCCATCAGAAGGAGGAGAGAGATTCCTGCATGATATGGCTTTTGGGGAGGAGGGAGGGGGAGTAGGAAGGTTTGCTTTTGTGATTTAAAAATATCTATGGCTGTATTTATACCAGCCAGGGAAGTTGTGTTGCCAAGTCTTTTAAAGCTTACAGAGGAAACGCAACACAAAGCAAGAAAAATATCTGTGGAAGTACTTTAGAATGAGCTCCAGAGGAGGAAAAAAAAAAAAGAAAACTCCAAATGCTGCACACTGTGTGGTCTTTAGAGGACTACTTTGAGGGGAGGAAGAAGAAAGGCTGTATAAAATACAAATGTACATAAGTATGCCTCCTGGAAAACTGTCCTGAAGGTTGTGACCAAAAGCAATCGGCTTTTGAACTTTTAATTTTATTTGTCTCTGAAAAGAAGGAAGATGCTCTATTACAGTAACCATCTTCCTAAGTTTCTATTCTGAATAATGTCAGAATAAAATAGAGGGTGTACAGCAGGAGGAGATGTTTCATTTGGAGGAGGCAGGCAGAACCCTCCTGTGAAGAATTTCTGATTTAATTAGTGTTGGCTGAGGTAGATACTAGGAAATCAGGGGACACATGCAGTGGGTTTTGGTGTCAAATGGCTCAGACAGGGTCCTCATATAAGTAGTGGTCATAGAAGCAGCCCACACTTGCATTGGGAGGGCATTAGTCTCGAAAGTGGGGGGACCCACACAGCCAGGTAGGACCCATATGATCTGTGTGACAGGGACTGCTCACCATGACAGGGAATAGTCCTTCCAACAGCTCTTCTGCCTTTTCCCTTCTCCACCAAACTGTGATTCATAACCACTTTCATCTGCTGTTTTTGGTACCAGCCCAGGGAATAGTCTGGCTGTGGATGAGCAGTATTCCATTTCTTTGGGTACCCCTGACGGTAGCTGAATGTTTTGGAGAATAACCACCCTCTCAACCAGTCAAGAACAACTGGGCAAGTGAAACTTCTGTGCTTCCTTACTAAAACATTATTTCCTCCATGATGGAATAAAGTACCATTTCTATGTAACTAGATGTGTGTGCAAAGTGTTTTGTAGTCTCCTGAGAAACTGCAGCAGAATAAATTATTTCTTTAATGACACATGCTTGTATATGAAATTACACTTCAGAAAAGAAACTATATCAGGGGAGGATTCCCCCAGCTTATAACTGTTTATAGACTAGCACCTCTTCTCTCCTCCTCCCTAGCTAGCCGTAAGAAATAGAGCCTGCCACAGCTGACAGCAAAAGCAGCTGCTACATGTCTGCAGTGCTCGCATTTGGCTCTTGCTCTCCAGGGTTCTGCCATGCTGCCAATGTGTTGGAGAGGTTAATGTGAGCCTCAGAAGCCTGCCTAGGAAACCAGCCCCGTGGACTGACCACCTCAGTCTGACTGCTTCAGTGTTTGAACACCAAGTGGAATGTATAGCTGTGATCCCTTTTTTCCTTGACAGAAGCTGTAAATTCAATGTAGTACATTACTTTTTTTCTACATGAAGTGTCGAGGAAAATCTGTTTCCAGTGGTAAGATGGTCCATCTTTATTTGCCTGTGAGGAATAGGCAGATTAAGGAGAAATTCTAATTTAAAAAAGCATGTTATTCAAGTAAATACTGAACAGTGCAAAGAATAAACTGACTTTCTTTTTTATTCAGACCTCTTCTGACAATGTGACTCTTACGTAAGAGATTGATGCAATAACAAAATCTATGTTACATCACTGTGTTTCAGTCTCCCTGGCCAAGGATGATGACATACACAAATATATATAACCTTATTCAGAGCTGACGTAGACTCTCTGTTAAAAATAAAGCTAAGACCTTCTTTCCTAAAGCCCTTCATTCTTCCTTAAGAGTCCTGTTTTCATTTCCCTCTTTCTCCTGTGACTGTTAGGCATTCTCCCTGAAATCCTGGGGACTGTCAAGAGAAACGATGACATGCCTTCTCTTGCAAGTAGACCAGAAGTCTGCAGTGGCAGAGTCAGAGCTGATTGCCTATCTTATCTCAAGTCTCTGGTCTCTAATTCAGGCTTTGGCAAATAACTACAAGTCCTGTTTTTTTCTGGAGCTACAGGTTAGTGCTTAATGTATTACTTTTCTGGGACTTTGCCTATCAAGAATGAGAAAAAAACCCTTTTGCCTTTTTTGATACCATCTGGGAAGGGACTCAAATCAAAATTTCAAGTCCAGAGAGCCCAGAAGTTGAGAGGGTGAAGGACGGGGGACATTGTCACTGAGGACCTGTTTTTCCTGTAGCTGCCCCTGAAGGATGACAGGCCATGATTTATCAAATAGTAGA
Organism: Erpornis zantholeuca; assembly: GCA_013400515.1. NCBI lineage: Eukaryota > Metazoa > Chordata > Aves > Passeriformes > Timaliidae > Erpornis > Erpornis zantholeuca. Next base: position 104,281 of record VZTN01021043.1, read on the forward strand.
TAAACTTCAAATCAAACAGAATTATGTCAAATTGACTTGAGAGATTCACTTTGTCCTTGACCAGTGGTGATTATTTTAAAATGTGTTTATTGAAGTAAGATCCTTGCCAAGAACGAACCATAATACAAAGGAAAGTCTTCCTTTGTCATTAACCAATTTTCCTTCATCACTGTGTTATGAAAGAGATTTCAGAGCAGTCTAGTATCAATACCTACCTATCCTCTATGACCCATAAGCCACCCCAAGTGTGACAGACCAATGGTGTCTGTTTGTATGACAGAACATAGCCTCACCTGAGACATCCAGGCAGTTTAGTTCACCATTACATCTTTTCTATGCCACTGGATGAGCAAGTTGCTGTTAAACTTGCAAGAGAACTAAGTGTAGCTTGCATGGTCTCATTTTCAGAAATTCATGGCTGTGAATTTAGACTTCTTGGTGTGGTCAGAGTCTGGCTGTTTAGAGAAAATGGTGTGCCCATACAGCTTTTTTGATGGCATCTACCCAAACCATAGAAGTTGGTGTACAGTTATCTGCAAACCCATTGCATGAACCCATGGGCTTCAAGGCTGTATTTATTCAGTGTGTTTTGGTATCTACTTCTTACTCAGAAGGAACAATCTGTCTTCAGAAAAAGATGGGGAGGGGAACTGTTGGTGGAGGGTAGAATAACTTTGCATACTAGGAGGTGATCACATATTTCCTGTTGCTGGTCCTAGATTATTTCCTTATGTGGTAGTTCAAAGTTGCCATGGAAATGGTAAACTAGCATGAGCAGCCTGGTTAGCGGGATGAGCAAACTTTGCTGTGCATGTTGGTAGAAATAATGCTCCAACATTTCTGGGTGATGGATCTCTGACCTTTGCATCCATGCTGTTACATTCAGCGCAGTGTTGCAGCAGCCTGTTCTGTCCTACCTTGCAAGACACCAGTCCATGTACCAGTCTATCTCCCATACATGGTGAAGTCAAATGATTTAGTGGAGGTTTGTTTTCTGAGAGAGACATAATGATACAAATCTGCTGTCTTCACATTATTAAACTCAGGCCTGGTCATGAAGCCTAGGACAGAATAGGATAGAATATTTTCCATTGAAAGGGATCTCTAATGATCCCTAGGTGTTGTATAACTGCCTGATCACTTCAGGACTGACTAAAAGTTAAAGCACATGATATTTAACATCATGCTTTTTTTTTTTTCTTTTTTTTTGGTGGTAGTAGAATACTGCAATCAATACTCTCCCTAAAAGAAATTCCATCACAGAATGAAAACTATTGTGTTACAAAATTTGAATAGAAAATTTCTGCAATGCAGTTATACCTTTAGGTAAGCAAGGCTCCACCCTGTGTTCGTGTATCACTGCAGGGCAGGAGCACTTTTGAAGTCCATCTCCTTCATGTCCCTGCTTAACATGCTTTGGTTTGTGTTGTGAGGCAGTCCTGGAAGTAAAAAACCTTGCTTCTTCTGTGTGGACTGGAAGTAGAGGATGTGTGACCAATGTGCTCCAGTTAATGTGTTTTAAGTCTGGGGGAAGTGGGCAAATGCTAGGCTGAAGCACCCCTTCAGTTGAGTGCAGTGTGCATCTGGGTTCTCTCCACCATCTGCTTTGCTCCTCAGATCTCCTCCTACTCCAGCAGAACTGCTTACTAGGACATACCTGGTCTTCATTTTTAATATGACTTTAACTTTTGGCACATGTTATTTTCACTTGCTTCCTTTTTATTGCTCCAGTAATTTCATGGATTATTGAAACTTGACTACCTCAATCCATGGGTTGGTTTTGGTTGGTTGGTTTAAGCTTTCAGTGGCTTCTGAGGTTTGGCTGTTTTGTCTCTAGTGTACTTTTACCAGAAACTGGACATCACCTACAGCTTATTTTGGAAGCTGATCAATCTGCTGCTTCTGCCACGTTCCAAACACCTCCATAATTGCTTCTATATTGTAGTATGTGTTAATCAGTCAAGTCTGGTTCCATATCTAGCATGACACTTTTGTCTGCAGGCCTATCACGTGCCCAACTGTGCAGGAAACTTGCTCAAGGCAAAATCTCTGGTCAGACAAAGCCACAAAGCAACTCAATGTTATATTATCTGCTGATTTTTTTTTATTTTTTTTTAAAGTCCATAATCCAAAAGCAAGGCCTGGTGGCTCTTACGAAGAGCCTGGTTTTGTAATATTAATACTACTCCATTTTGTGGCTTCTGAACAATTCTATACCGGGGTCTCAATTAAAAACCTCTTCTGTTTATAATGAAGTGTAACACCAGATTTATTGCTATGTTTGCATCATTATTTGAATTATTGTGATTCTACCATGTTGCTCTCTAATTCAGCATTGGTATATGCATAATGGGTGGGATTTTTTTGTAGGGACTGCTATTACTCTAAGCCATTCCTGCTGAAGCTTGTGTAGTCTTAAATCTGCTCTTAATAAAGTGGATGGGTCTCACTTCTGATGACGAGGAAAGAGTTTTACCGAAAGTCACCACTTCCTCAAAATCTTTCTTGTTATAAATATAGACTCATCCTGTTCTCAGCCCCAAATAAGGTAGGGCTTGTCTTTTATGAAATACTGACCTAATTCATAGCTACCACCTGTGTGTGCTGCTGTGGTACAAATAATTAACACTTCACATGTATGTGGTTCTAGCTGTTTTCTTTCAAGCCAGCAAGCCACAGCTTTTAGCATTTTTCTTGAATGCTCTTTTACCAGTGCTGGCATATGTGCAATATTTTACAAGCATGCTACTACTCAACTTGCCCTCTGATTTATGTTTCATTATCAAGAGAGCTGAAACTGTTTAGATAACTCACGGGCAAGATACTGATGCTTACTGTTAGTGAAATAAAAAAATAGTAAGATCTATCAGCATGTAATATGACCATAAAATTAAGCACAGCCACAGCATCCCAAACCAGACTGGTTGAATCATTGCAAAAATGCATTTGAATCCAGGCTTTTGCTTCCAATTCTTGCAGTACATCAGGGAAACTTTCAACCACTCCCTGGTAACAATAGCCTTGGCTCCTGAAAAACTGGTGGGAAGCAAGAGAGGAAGCCTTTGCATTTTCAGTGTTGAGACAAAAGAAACATGACTTCTTGTAAGTGGAGTTAGCACTGAGCATCTTGAGTTGGATTTTGCCTGGATTCTCTTGCTGATATAGCACACCATTCTTACCACACACTTCCATGTGACTGCTGTGCAAAGCACTTTCCACCATGACACCTAATTTTGTGGTTTATGATAGCACCTTACTAAGCTCAGAGAGGCAGGAACTTGTGCCCGAAAGAGAGCAGCAAATTTCTTGGCTTTCACAGTGAGCCAAAGCTAATGGGTGCCTTGGATGAGCTGTCCCTGGAGCAGGAGGATCAGTGCTTGTGGCTGCTCTGCTCAGCCACTGATGATCGATGCCTGTTACTCAAATGCACTGCAGATAGCGTGCTGCTGATGCCAGCTCTGGCCCCCTCCCGAGCCAGCAGCACCCTAGAGGCCCAGGTGTATGATGTCTCCCAGCCCTGTCCACTCTGGCATGACCATGAGGAGAGGCTGCCAAGGCCCACTGTGGGATTGGAGAGCTAGGGCATTTCCCTTCTCCTTCCAGGCCACTTGTTTGGGCAGTCCCATTCATACTGAAACTGTTGCTCTTACTGTCTGGATCCTCAACTGACCTTGTTATCTTTACAATGACCTTATTGGTCAGACATCACACTGTACTTACCAAAGAACCTAAGTTAGTTCATGTTTTGGAATACTAGTCTTGATCCAGCCCCTAATGGTTAAAAGAGAATTGATGTTTTCAGGCCAAGACCTTGAGAAATAAGATTTTTGTAGCAGCAAGTCATTCTCATTGCACTTTTCCTCTTTAAAAAAACCCCAAATGCTGCAATTTTCTCTGTTCTGTTTACCAGAATATATGAATGGTTCTTCATGGTCTCAATTGTCATCATACAGATGCTAATACAGTAGTTACTGGTTCATTCATTAAAATTAAGGATTTTTTTGATGGAGTACAGAAAAGCCAAAGTTTTTCTTGGATGCTGAATTTTCAGTAAGTGACTGAAAATCAGCTGATGTTTTGTTATGCTACATTAAACATTTAAATGAGCTTGGATTGGAGAACATGGTACCATGCACCATAAATGGAATGAAGACCCTTTTTTTTGCAGCATCATGTCAAGGTGTGTACATCATTTTAACGCCTTGCATCAATCTTGACATCTACTCTTCAAATTCTTAAAAGTTAAATAATCAAGAATAGCTTCAATGCACACTGATCTGCGGACAAATTATCTTAGAAATTGCTGTGATCAAGAAATACCAGAGCATGTAATACAGTCAAGAGATGAAGAAAGGCCAGTGCCCACCATATGCTTAAATAACTCAGAGGATGATAAGCAACCCAACCTGCCTGCTGTGGTTTGAGGTGAAGATCCAGAAAAGTGCTTGATTTTGGACTTGAGTGTGGAGGAGCACCTGATATCTAGCACTTTGCTATCCAGCTTGGCTGTGAGAGACAAAACCACAAGTATTGAAGGTGGGTGCAAGGGTCAACAGGTCACACCCTGTTTCTCCTCGTGGCAGAGTCAACTACTGTGCTGTGGGTGATGTGGTATACTCCTCATCCAGCACAAGAAAAATTCAGGCTGCTGTAGCCACACAGGTCACAGTTCCAGGTACTGCACTTGCAGCTAGCTGAGGCCTGCAGATTTCTAGCCCAAAATACATAGCTCCTTCCATGGCTTGGCCCATTATGATCCTTCTGACTTTACCAGCCCCTGCAGTCCCTTTGATGAGTCTGCCTGTTTTTTCCTTCCCTTTTCTCTCAGCTACAAATGACTTCAAAATATTTTGGCACGTTCTCCTCTATCGTGAGAATTTGGCCCAAGTCTCTCTGGGAATAACTATCAACTACTTGCAAAAGAGCCCAGCTTCTTGGAGCCTGCCTGTGAGCCAAAGCTTTTATCAGGGAAACTTTAATTCTCTAGCTCTGCAATGACTCTTTTTCTCTCTTGTTGCCTCTGCTGGGTTAGATGGTGTGATTTAGGACTGATGCCTGCAAAGGTCATGGTGAATGCATCTTCCCTGAGGGAGGTGGGCAAGGAACAGTCTGGGTTTTCTTCCTCTTCACATGCTGAGAGAATGTGCTGGAGAAATATAGCTAGGAGTTTGAAAGGGGAGAGGCGTACCTTCGCCTCTGAGCTCCCAGATATTGAGGAGCATGGGTGCCACTCTTTTGGGGCTGTGTGGGCACCTGTCCCTTTTCCCGCAGACTTTGGCTCCCCTGTACCCAAAACTCATCTTCAAAGTCCTTTGTCCGGTTACACCAAGAAAGCTGTAAATCTGTACCCTTGTTTAGTGTGGCATGTACTCTGCCTCTAATCCAATTTCCCTTCTGTTTGTTCTCTGTACAGCCTCATTTGGCCTGACAGCTATTTAATAAACCTATTTGCTTTCCTTTGACATGAGGCAGAACTGGTGGGTGTTGAAGAGCCATAAGGCCCTAGTGGACAATGAAACCCTTTCCCACTCAACACTCTTCCAGCTCAGCACAGATAAATTGTGTAGAACTGGGAAATGAATCCATCCTATCCCCCCCAAAAAAAAAATTTAAAAAATAAAAGGAAAGAGAAAGAAGACAGCATTCACAGGTGGACAGGCTGGTCCACTATTGATCCAAGTTCATTTCTTACTCCTAAATGAGAATTCCTCTCCGTGTCTGTTGGTGCAGATCCACAAGGTTGTAAGATGTTTGAAGATGATAATTTATGCACCTTTGTCACCTATAAGACAGCAAAATATTCAGAGACACTGGCATTTATTAAAAAAAATTCCTGCTTAAGGTATTTAGCAACAACATTAATCTGAGAAGTTGAGAGAAACTAGCCATTTAATTTACACACCACAAAGGTGTTTTACCAAGTGTCCATCTCAGAGACCTTTCCATTTGGTTTTCATGGATTGTTTTTGTGCTCACCTTTCTTGGTACGCTTCTCTCTCAACTTAATGTCAACTGTGGAGCACTGCATCAGGTATCTTTCACACAGACTCCATTTTCATGCACATCCTCTTATGGCTCAGATGGAAGACACACGGACTCTGCAGGGGTGAAGATGATAAAAGATTAATATTTAGATGTATAGCTACATACAGGAATGAGAAAGATTTTTCTTTTAATGAACTTAAAAATAGAAAATAAACTTAGCAAAAGTTTTAGCTTCCTAGCACTCTGCAAATTAACAAAGAGGCTTTCTTCATCTTTATGTCTTTTAATGATCTGCCATATATACATATATGTATGACATTCAAATGCCAACCACCTACATTCCAGGGTAATGGAAAAAGACAAATGTGAATTTTGAGTCTGCATTTCTTTTGAATGTGGAATATTATGTAGACTTGGTGATAACTGAATGACAGATTAAACAGGTAGAATATTTCCTGCCAATTCCGGCTTTTTAATACTGGGTAATTGTTTCTTAAGTGGGCTTCTGTATTGCTGCCTACAGACTTTCATTTTGGAGCAGAGCTTTACTGAATTAGATGCTGTATAGAGACACAGTGAAAAGAGGTCTTTCCCAAAGAAGCAATACAGAACATCCACAAGGAACCATTCATCTGACAACCCAACCTGAACCTGATATGTGTCGTAGTCCCAAGTTTATAAGAAACCTCAGTGATGTAGGGACTCAGTTATCCTTCTCCTAATTTTGTTTCTTATATATTTCTGATAGGCAATAAGCAAATTAAATATCACTTCCCCATATCTTTCAACTAACACAGCAGGTATTTTGATTTTTTTGACCTTTCCTTCAAAGCCACATTTTCTATGATGCATTCAAAGCAGCACTATTCTTCTTCAATGGCATTGTCCCCAAATCTTACTTTTAAAAACTCTTTTCAGTCATTGGAAGAATTCAAAAAGATACCTGAGAAGTATCCGCTTACAAATACACAACTAAAACTACTCCAGTATGCCATTTTTCTTTGAAGTTCCTGGCTTGCTTCATTTTTGCTGCAAAGGAGGAAGGTCAGCACCAGCAGGAAGAGGTAGCACTGCTCCCTGATGTCATGTGGGAGCTATATCAGCTGTGGCAGCACCTATCTGCAGTGAAAGGCCAAGTGGCAAGCTGAAATATGTTAGAGAAAAGACTTGCTGGCAGATTGATGGAGAACGCTGACATATTTCTGTAAACCACAATACAAAGGGAGTTAATCAAGATCAGGAGGAGAGTCAGTCTTCTTGAGAAGTCATTTCCCACCTCAATTAGCTGGCAGTTTAGGCAAACATAGGTAGTGGTTAGCCCCCATCAGTCTGAGTGATTGTTTCTTGAGCAGCTCTTATATTCCTGCCTTCACTGAGTCTGTGACAATGCTGCTGGCCTCTGGCAGACTTTGTCAGCAGAGCCAATAAATCTTTATTGACGGTCTTAGCTTCATGTTTGGCTCAACTAATGCCCCCTCTTAAAGGAGAGAGGAAGAGGAGTAAATATCTAGGCTCAGCATGCACAGAGTCTATCAGAAGGCTGACAGGGATTTAATTTCTTTGTTATATTGATTGTCACATTTCACAAGGCAGCCTGTATATATCTCTGTTGCTGGACTGGTCTCTTTTGGGATGTGTTTTTTTCTCTCCCCCTGTTTGTATGCTTGTTTGGTGTTTCCTCTTCTGGAGTGATCAATGTCCTAATTCTGCAGTGTAGTCTAGTTAAGCTCTTTGAAGAAGAGCAACATCTTGTACAAAATGATGACAAAAAAAATCCCCAAGACTAGTCATCGAGAGGGAAAAGGGAGCTTTCAGGCTTGTAAGCCTCAATAAAGGCAGGCAATAAACATGTGGTAGAAATGGATGATTTCTTTTGACCTTTTTACTGTAGTCTCTGATATTATCCAGTACAGGTAACAGCCCTTTTGTTTTTCACTCTCTGGATTTGGCAGACCTCTGCTCCCAAGCTGCAGTTATGTGTTTTTTCTGTTCTCCAATTTTTGCTGTCTGTTAGTATAATGAAATTCTGTGAATTTTCCTTCCTGCCTGACCAACACCCTGTTTTGGACAACACTGGAGGCTCTTTACAGTAAAAGCTCTGAAGAGTAGCATACAATACACTGACAAATTAAATAGTAAGTCTCTGGGTTTAGTTTCCTAGTCTTCTACCTTGCAAAGAGTAAATGGAACTTTTTTTTTTTCTTACTTTGGGTCACCCTTTGATGTTCCAGGTTTTAGAGCAAAATGATATTTTTTCTTTCTTGTCCTTTTTCACAATGAGAATTCCTCTAGCTGTGCTAGGTGAATATTCTGGGTGAATGCTGCAGGTGCACATGAAAGTTAAACTAGGTGCCAGCAGCAGGCACTTAGGCTCATCCACTGACTCACCCATGTAGAAGGGTGGTCTTAATGGCTCTTACCACCCTAGGTAAACTGACCTGCTCTAATAGTCCCAGGTCTAATTAAGGCACCTATCACAAGTAACTTATGCTGCTACTTTTTAAATTGATAGACAGTCATCTAATTATGAACTATAGAATGTGGTATGAACTCAGTCAAAACTTCCTCGTAAATACACCATATATTTTGAGCTATTTCATTATCAGGAATAAGACAGGAATTAGTAAAATCTCCATGGTAAATATGGGTTTATTCTGGGGAATGTGTATGAAGACCTGTTGCAGGAGAAGCAGGTGCTGACCTCTTATCTCTGTGTCATTGTTAAATGCTGCACAAGGATAACATACAGGTATTGCAAGGAACAAGTGTTTTGCAAAAGGGGGTGTAGAAAACCACTGCTGTGGCTGTGGCAGTACGTCTGTCTGTGTGACATGGATGGTTCTCCAAGGGATGTCCTTGTACATGTGTGTGGCTCCATTGGGTATCTGGGAGTAAAGGGGCAAAAAATCAGAAAATCTCTTCTGTCCTGCACTTGGTGCTTTTTGGTTGCAGACCCTAAAACAGAAATGCTGTCTTGTGGACACTTCTGAATGCTGGATTTATACTTCAGTGCTGAGCCTTCTTGGTAGCACCAAGGATGTTGGCCAGTGCTCCTGTGACTGCTGGCAGGCAAAGGGGTCATGGAGATGGTCTTGCAGTGAACAACTCAGCCATAGTGGTGCCTCATTAATTGCTGCTGCTAAATATAATTGAGGGCCCAGGAGTTTGCATGCTTGGCTCTTCTGTTCTTTGCACCAGAGTGGTCAGGAGCCACTGCACTGCAATTACTGGTGTCACCAAAATAAAAATTTCCCTGAGAGAGAATAAACCAAGGTTATTTATTCTTAGTGAATTCTTGATTGTTAAGTCAGGGAGTATTCTTCACCCCCAGTGCTGGGGTGGTAGTTAGCAGATAGAGCATGTCCCTTCATCTGATCCCCTGCCTGAAGGAAGACAGCATAAAAACCCCAAACTATTTCTGCCTGCTGGAAGAAGAGCAGCTCCCTGCCAGTGAGATTAAAATATCACAGGCACTAGACTTTAGTCTAAAGCATTTTTATTTTCTGACAGCAAAATATTCCCCTCTTGCCCTTTCTTATCTCCTACTTTCTCCTCTTTCCAACCTCAATGCCTTGTTACTGCTGGGAGCATTGCTGCCCCAACTGAGCCACCTCCATGTCATGCCATCCCACCTCTCCCCTCTTTTTGGCAGGTCTTGGCACTAATTAGAAGTGTTATCACGTTCCGAAGGAGCAGCGAGGGACTGTTAGGCATTTGGCACGGTGCAGGGTGAAGTTGCCAGGGCCCTGGTGAGTGCCAGCCATGGAGGATGCTGGCAGCTCCCTGATGCACCTGTGTGGATGGAAGAAGCTCTATTTGAGTCTGAAAGGCCATGTGGAAACCAAAGAAGCTCCTTTTCCTCTCTCTTTGTGGGCTAGAGGGAGGGGAATTGTGGCTACCTCGTGCCTGGTGCTGCATGAACAAGGTGTGAACTTATTTTGGGGACAGCCTCTGCACATCAACAGGACAAAATTGTCACAGTAGCTTGCAGGAGAATCTTGTCTGAGAGGCTTTTGATTTGTGCAAGCAAGAGGTTGGAGTTGTCATGGCTTCATGAAACAGAAAAGATGGCAGCACATGGACATCTTCACAATGCAGGCCTCAGACTCCAGAGATAGTTTGAGCTGGGAATGAAGCTTTTGAAATCCTTTTTTCCCCTTCAGCCATTTCCTCTTTAACATGTTGACCTCAAAACACTGTCAGTGCTCGAAAGGGTTGGCACATCAGCGCTCAAATACAACACTCTCTATTATTTCAAATTTATGCCTTAGAGCAGCAAAGATTCAGCTAAGCCTTTGAAGCATCACGTAGTGTTTTTCTCAAATCTCTTTCTTCTTTTGGGAGTCTCTTTGGTGGGAGGCAATAACAAAAAAGATTCACTTGGGTGTCTAGAGGGGCTGATGCAATGTTGCAGTTGTCAGAGCTCCTCTATGCTGTAAAACTGCCCACTCGATGCATCACCACAGTCCTTCAGAACACCAGATTTATAGTGATTGTGTATGTTATGTCCTAATAGTGTTATCCCAAGGGGAGTGTTAAACCAAAATTCATGCAAGTAACTTGAGATGGCTCTTGTCATCAGCAGCAGTTGGGGTAAAATATTTTAACCTTCAAGTGTAACTCTGCAATCCTGGAAAGCAGTGACCAGGATAACGCTTGGGTATGCTTCTAATAATTGCAAGGAGGGGGTCAAACATTCAGAGTGAGTTTGAAAGATGAAGATACAACTTTAGACATCACCTTAAGCCCCCCACCATGGAGTATCCTACTGTTATCTACCCTGAATGCCAGCCTCCGACACTGCATATTTGCATTTCCCACTGTATCTGGAGAAGCAGCCTGCAGAGAAAGGGATGAGGCTGCTCCATCCTGGAGCTGCTTCCCAGAGAAGTGATGCCATCCTGCTCTGTCTCACTCTTATTTTGGTGCCTGACCCAAAAAAGGTCACTTGAATTGTGGCAAAAGGTGAATTCTGTAAGAACCTCCTTCCTCTGAGAGGGATGAAAAAGTTTTACCTCTTGATTTAACTGAGGCTTTTGCTATCAGCTGGCAGGACTTACAGCCTTTTCCTGCCTGGCAGTTGCAGACAGGGAATTGCTGATAGCCTGTCTGAAATCTGTCTCTTGCTCTGAGTTGACTCCAGAGCTACCTTGTCTGGAGCAGTTATAAGCTCTGGGAGATTTATATATTTAAAAAGGGGTGGGGGTGGGAAGAAAAAAGTCTGTCCTAACCTCAGAGTCCTATGGGACTGCAAGAGGAAGCAAACTGGAACCCATTTTCCTATTTCTTTCTTGACCTTATCCGTGAACAGCCAGCCTATCTGTAAGTGGCAACTGTGGAAAATGTGCTCTGGCCACTTGGTGTGAAAGATAGGCAAGACTCCTAAAAAATCTTCTCCGCAGCTTATCACCTTTCTGCTGGCTCCACAGCAAACTAGTGCCCTGGTGCAGAAGGAAACTGGCTGTCTGTAAGGCTGGACAGGGCCTCATCAACAACTGATAAGCTCCCCTGTGAACATTCAGGCTCTTCAGGGTTTACTGTCCTTTCAAATACCACAGAAGCTCTAGCTGGGCAAATTCATACACATACACATGTACATCCGTGCAATTGGTATTTAACGTGGTGCATCTGGTTCTCTCTCACTCTTTTTGCTGTTTCAGGGATGCTGCTCCTATATCATTTGGATGTAAGTACAATAGGCCTGTGTAGCATGTTTTATAAAGTTGGATAGAGGCTTTTAAAGATAATTCTCCTACCAGTTCCCTGGTCATAGTGCAAAACTGCAAAAATTCTTCTTGCCACTAAAATAGTAGTAGGAATAGAAGAATTGCAGGGGTTCCCATTGTGGCTTTGGGAAAGAAAATGTCCACAAAGAAAAATTATGCCTGGAGGTTGTTCAGAAGGTCTAGCTTATTTTAAACTGGCCCAGAGAAATTGTGACGAGTCATTGTTGAAGTTTCATTTACTGATATGATTTCAGTAAAAGCAGAGAAGTAGCACTACAAAGCACTCTTCCATGGAACAAGCCTGTCCAGTTTGGGGAAAGCAGTTATATAGCCAGTTGACTAAAAGCAATTAAAATATGTTGCTACATGAAAGGAGCAGAGGGGTGCAAGGAGACAATAAAAAGAAATCCTACACGCTGAAGTTCTGCTTTATATTTTGAAAAGTAATTCTGTAAGAGAAGGCTTGATTTGGCCAGGCTGAAGCTCAAAGTGAGGTTGCTCTGACAACACTTTAAATTCCCGATCTTTGGAGCTATTACTTTCAAACCAAGGTTCTTTTCACACTTAAGGCTTGCACAAAGGGGACACTTAGTGGACAAGTTTAAGTTATGGTTCACATATGTGACCACTGCTCCTATAGAAAACTGCAGCAGACTGGAACAAGGTGGGTAAGAGGAAGGGATGCCTCTGGGGGAGTCTGCTGAAAGCACTTCAACTTGGCTGCTTTAAAACAGTAAATACACGACGGATCTAATCTCAGCAAAGCCCAGAGCCTCAGGGTTTCTCTCTGTCACTTGGCTAGGGAATTGTTTAAATCAATGTAACCTATAAATCTGAATGGCTAACAATTAAACCAACTCAGTTCAATAAACAAGTAAACAAAGCCACAATAAAACACATCCATTCCCCATAGGGCATTTTCAATGTTAGCTTGCCTTTGCAACTGCAAAGCATCAGACCTCAGAAGCCTGATGCATTCATATCCAGAGAATCTTAGCTGGGATAACCAGGTACATGACTTTGTGGAGAAATTGTAGTATTTTTGTGCTTGAGAGACTGTAAACACTGTGTTTGATTAGTTGTTAATGAACAGAACAAAAACATGGAAAAAGGGAAGATAAGATCATTAGGTGAGGTGGAAACTCTCTTGGGCAAAGTTTAGTCTCAAGGACAACAGTCTTTGTGCACCAAGAACAATACTGTAAAGGAAAAGGACAAGGAATCCAAGGGCTGGTATTGCAATGCCAACATTTCTTGTATGGCTCTGGTAAGTAAAGCATGTGTTGATCCTTTCCTGGATTTTGGTTTTTGTTTTACATCCACCAGCAAAAGGGATTGAAATATAAATGGCCCTGTATTTATCCAATAGGACATGTATTAAACAAGCTGGAGAAAACACACTGTTATCACTGGATAAAATGGATCTGAAGCTGTACCATTAGGGTAAAACTGCTGTTACCATCCTCCAGAAATCTTTGCTATTAGAAAGAGAGTGAAATTTTAATTAAAATTAAAATTAGTCTTGTCCATGCTTTCACTGTAACAGAATCTAACACATTTTAAAATATGTGCATATATATATAAATAAATAAATGAATAAATAAATAAATATATGTATGTATGGAATGTCATCACAAGAAATTAGAAGATTTAAGAAGGAAGAGGAAGTTTTAGCAGAAGGGAATGGATGTATCCATCTGTACTATGCACAAAAGGAATATAATGTATTTCTATCACAAATTAGCTTAGTCAGTCTTAAAAGGTGATCTTTTCAGACTTTTAGAAAGAGTTTGATTATTTTGGCTGTATAGAGAAGTAGAATAACAGCTGTAGCTGTGTGGGCACGTTGGGTTTTTTATATGTTGGAGTCTTTTTACATTACACAAGATCTCTCTAACTCTCATGGTCTACAGGTGCTCCTGTGTCACATTAATATAAAATAATACCACACTGAACATCTTTATTTTACCTGGGCCTTTATACGTTTAATTCAGAAAAAGGCTTGGCATCCTAGCATGCATTCATTCCTTCAGATGACAACATTAGTCATACAGTGACAGCAGTGTTGGGAAAAATAAAAATTGAATGAGGGTAGAACAAGAAATCCCTTTTAATCCTAAGTTAAATAATCACCACACATAAATTTTCTAGCTGCCAAGAGATCAAAAGTTGGTCCTTGTCTCCATGATTTCAAAGGTGTATTTGTTTCCCTTGGTCACCACAAAAACTACCTGACAGGATCTGTTACCCCTTGTAATTACCTGGTGGTGGGAGCTTGGGTTCTGCCCCTTCAGATTTACATTTAGTAGGACTCTCACCAGAAACCTCTGGGAAAACACTGTGAGAAAGACACAGTCTGTGTTTGAGGGTTGTACAGTTGGCTTGCTGTTGCAGTGCTCTGTATTGCACAGTCTTAGTGGATACTCACTGGCAAACACCATTTCCTAAAAAATGTGTGGTCCCTCCATCCTCTTGACAAAATCTCTCTTGACAAACCTCCCATGGTCTCAGCCCCTCCTGAGTGAGGGAGCTGCTCACCCTACAGTGCACACCATGCACACCATACACACCACATGGGCACGTGGTCGTGCTGTGGGGCAACACAGGCAGGAAAAGAAAAGGGGTTTGGATTCTCACTGTCATAGCTGTATGTCCCTCCCTGCAAGGCTTACTCTGCTAATTATGGTCACGTGCAATTCTTCAGCAAGTGTTTTGCTGGTTAGGAACCAGCAAATGGTAGAGGAATTATATGGTGTTTCTCAGGTCATCTCTTTCTCCCTGTTGCAAAAACCTCCAGCTTTGCATGTCTGCTCATTTTTCCCCCATTCCCTACCTGGCATCTCTGTGGCCTACTTCATGTAGAACAATAAAGTAGAAAGGCAATTTAGGCTGCCAGGCAGCTTTGGGATTGCTTGTTAATACATCTATTTAGAGCTTCTTGCAGATGTAGGGAAGCATATTGCTGTTCAATATCAATAGACACATCCAACTCATTCTCAGAGACAGCCCCATCAAATCAATTCCTGTGAAGATTTTTAGGGGCAGTGGATTTTAAAAGCCAAAGGCCTTGGCTGTGGATATTTTAGATGAGCCTGGAAAGCAAGCTGAACTGTTGTGTTTGGTCCAGCTGCTGGGAGGATAGCTGTTCCTCTAGTGATCCATGCCCCACAGTGAGAACGGTGCTCTCTGAACTAAAGAAATAAAGGACGAAAAAGTGACGTTCAACACTGCAAATTCCCCCTTCCCCATTAATTTTTCCCCCAGTTGGCAATAGCATGTGGAGAAGCTGTGAGTTTGTCCTCAGGCTACCAAACTACTCCACTTCTCCCTTTGGACCAGTTACAACATTTATGAAGGCTGGAGTTTTATAGAAGAAAACTGTCCTGCTTCCTTAATGAGAGTGATCACAGTGTCTGCTGCTTTTTAAGAAGACAATAACTTATTATGTTAAGCCTGTGGGATGTTTTTTTGGCTAGAGAGATGTTGCATACTGCAGTCATCTGACTGGTTTCTGTGGTGTCCTGCCTGATGTCAGGAATGATGGGGATCTGCTGTTTCGGGGAGAAAAGCACTGCTGAAACCAGACGGATATGTCAGCATAGAAACCCTGTAAAGCAGGGCTTTAACTGGAGTCCACTGAGCAGTCCCACTGGTTTTAATCACACTCAGAGGGCTTTATCTAACATCCTTTGAAGCAGATGACTCTTCCTACTTAAATGAATTCATGCATAGTTGTATTTGTGTGAGACTAACACAGGCCTACATGACATAAAGTGAAGCAAAAGGTCACAGAGATCTCCATTATCCCTCAAAAGCAGATGTCGTAATAGGAATAATTAACACTAATATCTAAACTGTACTGGGAGAAGGGTCTATCCTTTCCTGTGTGTCTGCATAGGCCCTTCTGTGATGAGTGTCAGCCCCAATGGGCAGGCATATGTGAAAGTGCTCTGCCAGGGGCGTCAGGGCTGCAAGAAACAAGAACTAAGGGTCTGTGTTCTATTCTTCTTCCACTGCCTCTCTATTTTCCCACCAGCCATGTCAGGAGGAACTCAAAGGCTTTGATTGCAGGGTATATTCCATTTCCATTGTTATGGGAATGTGATTACATGTGGGAGTGTTTAAGGTTGTTTGGTGTCAGTGGTTCATTTCTCCAGAAAAAATGTGGAATCCTTGGAAGAATAGGACAAAGTGTTGGAGGGATTCAAAGAAGACAAGTGACCCTCAGCTTGCTATCTTTTGGCAGATCTTTTCCCTGGGGTGCAACAGGTCATGCAGTATTTTGCTGCTGCTTGGATCTGCTTTAGCATCCTCTGTATGTTTTTCTTATGTAGAGTAATGTCAGTGAAAGATAATTGTTCATTTTTCATTGTTTTACCATACACAGAGTCCAGCCAAAACCAGCCTGGTAAAGGACAGAGGGAAAGTAGTTGGTCAAGATGCATGGTGAACCAAGTTTTTTGGCATCATTGCTTTCAAGTTTGTTTCACAGAGCTCGAGGGCATAATCTTAGGAATATTGCATCGTAGTCCTGGCTGAGCATGGGCAGGACTACATTTACTGGCCCAGCCTCGCTGGAGTGAAGGCATCTATTCATTAAAGATGGGTTGGGCTACCTGTAGCCAACTTGCACTGTAGTCCCTACAGTGACTTGCTCCTTACTAAAGTACCTATGGCTCCTGGAAAGAAGATGCAGGGTAGGAATAGGACATCTGTGGAGATGCAGAGCAAGTCAGTGACCTCATGCACAGAGTAAGTGACCAAATGTACAGCATAATTAGAGATTTAGGAAAGTCCAGCATTTTACTCCAGCTGCTGCCACTGTCTTACCATGGTCCTGTGAGAAGCTAATCTGTTTCCTCCCTCTTCCCATCCTTCCTCTCTTTATTTTGCTCATTCAGAGCAAGAGGGGGGAACCAGAATAAACAAGTCTTGACCTTACTAGTGCTAATAACAATAACAGAAATGATAGGTCAGGCCAGCTGACATCCTATGTGATTTCAGGTAAGTATGAAGCCTTTGTATATAGGAGTTGGACTGGGAGGGGCATCCTCCCTGAGGATATCTCTTTTTAAAATACCTGGTGCTGGAAGGAATGTAGTGTGCTCTGAAGGCAACATGCTTTGGCTGTTCTGAAACATTTTTATGAGGCCTGGGATAAATCAGCTCTGGAAAGTATGAGTTAGCAGTAATCAGAAGAGGGAGGGAGTTTTATCCAGGATGTGGGAATTGCAGACTGCAGTCTTACTAATGCAGCAATAATGTGCCAAAGAAGATTTCTGTGGGTCCTACAGCGGTGGTGCTTTTCTCCCTCTGCTGAGGAAAAGCAGCACGTGGCCCTGGCAGGATCAGGGCTTGATGGAGAGCCTGGAGCTGCCCGTGCCTGGCAGCTGCCCCATTGAGGAGGAGGGCTCCCTGGCTTGGGTTGGAGACTGTGGGGCTGATGCACTGGACTCACTGGTTCATTGCTGGAAGGGTCAATGGGGGCAGTAGCAAAGGTCAGACAGGAGTGAGGGGGAAGGAGGAACATCGGGGGAAACGAGGGGTGGCACTTGCCCAGATTCCAACTATAAAACCAGCTGCATTCACATAACCCCCCCCTCCCCTCCCCCCTCCCCCCCCAACCCGTTGTTTTGTTCTTAGTATACTGTGCAAAAATTCAAAATATAATGATGCTGTCTTGCCTCTGCTGGAATACTGAGTGTCAGGGATGAAAAGCTTGGGGTCTAGAAGGAACCTTGATTTATGTTTTTGAAGATGTATGGGTGCTGCTCAGTCAAGAAAAACCTGCACCTCTTTGGGACACCTTGTTCTTCTTGTGTCATGGAATATGCATTGGTTGCAGTGTTAGGAGAGCATGGCTGATGATGAGGGTGCTTGCTGCAGGGGAGAGAGGCCTCTCTGGTGGTGTCTGCACTAGCATCTCTTATATCTGATGTGCCAAAATTTACTGAGGGAGCAAGAGCTGCCTTTATGGAGTAGTTCAGGCCTTGATGCCAGGGACTGCAGTCTTGCTTACCCATCCCCACTGCCCATGGCGGGATCTATCAGCGACTGCTGATCCTTGGGCTTCCACTTCCTTGGGCTTCCTCCTTCTCCAAACTTCTTACTGAAGTTTGCCCTCAAACTGCCAGTTCCTGGTCCTTGAAGTTTAAGTGCTCTGGGTCATCCTGTACTACAAAGCCCTGAAAGTTAGTGGATCCAGAAATGTATGCACCTAGGAAACGTAAAAGAGCTCCAGCAGCAGCCCTGATACCCAGCTGAAGGCCCCCATGTGCATTTGTAGCCAGCCATGCTGAAATGCTGCTTAGACCTCTAAAAAACCAGTGTGATCACGTAGCCAGGGAGCTATCAGGAAAGCAAGCTGTGACAATAATGTTTGGAAAACACTCCGGGATGAAAGACATGCTGCAGATTAGGTATCTAATCAATCTATGTTTCTACACTGAGGCCATCATCTCAGGCCCTGTTTTTTCACAAGCTAAAAGATCAATGCATGCTTCAGGTAAATCCCCAGCCTCTTTACTATAACCCTATGGACTTTAATTTTATTTCCTTACTTGTTAGTGGCAAGCAAAACCACATTAATTCTACGTACATGATGCTGAACCAGATTCCTGGTGAGATAAACCCCCGTGGTTTCTGTGATGTGAGCCAGCTGAGGATTTGGTCTGCCATTTAGCAAGTTTTTATGTGAAAGTATGATTTGGAAACATCCTTTGATATTTCCCCTGGTGCTGAGCATATTACATAGCAGGAGTTATCTGAAGATTACAGCTGAAGTCAGGATTTTTGTGCAATGCTTACAGCTGTCCTATTTCTTGGACAGTATAAAATGCATCTGCATCCTTTTAGGTTTGGAGCAAATGTAGGCTTTATAGGAAAACATTGTCCATGTTGGAGGGGAGGCCATTGGGGACAAGATTTCTTCTCGCATAACGATTTTGACATGTCAAAATTACAACTCTATCAGTTTTGGCAAGCATGACTCTGACTGGTGGTGACTGGAAGTGGAACATGATAATTGTAAAGGAAAAGGCCTGGAACCCAACAAAATACAGGCAGGGGTGACAGGCAGCCATATGGGATGGGGCAGGATGGGGACACGGACACGCTCCCTGCCAGCATGTGGGACTTAAAAGGAAGAAGAGTTGATAAGTTGGCTGTGGCCCCACTTAGTCAGAGCTGCCAGTGTCAGAATGAATGGCAAAATAAATATTTTGGCATGTGCATGTGTCTCCCCAGCCTGGAAAAGCCCACAGGGAATTTACATTCAGAGTGAAGTTAAGAAAATTTTTTTGAACGTACAAACTTTAGAGCACAAATAACAACTTCAGGTATAAGCACAGATCCATTCACTCAGTAGCCATCTCTCATGTAAAGTGACTGAAGGATAAAGGTAAGTGACGGGTACTATTCAGGCAGCAGCACCTTATTCCTTTCAAAGTCCTCTGGGTTTGGTTCCTTTGGCTTTAAAAGAACACATTTTAAGATCTTTTTGCTAAAGACCCATAAATTACTTAAGCAAGGTCATATGAATGTGGTTCTTTGCATGTTAAAGCGGTTGCAAAATAGCCATCTTCAGACCATAAATATGTGAGTTTAGGCTCATCTTGTCTGAATCTGAGACCACACAAGACCTAGGACACTCTGTAAAAGTACCAATATTTACATATTAAATAGACAGTCAGTAGCCACAAAGAGTAAGTGGGATAACTTAAAACATTGAGCCAAACATCAGGCTCAGTCGAAATAAAGAATGAATTTCTACAAGGCTCTATTAGTGAAATACTCAGGGACAGGAACAGAATTAATATCTGTTCTTAGATCGAAACTGATGCCCTCCTCTTCTGGAATTATAAAGTTTATTGATAAAAGAAGTTTTGGAAGATACCTTCTGCATGCTAGCATTATAGATTGCCAACAAAATATATATGAGATGGACTAAACCTTGAAGGAGTTGTAAGTAAATGAAGAATTTTAATTGAATGGAGGTTTTTCTTGTTTGATTCAGTGGCAGTTCGTATTTGACCTGGCAGTTCGACATCTATGAGTTGAAGTAAAACCACAATCTGGAGATAAGGCAAAGACTACCTAAATGGTAAAAGTCAGGATGACTAAGCAGTGATATAAACTGGTCTGAATGACTTGGTAAGTATAGCCCTGTGAAATGAAGTGGTACAGTTAAAATACCAGTTTGTGTACCTTAGAACAAAAAATAGCACTCATGTCCAAGAAAGGAGGCTGTATTCTTAAAACCAAGAGGATCTACTGACTATATTGAACCAGAAAAGCAGGAGATTGCAGCACAATACTCCAGTTCTCTTTGCAGTAATGCTTACATGAATAAAGAAGTTACTGAGCTCTGAGTTTGGGGCTGGAACTGGTGAGAATGATACTGGAATACTGCAGTTTCAGCAAGTTCTGCTTGTGAGGTGTGTACTCAGAGACCACAGAAACAGCTATAAAACAGAACCAAAGGTTGGAGAGAAATCACTGAGATACAGCTTCTTATGCATAAATGTCCTCCAGAGAGGCCTCCTCATTGGAAGAGAAGGCTGAACACCAAAGAGCTTTACAGTCCAGTGAAGCAAAACATAACCTGAATCTGCGGCTGGAAGCTGCAGCTGGGCAAATTAAGCTGAAAATAACACACATTTTTATTAGAGTGAGTCTAATCACTGGAATACACTAGTGGGGGGAGGGTGGATTTTCTGGCTCCTAAAGTCTTTACATCCAGACAGATGCCTTTCTGGAGATAGTCTCTAGCAAAACACAATTTATTGGACTTGATGCAAAGGTAACTTGGTGAAATGTAATGACCTGTGATATATAGCAGGTCAGACTGGATAACAGAGTGGCCCCTCCTAGCTTGGAGCATTACAAATCTATGAACACTTAAACTTTAGGAAATTATGACAGCAAGCTGTAATATTTTTCTCTGCCGAGATTTCTCCAAAGCTTCTAAATAAATCATTGCATACAAAGATTGCTAACAAGCATGGATTTTTTTTTTCTTGAGCTATGTTGGGAGATTTTTTAATCTTGCTTTTGAAAGAATGGTTTATAAGATTTTTTCTTTTTTAAGTACATTTAGGAGGCTCTAACACTAAACCTTTCCAAGAATAGGAAGGATTCCTGTGTTGTACCTGAGGCCTCCTCGAGTTGTATAACTTAATTGTGTTTGGCTTTTCTAAACATTTCCCATTGAAATTTGAGCTTTCCATGTACCCTGATAGCAGCTTTAACTTCAACTCTACCATGCTGTTGGCTGCCCATCCCCTACCACAAAATTTATACAAAATATAAAGTTTTGGCAGAGCAGGCTGATACAAGTACCCTATTCTCATAAGAGGGAGCTGTTAATGCACAGACTTCTCACAATGGGACCTGGGCTCAGGAATTGTCTGTCATGTGTTTTACCTCCTCATTTGAAGGGAATAGTTTTGCATTATCAATAGAGCTGTCCCAGAAGCAGCTCTTTATGCAGCCTCTCCTTGGAAGATTCTGTGGGAAAGAAAGAATGCTGGTATAACTTAAAAATAAGGTGTTTTAGCCCCTTGTTGAGGAAGCAAGTGCTTAACTTTAACAGGTGCTGAAGTCCATCAATGCAAAATAAATAAATGATCTGTGGAAACATTGCAACATATACTTAAACACAGCCCTGTGCTGCCAGTTCTAATGAGTTACAGCTTCAGTCTACGGAAGCACTTGAGGAGCTGTGTAATCCAAAGTGCACGAGAAGTCCCTTGACTTTAATGGGATGGTTTGTGTACTCAAAGCCATCCACCTCCTAAGTGCAGAACTGGAATAAAGTGCTCTGAAAAGCAAAAGGAAGCAAACTGGGAGAGTGTGGTGAGCACACACCACTT
This sequence comes from Erpornis zantholeuca, assembly GCA_013400515.1. Classification (NCBI taxonomy): domain Eukaryota; kingdom Metazoa; phylum Chordata; class Aves; order Passeriformes; family Timaliidae; genus Erpornis; species Erpornis zantholeuca. The sequence continues at coordinate 125,864 of VZTN01021043.1, forward strand.
AATTTGTTAGTGTTTGTTAGTCACAGCAAATAGATTCACAGGTCTTGGGAAGGAAGGAGGGATATGAGGCCTTCAGGTGTGATTTTCTTTGGGTAAGGTTGGGGGCACTTTTAGAAGAGGAAAAAAAAAGAAAACCAACTCAAATTTAAGAACTTCACAGCAGTCCAGGAGAAAATAAAAACCTAGTGGAGACGAAAAGGAGTTTGCTGGAGATATTCAATGATTTAACTCTAAGCAGGGAATGAGCTGACTCCTGACTCCTTAGGCAATGGGTAAATGGCTGTTTAGTTTGTTGCTAAAGAGGCAACTGTTGTTGATTCAATTCTTGTAATTCTTCCCTTGTTTCAACCCTATACGTAATGCAATTATTTAAAAAGAAAAAAAAGGTAAAGAAAGTTTAGCTTTGTTTTCTTTGCTTTTTTTTTGCCTTTTTTTCAGAGATTATTACTCCTAACAGTGCCTTAACGTAATCTCACAGCTGACTGAACACTACCCTCTGACCTTTCTTTCCTTGGGGACAAACTCAGGTTTAATTGACATTTGTGTCTGTGAGCTCTGCTGAGGAGAGATTAGCAGTGGCTTAGCTAATTAGTATTTAAATGTTCACTAATGTTCCAATGGATTTGTCAATTACAATCTTATTAAAAATTGATGCAAAGATTTCAATTTTTGAAAAAAAAAGCAGCAATGTCAGAGCTGATTCAATTTCTCCAGAGGATTAAAGAAAAAATCAAATCTGCTATTATGATCTTTTCAGTCATACTAGAAGGCAAGGAAAATATTTCAAATTGTAGATGTTCCATATGTTTCTCAACATGCAAATATGTTCAGTTCTTGTTGCTGGGTTGAAAAATTTGAGGCTGCACAAGCTCTCATTAGGACAATTTGGAAATATTCACACTGTAATTAGATGTGTTCATGTTCTACTCTCCCAACAAAGCCTTTGCAGTTTGAAATACTAGAAGAATCTTCCAGACAAATTTAACACATGACATTAGAATAATTCCACTGGTAATACAGGATATCAATCTCTTTAGACTTGCCCATGGTGTACATGATACACATTTCTCCCAGTGCACTGAGTGTGATCTGTAACAGTTTTTAGCCAGAGTTGCAATTTCAAATTAAATCCACAGGTTATCCAGTAAATGATGAAGGCAGCTTCTGGCTGTGGAAAATCTTTAACTGATCAAAACAGGGGCACCTTGTTACAAGCTCAAAGATTTGTTCTGACCTGGTGAATGAGGGAAGACAACATATTACAGCAACTTGCTTAGAACCAAACATCTTCCAACCCCTTTCCACTAATGTGTTTCAGCACACAGAACAAGTATGCAAATATATTAGATTTGGATCAAATTTTCAAATTTGGTGCCCTAAAGACAGTCTTTAAAGAGATTTCAGAAGCTGTCTATATAACATATAGTCTATAAATACACTTGACTTCTTTTTTTTTCCAAAGATGCTAAGGTATTATTACAACAACCCAGCAGGTTTGGTGTGTTAGGAGTTTCAGCCACTTGTGGAATGCACACCTTCTGCAAATGAAACTAGTTTATTTGGAAATGTAACCGAATGTAACTGTGGATTTGGGTACTCAGGGAATATAATATTTTCATGTGCATTAAATATTCAAGAATACTGGTGTGATGGGGAAGCCCAAGTTCATTGACCTTCCATGACAGCTCTAACTTAAGCAGCAAGAATGTATAATTATTTTGAGGTTTTTTGAGGGGTTTTGTGCTCATGATTTAAAAAGGCATTAATCTATATTAGCACAAAATTATTTTGTTTCCTGTCCAATAAACAACTAAGAAAACATGATTTGGACTGAAGCAGTGAAGAGAGGGTTTTTAGGTTTACCTGAAACAAAGTTACTTTTAATTTTCAGATGTTTTATTTAAACTTAAGAAAAGAAGAGATAGTCCAAAATTTCAGAACAACACGAATACTTTTATCTAAACTATCTATTTTATCTATTTGTTCTTTTTTCTTAAGCACTTACAAACTAACACCAATCTCAGAACTGTTGTAATTTACTCAGCTACTTTTCTTCTGGTATTTTTCCTTGATTAACTCATTTTCTGAGAACCTATGTCCCTTTTGGAAAGGGCCTGTAAATTCTTAAGTGCCTGCATTATTTCCAGTCATCTCTACCACCCCCAAATCTGATGCCATGGTGCAGACAGATCAACTCATTTGGGTCCTAAGGGTCAGTAGGCAGTTTTCCAATTAATCTCTGGAGGGCTCATTAGAATTGAAGTGTTTTCACTGAATATATTTGGAGAAATTTTTGGACTGCAACAAAGGAATCAGGAATCACATTAGCTCCTTTTCTCACTTCTAAGCAATGGCATTATCTCCTTCCATCTCTTCTCCCACCCACCACCTTTTAGGTGTTCTCTTTCCCCACTCCTCTTTACCCCTATCTCATGGTCTCCTTCAGGAAGGGCAGCATGCTGAGGCCCAGGGGATGCATCAGCAGGGGTGTCAGCAGCACATGGTGGGGTGCAGACCTGGGCAGACCCAACCCATATTACTAAAACTCTCTGTGTTCCCTGACTGTAAAGAAACTAGGCTCTGCCCTTCCTATAACATCCCCCTGCATCCCAAGAGCCATTAGTTACAGTTATCAGGGAAAGAGTTTTGGTGCTGAGTTTGAGATATCGAACTGGAGACATGGGGTGAGCAAATTCACCTCTGCATCCTACAGGGTTGTCTGGCATCAAAAGGTCCCAGCCCTTCTGCTGGAAAATGGATGTCTGAGGTAGTCCCAGGACATTGCCCTGCCTCCCCCAAGCCCTGATACCGTGGGTGTTAGAAAAAAGCCTTGATAGGGGGAAACATAAACAGATAAAGACATCTGGGGACTGTAGCCAACAATTGTGTTCTGGCACCATGAGCCAAACCGCAGCCTTGACACTGCAAGGAAGATACTTGCTGGGGTCACTGCTCACCAGGAGGAACCAAGAGGGGGAAAGAATCTCCCATCTCCAGCAACTGCTGGAGGATGGGAGCAGGCATGAGGGGCAGTGGCATCACTTAGCAGCCGAGCCGGGTTTTGGGGACAGAGAGGACACCAACACCAGGTTGTAGCTCCAAGCAGAGTCATCAAAAGGACATGACCCATCCCCAAATTCACATGCCACTTCTGTGAGTGCCAGGGAAGAGAGCCCAAATCACTGCCACCACATCCCCAAAGTAGCTGTGGGGTTGCTGGGATGTCACACTGCACCCAGAGCTGGCGGGGGAGAGATGGCAGGATGGAGCAGGGGATCCTGACCTCTTCCCAGACACCCATCTAAACTTATCAAGGCACCATATGGTATGGCAAATGTGGTGTCAGTTGTTGGGGAGAAACTTTGTGTGGCCAAAGTGAAAATAAATTGAAATAGAACAATTTCCTCCAGCAAACTGACATCCCTTGAGAATGGGTAAGAATAAAGGAACCAGACTGATTTTGGTTTGTTACTCCTTGTGTAAATGCATTTGCTGAAAGGAGCAGGGTATGTAATGTCTGTCTCTACTTGATTGGCATATCTGTTCTGCTCACTGCCTTATGAAATAATACATACTCATTGTAATTCCTTTTATCTTGACTTTTTTTTTAAATTGAGAAGCCAACACAGTCTTGCTGAAAATACAGGATACAGCTGGTTTTGTTATAACTATACAGTTTAAAATATATTTAAAATATATAATTCCCCTGTTGAGGGAAATGAACAATGTAGTGTCCCAGTTGTTAAAAGCCAGATAGCTTTTATATTGTTTTGTCATCTTCATTCCCCAGAATATTTGTAGTACAGGGAGAGTCAGCTCCCTTCCTGGCTTCTTGCATAATGTAATGTGTGCAAAGCCCCTAAAGCTTTGTTGATAAGAGATGATTGGCCAGGGTTCATAACAGTCCTCCAAGAAATGGGTCACTTTATCCCAAGATTGGGCAGGAGGGGGATGACAGCTGCATTAGGCAGTTCATCTGCACCTCCAGAGGAAATGCATAAAACCAAATTTTTAACTAAGGAATAAAACCAGTAAGTATCCATCCAAATCTGAGATAATAAAATACTGGATTCCAAAAAGAAAATACAGTAAGAATCTATTTAATTAAGTGCCAAATCGTGTGTAGTATTGATTTGCTAATTTAACTGACACATTTTTAAATGTCCAATCCAATCCTTTTTAACAGCCTAAAGATTTGCTTTTTTGGGTCTACCAGGACATGGTGTGGAAACATATCGCCCAGGTCAGTCTGCATCTGTCATCTATCAGGTAACACATGCAATCAAAAAATTAGCATTTTCCTGGCCCATGTAATTAAAGGGAAAAGGTGGAAAGACAAAATATTCCTTCCTGCATTTCAGTGAAACAAAATATATGTTTAATCAGCTTATTTTAGATACAAAAGCAAGCACATTTCATTTTGTAAAGACAAAGGGAAAGGAGAAGGCAGGTAAGCTACTGGAAGGATAACTGGTGGATAGGCATCAGCATCCTCTTCATTTTTGAACAACTAAGAATTGTAAATTACACTGAAGCAAACCTGAAGTCACTTCTATTGACTGAAAGCCCAGCCTAAAGTACACTGAAGTTGTAAATTCCCCTTCAATGAAATTGGCTCTCAGTTGAAGCAGGCTTTCTACTTTAAATGAAAATTATAAAATCATCCTGAAATAGAAACTTGACTGGGGAGATTTGGGTGCACTGGGATGTGTGAGTGTCCCAGCAGTGGGCTCCTGTGTGTGGAAGGTGGGCAGCCCCATCCCTGACACACAGCTGCCTGTGCACATGTGCTCCGAGTGCAGGGTGCTGTGTGGAAACAGCCTTGGCTGACTGCAACCAGATGGTGAGGGGATGAAAGCTCATAAAGGATGCCAGTATTTTAGATAATTTCACAGAGGGTTTCTGCTTGGCTGAAGGCAGAAGGAAACTCTCTTGCTCGCTGTTTTGCACAGCCAAGTGTTAAATCACTTTATATCAGAGCTGAACCTCAACCTCATCGCTGTTAATCTTCTTGATTGGTCAAGTCTTTGCTTTCTGTCAGAAAATCTGAAATCTGAGTGTCAACGATCAGCACATGAAGCCTTTCCGGCAGTGCCCCCCCTTTTCCACCCCTTTTCCCCTGCTGCTCGAGGGAGAGAGCATCCTCTCTGTTTCTTGCACTCACTGTTTGCCAACTGTACAGCCAGCCTGAGCTGCAGGTATACCCTTCTAATACTCACCCCCAAACCAATGGGGCTTTTTACTCATGTACTTATTATTCACCTGCATAAAGTAACGGTGGCTGGGAAAATCACAGACTTCCTTGTGTATTTGAATGTATCAGCTCTGAGAATCTGGCATCTTTGTTAAATGAGAACAGAGCTATGAGGAGAAATCAATCTTAAATCACAAAAGGTCAAATGCAATTCCAGCCTCTATTTGTAAGTCACTGACAGTATTTACCATTTCACCAAAAGCAAAATCATGTTCTTTTGTGAATAGGACCTGGTTTGGGCTCCTAGGTGAATGGCCACCCTTGGCATTAAGAGGTATCCTCCCTAGAATGTGGAGTCACTGCTGCAACCATCGTAGGAGCTGTACTGTGGGTGAAAGTCTCCTCCCTACCCACCATGCACTGGTTAATGCCTCACTCATCCTCAAGGCAATCCATGCAGGGCACCCAGATTTCCTACCAGAGAACATAACCATAGCAAACACCTGCCCATGCTTCCTAACAGCAGAGGAAGTGATATTCCTGAAGTACAAAGATGTTTTCTTCTTATGTCAGAATTCATGCCTTCTTGTCCATCAAAGCTCTTAGCCAGCCCCTTTATGACTTAAGCATGATGTCTGACTGGTACCTTAGTCACAGGGTATTATTGCAGTTTTCTAATTGAATCATGAAAAGATTTATCAAATCAATTAAGAATAATGAGAAAAAAGGCAGGGTGACACATGAGCAGGCAAATGAATACGGACATTAGGAAGATTAATAGACATGTCTCAACTACTCATATCAACAAAACTTTGGTGGTGTAAACAGACCATTAGCAAATAAAAGCAGGATGCTAAAAAGGTTAAAGAGGGCAGCCACTCAGAAATCAAATGAATGTTTGGAAGCAAGGTTTTCTAACCTGGCCAAACAGGCTGTGGAAAAGAAGCATCAACTCCCAAGACTCTCTGGGAACACTCTTGTGATGTGCAGATGTGTGAGATTCACTGAATGCAGAAATGCATCTCTGTGATCACTGCCTAGTGATGATCCTAGTTTGAACTACAGTCACTTCACTGGATGCCTCAGTGAATAAGGCTGCCAGAAAATTTGCTCACACAGTGTGCCACTGTGGACCTTTTTCTTCCAGCTTCTCCCCTCGGATCTGACAGAGTCACAGCAGAGCTTTTGCAGTGCAGCTTCACCTAAGTTTGGAAGGCATGCTTCTGGTTAAAGCTGGGCTATTTCATGCAGAGGATAATGTTTGCACTGAATGTCAATGTGCATTTTGGTTTGATCAGGATAATGCCTAGCCAGTGACCTTATTCAGCCCCAATTAGCTGATAACTGCCAGCCAGTCGAATTCCTCATTGTTAGGAGTGAACAAGGCAATCATGGGAGAAAGGTAACAATAATAGGAACAGCTAATTAGACTGTGAGTGGTGCACAAGGCAAAGAAAGGAGGAAGAGGGCTGTGGGAGTTTCTAGATGGTCTGGCTGCCAGCTGAAGATGAAGTAAGGATCTGGAGCCCAGGACAAAAGCATAAGGCTCAGATCAAGGTTCAACTCCCTCTGCTTCTACAGCCTTCTCTCCCAAGCCCTTTGAGCATATTCATGTCTTGCAGCACAGCACCTTTGCAGCTCAGCTCAGATAGGCACCAGCCTCTTGACACTACAGACTGACACACAGGTGCCAGCTCTAGTCCCAGAAGGACAGTGGATGGGTGGATGGGTGCTTGCAGTCTAATTCCTGACTCCACTGCTCCATTCCTGGAGAAGGCACTGGTCCTTTGCCAGAAACAACCCAGTGTTCTTACACTAGTTCCCTTTTCCCTGAGCACTGGTGGATTCCATGGACCACAGGGAGATATAGACCTCAGGTGTTTTAGGGAGATAATAGGAAAGCAGCATGTTTTGTGGGAGCCCATTCTAGCACCTTCAAGAGATCACAGAATCATTTACATCAGAAAAAACCTTTTAGATCACTAAGTCCAGCTACTGACCTAGCACTGCCAAGACCACCACTAAACCATGTCTCTATGTGCTAGAGTTCTCTTGGGGACTTTGTGCCCACAGGATTTTAGTATCAGATACTCATCATACTGATAGTCATCAGATTGGAAAAATCTTCTTTCTGAAATACACTTTTGGAGGTATTTTTCTTTATTAAATATAGGATCTGTAGAAGAGCAAAGCATCATTTGGAGCACCTGAGGGGATTCTTCATATACCGCCAAGATTTCCAGATGAGGGGAAATAATTTCCTTTAATCTTATTGCCACATTCAGGCCTTATACTTCCTGCACAGTCACTCCAATTCCAGTTTGTTGTATGTCACTCGGGAGAAAAATGTGTATTTATTCCAGCTTCATTTTGCCTACAAAAATATCCAATCACAGTAGAATAATGCTACTGAAACTATGAGGTTGCCAACATTTCCTTACCTGCAGTCTTTTTTGTGTGCCTGCAGAAAAGTCATTAACATGGCATTCTTAAAAAAAAATTTGTTGTGGGCTATACCTTGCTTTCACTAATCCTCCTAAAAATCTGGCAATTTCTATTAAAGTCACTAGAGCTGACCTGGACTTGCATCTAGGCCAAATAATGAAATTTGACGTTCTGCATCTATAGGAAATGTGGTTTTCCATGTGCTGTTTCAGGGGAACCATGTTTCCTGGATTGGACGGTGTGTATTCCAGGCAAAAATTATTGATTTGAGCGGGTACAAATCAGTGCATCACAAGAGGGTGGGGATCCAGCCTAGAAAGCCCTGATGCTTTGAGTTGCAGGGAGGCAGGGAATTTATGTAAGCCTGCAGAGGCAGGCAGAGGGGATCCCTGATTTTAGCAGAGAACTCAGGGAATTACTGTGAGACAGATACAATAAAGTGTAAGTCGTTAGGCAGAGAAGATAAAGCACCACTTAAGGGAACCACTGACAGATGGGAGTGTGGCTCTGCAGCTCCAAGCAGGGAGAGGCTTGGGTGCTTGCCCCTTCTGCCGCTGAACCTCCTCACAATGCCTGGAGAATAAAAGCCTCATGGCATAATGGTGGTGGTGATGACAAGGGTAATAAGGCTCATGATAATAAGGACAAGCAGGGTTTCCATTTCCATTACCAGAGCAATCGATTGGAGCTTAAGGTTTTTTCTGCTTTTTTATTTTTTTTTTGGTCATCTAAAGCAAGTTCTGTAAGGGCCACAAGATAAAACCCTGAAAAAGGCCTTTAAAACAGTCTTTGGGAGCAGTGTGGAATTTTAAAATCTAATCTGTAATTTAAAGAATGAAAACTAATATAATTGGTGTACAGTCTGTTTCCATTAGGAGAAAGATACTGCCCAGTTCTTTCCTCTCAACATAGGCTGGATTAACCATACAGGTGAGCTATTTTTTTTTTTGGTAGTTCCTCCTCTAGGCATCTGTATAGTATCAGATGCAGCTTTTGGCCCATTATACACACACACATGTTTTCCTCTCTAGGATGGAGAGAAAAGCAGCTGGTTCAACAGAGGTAGTTTTAAAACTATGATAATCGCAAAGCTGCCTACATGCCTGAGAGATGGAGGCACCTTGCTGCTCCCAAGAGATATAGGCTGCAGCACTGGGTGGCCCCTTGGCACAGAGGGGTGGTGTGATACTCCCGAATCCCCACCACACTCCTTTGCCAACACCTGACACAACTGACCACTGCAAACAGATAAATCAGCCTGGGCTGGTCTCAGCTGGAGTCCGTGCCAGCAAAGTGAGGTAGGGACTGTGAAGGGAAAAGGTGCCACACGATGCCTGGGGCCATGGAAGCAGACAGGGGTTATCCTGGAGGGGCTGCTGGCAGGAGACTTGGTGTGAGATGGGGGTGGGGGAATAACCTGGCTTCTGCTCAAGGTAAAACCACCTCTTTCCTCACCAGGAGCTTGGAGCCAAGGCTGAAACTGAAGTGCTAAAGAAATAATCCTTGCCCAGAGCAGTTGGCTTTGTTTCAGGATTGAAACTGTGAGTCAAAGATGTTTTTATGTCGACTTGCTTGAAATCTCTCACTGTGGTCCATTTATTTCAGTCTGTGGCTGCTGGAGATGCAGTTCTGATGGGTAATGATATTTGGGAGTTTAAGGACAAACTTCACTTCCTAATCAAATGTCTTCTCTGTGCTCTGCTGCCTGTTGCTCATGGCTGTGAGATGCCTAAGATGATGCTTGCTTACCTTGTGGTGTTCTGAGTGTCACACAACAAGCAATTGTAAGCTGTATCTTGTGGGAGTTTGTTAAGGACACAGCTTACTATTTCTTCTCAAAAACATGACATATGTGGCAATCAGTCAGGTGTCTATGCAGACAGCATTCTATCTGGAGGAGAAAATCAGTAACTATTATGTATTTTAACTCCCTCACACCATCAGCTGACCAGATTGTATCTGGAATAGTAAACCTCAAGCAGATGAAACAAAGGAGAAGGAGCAAATTATTTGCTAAGTAAGTATCACATTAAAATAAGCATCTTAAGTTAAGGTCTGTAGTTCAAGCAGGACTGGGCAGATGTAATAAATATTTGGTGACACGGGATTTTTCCAAGGCACTGAAAAAAGAGAGTGCTTAGCAGATGAGAGAGAAAAGCCAAGCACAAAGAAGAGTGTGATAGCAATCTTGCACAGACAAATAGAAATTTTGTTCCTAAAAAAAAATCTGACATGAAACTGGAACCCTTGCTTCCATTAAAATCCAATAACATAGTCATTCCTCCATCAGTTGGATGCCCCTGGAAATCTCAAGCTGCAGTGTTTTATTGAAACCACTAATGCACATCAACAATATGTTTTTTGCAGTGCTCATCACACCCCCATTTTTGCAACATGTTATTTTTTCCCCCTCTATGAAACCGTGACTTAATGCAAAGTAATGGCATGTCAAAGGCAAAGTTACAGCCCCCGTCTTGAATGCAATGCTGGGTCTCCTGTCATGCGTGGAATGTAATTACCATTAAGGCTGAAAAATGAGGGAGATGAACAGTAGTGGCAGTTTTTCTCAAGTTTACATAAACACTGGCTGCAAGAAGAGGGCAGAAACAATAAAATCAAAGAGTTCCTGTCACATCAGCGCTTTAAATCTCTAAGCGGCTCCTTGAAAATCATCTGGCCTCGGTGAACACAAACAACTGATAAAAGCTTCAGTTAAGGTCTGCTCTTATCTGCTAATTTCAGGGCAGTCTTGCCCTTTACCCACTGTCCCTAGGAAAGTAGCGATTTTGGCACTTTCTCTTGGCTTGCTAAACTCTCTGCCATGGCAATAATATTAACTAGCTAGAAAAGAAGTAAAAATAGGGTTGAAGGTGTTTGAAGAGGAAATCTCTATATCACTCACTAAGCAGTCACTCTTTGCTTTGCCCATGCATCCTTACAGTTAAAGGCTCGGTGATGGAGAGTACCACTCCTCTCATTCCTGCAGTTGGGTGCAGAGCAAGCCCTAAGCCTGACCCAAAATCTCTCAGAAATGTGGGCAGCATCTCTCCCCCACCAGTTCCCACTGAATCCGCACGCTTTGTCTCCTACAGGCAGCACCAGGAACCGGGAACGCCTTGGGAAGAAGGAAGCGGCAAAGGTGTTTTCCCCCTCTCCCCACCCCATGGTGGGGGTAGATCTTTCCCTGACTTGTGCAGAGTTAACAGCCAAAACACAAGCCCACAGGTTTCATGTTTCATTAGGGACCTGAAGTTCTCATCAGGTTTGCCAGAGGATGTTTCAAAGGTAACTTTTCTGCATGAAACTGGGCAGATTTATTGTCTCTGTGGTTTTATTGAACGTTTTTGGCTTCTGTTTTCTCTTTTTGGTTTTTTTCATGTGAAACCTGATGGCTTAAGGCAGGATTTGTTTTGTGGCTTTGATGGATTGGAGTCTCCTCATCCTGCCATTCTTAATGGAGCAGAGCTGTAAAGCACTTCAGATTCCAAAAATTCAATGCTGGTAGGAAACGCAGGTTGCTTATGTCTCAGTCTCCTCAGTTTTCTGAGTTGCTCTCCTTTACCTTTCTCTGAGACTGGCTCTGGGCATTGCACTGGAGCCATCAACAAGCAGACACCCAAGGAATCTTGGCCTGTGTCTTAGCATGGCCCTTCTGCTCCTCTACTCCCCTTTGGCTTTTCCCCATATCCAGCAAGGATGGGAGCAGTGCCATGGAGATACCCCTGTCAGAGTCTCATCATGCTGCAGTGGAGAGGAAGAGAGAAGGATGCAGGCAGGAAAAAGACAGAAAAAGGGACAGCCTCTGTCTTTTTTCCTGGTGGTACACTGGCAGTCTGTGTACCAAAGCTCAATAATGTCTTCATGAAAAAAAGGAAAAATGCTGGTCTTCTCCCTGGCAGGCTTTTCCTGCTGCCATTGCAGTCACTGGCTCTGGTGCTTCTGAGCTGTTATAAAAATGGTCCTCTTGAGTCCAAATGGGCTCTTCTCATCTTCCAAACTGTGGACTGTGTGGAAATTGCACACAGCTCAAATGGTTTACCTAACAGCAACAGAGAAATGACAAGAAAAACAAAGAATAGGAAAGTTAAGGCAATCCCACTTGTAGGTTTTGAGACTGGTAATGCCACAAAATAAGCATGTGTTTTCAATAAATATCTTATTTTTCATTAAAACATTGCTTTTTGTGGCAAGCATTTTTCTTGGCAAAAACTTCTTCCCACCAGAGTATTGCTCAGCATTTGTTTCTGGGCTGATGGAAATTTATAGGTTCCATATATTCTGGGGAGAAAAGAGGGTTTCACCCCTGAAATTTTTCAGGTGGAAGGTTCTAGATGAAGCCAAACTTAAGATCTTATAATGCAGCTAAGTCTTGAAATCATCAAGTCCAGGTGTGAACATAACATTCTCCACCATGTTCACCATTAAACAAATATTTCCATGTGCTTTGCAGAAATTGGATTGCCAGATCGGCTAAAGACTCATGCTTTCAGAAGTCATCTCCACAAAACACAGGTTGAGTGCTGTGGCTCACTCCTTATCATAAAAATACTTCCAAGCCCCTAATTACTGAATCTGTTGGGATCTATCCCATGTTACTCAACAGCTACAAGGAGGCCAGGTCTGGGGATGGTCACCAGGCTGAGGTAAGAGGAGCCCAGGTCACTAAAATAGCCCATAGTGGTAAAGCCAGTCTATAGCCAAGCCCGGAGGTCAAAGACAGGGATATATGAGATTGAGCACTGGAGATATAGCTCAGACAGAGACCAGGGTGGAAGCCTGAGCCTCAGTGTAGATCAGGAGGGAAGGGGAGACCTACAGAGGTTTCTCATGGAGGCCAGAGTCCTAGGATAAAGCAGTCCATCCAGGGCCCTGACACAGATACACTCACCCTTTAAAGTCATGGACAGGTGTTTGCAGTCCTCAGCCCTGGGGAGTACTCTCAGTACTATAAATCTTTCAAGTATTAATGTTCCTTGGTGATAGGAATCAATATCAACAGCTTCAATGTTCGTTGCCGGTGCTCAGGCATCAGGACTTCATCTAACCTTAACTCCAGTCAGGTGGGGGGAAATGCCATCTATTAAATATTAACTTAATGACATAGTTGGAATAAATGTATAAATGTAAACACCACAGCACTCAAGCAGAGTTGAAAATACCCCAAGAGGCAAGTATTCTTCTGTACAAGTGTGACAAAAATTGGATCCTTCAGAAATGGTGAGAATGTTCTTGAGAGTACAATCCTTTTTGCAGTGTTACGCCACTATGATGGACTTTTATCAAACCACTATGGTGATAAAAGCCCAGAATTGAGAAAATGAAATGGAAAAACTAAAAGTGGGAGGAGGGTGTTAGCAAAGTCTAATGTGTAATGTGTGCTGTGTATTAGTTTTTAATCAGGTTCTATATGTGGCCACAGTAAAGAAATATGACAAGATTCCTTCGCTAATATTTCACATCCTTGCTGGCAGTCTTATTTATTCATGCTGTGTTTTTCTGAATAAAAGTACTGGGGGTGGGCAAGAAGAGGTGGGAAAAGCAGAGAGAAAAAAGCAGGGACCATGTTGGAAAAAGAAAACCCCTCTGAGTATTCATCCTTCACAGAGCGCATTCTGCATTTCATTCCATGTGTGAAAACAGAATGCAGTTTTCCCATTCCCCAAAGTATCAGTGGACAAAATGCGTTTGACTCCTTTAAATATAATGGTGTGGGATCATTCGGGGTTCGAGGGTTTTTTTCTATTCCACTGAATTTTCCACTTTGCTTGTACTCAGATTAGCTTATGCCTCTCTTTAGTTGTAGACCATTTGTCCATTCAAGTTTTTTTTTGTTCATTTTATAAATCTTTGACCCTTGATCTGTTTTGATACATTTAAAGGGATATGGTTTAGCAGCTATAGAAGGTTTTAGTTTAATTAACAGCTATATAAAGAGTTTTGAACTTTCCTAGCACGAGAGTGGGAGGACTTGGACCACTGCTTCCTGGTTAGTCCTGCCAGCCAGAGTGCAACACATACAGCAGGATGCATTTCAGCAGCTAGCTAAGCAGAAAGGTAAAACCTCCAACCTAAGAGGAAATCATCATGCTGGGAATGACTTACAATCTTAAGGAGAACAGATGAGACAATTTGCATGTAGTGTTTCTGCAGTTAGGGTCTGCAGCTTTGATCAGACACAGAGAATGGTTTCCAAAAGACATTTTTAACTTTCATGTTTCTCTGAGTGAATTATCTCCTGCCATGTTAGGTTCTTTCTGGATAGCTTCTTGCAAAGGTTTGAGTGATGGAGCTTTATCGATATTGTTGCCTTTCCCTGGTCTTAAAATTAAAACCAAAACACAGTTTATGGGGAAAAGGGGTTTTTACCTCAGTATTTATTTCAAGATCCTTGGGTACAGCATTTAGTCCAGGTAGAATGCACTGAAAATGCATCCACTCTGACACACCAAAATGCACACACTTATAGGCCTTGCAAAATTAACATATTTATCAAAGATTCCCCAATGAGAGGCTCGAGTGAATCCTCCCATTCTGAGGAACCTTCCCCCTGGATGGGCCTATCTTAGTTTACAAAAATAGGTTTTGGAGAGGACCTTGGTGTCTGGAGCTTCCAAACTGTTTGGTCTCCTGGTTTAAGGGTACAGTGGGTCTCAGCTAAGTTATCAGACTTAGAAAGTTACAAGTATATAGGCTGAAAGTACTAAGAATACATAGAACTATATAAAAGAGTATGTAAGAGGGGTATAAAAGAAAAAGCAAAAAATCATTCTGGCATCAGTATACATATTCAGAGGAAGCAATTTAGGAATTACTTTAGCATGACTAAAAGGAAAATCTCTTTATGGAATTCTAGAAATGGTTGCATGTTCATTGTTTTAATAAGCAGAGGTGGTACCATGCGGCTTGTCTGAACAAATTAACCTAAAAACTTGTAATTTCTTCCATTTATATTTGTTGGTCTGTTAAAGGATAATGTCTCTTCCTGTGAAGATTGTCGAGTAAGTGCAGTTCAGACACTGAATAGCAAACCTTAGCAAAGGACTTTGTGATAAGTAAGAGAGAGAATCTTTTGGAAATAAAGACAACAACACCACAGATTGTTAGACCTTTTTTCAAGAACAGATATTTTGAGGAACATTTTAAATTACCATCAAAACTAAACTGGATTCTTTATTCTGTATTTGCTACTTATTTATTTATTTATTTATCTGTATCATGTTCTAAAAAAAGGACATCGAAGAATAGAGTGGTCTATAATACCACCTATAGATAAAACCACAGAACAGCCTTTTTTGCTGCTCTGAGACCCTGCTTCAGCCCAGACTATTGTTCATGATGTGAAATGCCATGTCACATGCATGAGATCATTTGTGGCACAGGGCACCCAGCTGCAGCTTTTTTTTTTTTCACGTACTCTTTTAATAATTATTGGTTTTAATTTCAGTATAACATTGCACAGGTAAGTTACTTCATCGCTCACAAACAGCCAGAAGTTGTTATTAAAAGATCCAAGTATATATTATTTGTGATTTGATCATAAATAATGGGTAAAATATAAATGATACAGAAATTTAGAGAAGATTCCCTCTCTCCCTAAAAGCAGTTTGCACAAATGCCTATATCTCCTCAGTTTTCCTGGTGGTCATCCCTAGATCACCATTTGGAGACATGATATAAGTGCAGCTCTTTTAGAAGGAAGAAATAAAATCAGAATTTTTTTTTTTTTTGTTTCAGGGACAAGTGTCCTCAATTAACACTGACAGCTATTTAATTTCATTTAAAGTAGGTTGGTTTAAAATATGATTCTTATCTTGCCACCACAGGATGGACTAAGTCTGTCTTTTAGAGCCACCCAGCAGTGTGGATTAAGGGAACTCGGTTACATTTCTTTCTACAGAAACCTGAGCTCCATTAGCAAAATATAGATTTGAGCAGATATGGACACAGCATCTGGCCCCTTAAAAATAAGATAAAACTGTGAGGAGGAAATTAGAGAAGATCCAAAGCCCATTTAAATCAATAGGGAGGCTCCATAACCTTCAGCAGATTTTGGATCCCACTCTCAGAGAACAGAAGTACTTGTTGACCATAAAGAAAGAAATCATTATCTGTTTGTTAAGGCCTTGATTTTGTTTTTCTCTAAAATCTCTTATTTCTTTCTCTAACAGTAACTGGCTCTGTTAAGGAAAACAGGCAGCAAGATATGCCATGGTGGAGAGGAGTATATTTTGTCCCTTACTAAGAGGGTTGTTTCTAATCTTCTAATCTATCTTCTAATGTATTGATCCCACCTCAAATGCTGCTCAAATTGTAATTAAGCAATGTGCTGGTTTATGTGCTGGTCTAGAGTTGGTAGAGAAATAAAACCAACTACTGTAATGTTTTGAAAATGTCTTTTCAAAGTAACAGATACTGATGTGCAGTGCTTTGGTCAGTTTCGTTTTGTGGGCTTCTCATTTCTCATACAGTGGTTTTTTTCTTTTCAAAAATCACTGATCCTTTTGGTAGAGACTTTTTGTCAAAACACAAAAAACAACCCCTGAGGAAGCATAGAGAGGCAAGAATGAGAAATACCTCTCTTATCCAGCTCTAGACAAGCCTTCAAAAAGTTTGTATTTTACTGAAGTGAGAAGAATTGATGCTGAACTGTTTGCTAAGAAGGTGTCATGTATCATATTGGGTTATATAAACTCATTGTTTGCTGTGACTACAAAATAGCTTTTATCTCTGGGGTTGTTTAACTCCTGAAGTACAAGGCTTGAGGGCACAGCTACTAAATCAATATTTGCTGAGCTGTGGTCAGCCAGAAGAAATACCCAGGTCCCAGGATAGTTACTGCATGTGATGGCTTCCCAACATCTCCCTAAGACACTAGGAAGGCTGTGAGGAACAGAGTCTCCATTTCTACCAAGATGTGAGGACTATTGGTAAGGGTTCCAGCAGGTAAAATTGCCACTGGGTGGTCTCAATCCAGATCACAGCTTGCTGTTTGAGTGGACCAGTTCTAGGTGTCAGTGTAGAAGCTGTTTTCTCTATCACCAATGAATATAGAGAATGTTGCATTTGCTGGCTTTTGTTGCAAGCCGCAAAGAGCAACCAATGCCAGAGAGCATCTCTGCCCAGCTCGGGTCAGGCACACAGGTTCCAAGCTTTCCTTCTGAAAGCATGGACTTCAGGGCCCTCACTGCCTGGGGAGTCTCATGGCTAGCTCAGGCATCTTGCTCCTCGCAACAGAGCAGCAGCAAAGGGGATGAGAAGAGGCCTCCACAAAGAGAGCATGAAAGATCTTTATTCACATGGTGGCATGTAGGGACCCAAGGGCAAAGGCAAGGGAAGGCAGAGAGTCTGGAGTTTTATCAGGATCCAGGGGAGGGGCAGAGTTGGGGTCCCTCAGAGCCCGATAGAGGAGATTGAGGAAGTGGCCAGCGTTTAGCACGGAAAAGGGTAAAAAAGGGGCTGGGGGAACACCACAAGAGAAGAGTTGCAGCACTGCTCTAGGTAAGTGAATGTGGTGAAGCTCTCTGTCAGCACTCACAAATAGCATTTATGTGGCACTTAAAATCAGTACCTAGCATCCCTCTACCAGGTGTGGAGCTGTAACACCTGTTTACAAAGATATGCCTCCCTGCTTATTCCACCTCCATCCATATCTGGGGTGAGGAATGTGTTAAGGGCTCTCAGGTGGTTATGGTTTCATTCTAGGGATCCTTGGGCAGGTGTTGACCTTGCTACAACCAACTAGGAAGAGTAAAGAAGTTGTGATGTGCATATTTCCTGGTTAGCAAGCGAGTGGAGTGATTTGCTCCTGTCCCTCTGGAAGCCCTAGGGCTGAGAAACATCTGTATTGTTTGTGGAGTTAATGGTGCCAAAGAGGGAAGGGCCATGAAAAGTACCACTTGCTTGTGGGATCTTGCAGTGTTGAATGGAGAGGAGACTCCTGAAATAACTGGGAAGGGGGTGTCAATGTAGGACTAAAAATTCCATGAAATATCTAACTTTTCTGTGAACAGTCATCTACTTCTACATTCATGTTTCCTGTATGCAGCTGATAGCTGTACCCACAGACCATCTCCAAGGACAGCTGTACACAGGTAACCCTTCCTTGCTATGCCATTTTTTTTCAAGTTGGTGCTATGTTGGTTCTCCCTTACTAAAATAGTTCTTTTATCATCTGAAGTGCTTGCAAGCAGTTATGTTATAACTTCTACAGCTGAGGTTAACAGGCTGTTAACAGGGTGCTCCTGAGAAATGCCTGTTAAAATTCAAGTCGATGCTGTATGTTTTAACATAGTTCTGTTTAACTAATGGGAGATTGAGTGTAGCATGGAGGTTAGGAAGAAGTTGTCATTAACTGGAGAAAATATCAATTTGAATTTTTTCTTGTATTACAGTGATAAAATCATGCACTATGTGAGGTGTCTCTGCTTTCTAGTCAAAGTGTTGGTCTCCTCCAACCTATTCATCTCCCATATTCCTTCTTCGTACATTTTTTAGGATATGTCTTTGGGTGAAACAAATGCTTCTGAGGATAGTCTTAAAAATAGATTATTCTTGGAGTTTGAGCTGATTTTTTTAGTTGCTAAGTCTTAGTATAAAAATTTTAAAACATAAAAATACTATTGGGATTAAATTCTTTCTAAACTAGAATTGAAAGAGACAGTAATGAACACAAACTCTAGAATTGGTATACCATAGAATTACACTATGTCCTTAGTTTTAAAGATGACAGTTTTTTCTTACAGTCCCTTTTTATACTTGTTTTTCAAATATTTACTAACTATATAGGCAGTAGTTGAAAACAGCATTATGTTGAAACAGATAGGTGGGGATAAAGAAATGGAAAAAATACATTGGTGAATAAGGGTTATAAAAGATTTTTGCTTTTATTTTTTCATTTCCATCAGTGCTGCTACAGTGAACCAGACCAAAAGATCCATACAAACCCATACACTGTTAGTTTTTTTTCTTACAAGATGGCTGGACAAATAGAGAGGGATCCCTTTCCAGGCATATTTTTCCAGCTTGAAAACCTTAGTGATATAAGGACAACTATTTCTTCAATATGCATTGGAGGATGGATTTATCCTCTACAGGTTAGCCTAATTCTTCTCTGAATCTCTTTTTATGCTCCTGGCCTTCACAGAATTCTGTGGCAATAAGTCCCAGAATTTAACTATTTGAATGAAAAAATACTTCCTTTAAGATTGCTGCAGGGTAATTGCATCAGCTATACCTTCAAGTGTTTTGTGGAAAGCAAATCCCACCACCTCACTAATTTTTTTGCTGTGACATCCACCATTTTTAGGCACAGTTACTCTTAAACATTATTTAAAATTCCTGCTTTACTGAAGAAAACATTTATTGATGCCTCTCTGATGAGTTATTTTGTAGGACTTAGTTTTACCTATCTTTATATGGGCTGAAAGTCAAATTGCAACTACACCCTTCTTCCATTACATTCTATCCGGTTTGTCCTCAATAACATCATTGTTATTTCAGTCATTTTTGAGTTGATGTTGTGCTCTTGTACCTAAGACCTGTTTTGAAATTTATTTTTGTATTAGTGTTTCACACTTGTGAAAAATAAGACAATTGTGTCATGGAGATAGTGTCATTTACCTTAGGACATTACTTGATAACTGTGAGAGGTCTGATACAATAAGGCTGGAGGTTAAACTGTTGTAGATCATAGGAGCAAATAAAGTATCTTCCAGAGCTTCATTTTTGAGTAAAGGAGAAGGTGAGGAAGAACTAATGAAATTTAGTTTTTGCACTTAAAAAGGTGAAATATCTTTGCTACCTCAATATAAATTATTCCACTTGTCCCTTAATTGTGTCCCAACATGAATAATATTGAATGAACACCTGTTTTCTTATGAGGCAGTTACACATTCAGGGGGTATGTGGTGAGTTGTAGATAAACTGAAGTTTTTTCAGTAGCTCATTGGCACCAGTTGTCATGTGGTACAGAGACTCGAATAACTCTGTGGTGTTAGGTTTCAAGGTGAACGGTGAACCAGGCTCTGTCTGTCTGACTTCCCTTTGCTAGCCCTGCCCTAAGGCTCCCTCCAGCTGCTCCAGTGCCACTTTGAAAGCTGAGCATGGCCCAAGCTAACTCAGAGCTGTTAGTTAGCACTAGATCATGCTAAACTTCCATCAGATCTTTCCAGCATGTGTGCACCAGGGAGCCCAGGGTGTGCCTGGATGTGTGGGGCATAGCTTAGTGGTAGACTTGGCAGTGCTAGTCTAATGGTTGGACTTGAGCACTTCACAGGTCTTTCCTAACTTAAATTGTTCTTGGATTCTATGGAATTAGTGGTTTTGTACTTCAATGAACTACTTCACCTTTTCCTACGTGGAGATGTTCAGGAGGTCTTAAGGGCCTTAAGTGTATCATAACAGGAAAAGGGGGACAGGCTTTTCCAATGTCATGGTAGTTTGTGCTAGTGGAAGATGGGGACCAAAAGAAACATAGAGAAAACTAAATTAAACCCCTTAAAGTACTCCAAAAATAAATTATTTTATTGGTACTCAGCACCAAGCTCAGGAATAATTCATTGCTCCTAATATGAAATAGTCAAATTTTCATTAGATCCTTTCATTAAAAAAAAAAGTTAACTTGTAAGAAACCTTTTTAAAGATTTATATGCAAAGAGTCTATTCACTATTTTACACCATTTTGAAAGGCTCTAAACATAAGAAGCCACTCATAACCCAGATTTCAGTTTGCAGTTATCAGGAGTGAGGGGTGTTTGTTGTGAACACCATGATGTTTGTTTTCTTGGAGTATTAGTTAAGGGGATGGGTGTTTGGAGTTTTTTTGCAAACTGTTGTTTGACTACAACTGGAACAAATGCATCATCTGAGTTAGACTGGTAACTAAAGAAATGTTAGAATTTCTTGAATACTGGGAAGAAGCTATTTTACAAGATAGAGCACAACATGAAAGATATCCAAAACTGCTTAGAAACTTCTGACAGACCTACCCCATGGCCAAGAGAGGTTGGAAAGGCTAGGACATTTCCAGCTTGCTAGAAAGGGAGCATCCTGACAGTCCAGTGCAAGAAAAAATTAGATGGAGTTCTGTGTGTCCTGGACTCTTAATGAGTCTGCTTATCTCTAGATAAAGATGATCCCATCTTCTCTTGATTTAGCATGAGAGGCTGGATGATGGGAACATAATCTTCTAGTTTTCAGTCCTCCTGTCCTAGAGTTCAAGTACCCCAGTGCTTCCAAGTTCTTTGACACTTTTCCAGCACATTGCTCCCATTCTTCAAGCTTCTTCCCCATTCCCAAACTGTTCCCACACAGAGTTTTCTGTTCCTTCCCTAAAAGCACCATGCCATTTCACCACCATCTGCCTCAAAGTCTCCCCTTTCCTCACCTTATACATTTCATATTGTAGCAGCCTTTAAATAAAACTGTTGGTAGCACAACGTTTGGTGAGCTCTCCTAGGCTCTCCCTCTGTCTCCCACAGGGGTTATGGCTGATTAACTAGGTTTTCAAATATTCACTCCCAGCTGTCTACAATGGGAGCTGTTAGATGTTGAAATATTCCTATAAACCTAGTCCAAATAGAACCCTATTGTAATGAACAAAGGGAAATGGTGTGAATTTCCTCCTAATAGACAAGAGATTGTGAGTTTGGGTGTGCGTACTCACGAACATCTGGTCAAATGCTATTTGGTGATGAAAGCTTCCTTCACGTGGTCAAGTCCTGACAATATCACATGCTGTTTAGTCTAAACTTTTATTTCAGTAAGTGCTACACTTTTGCTTCCAGTGACCTTGTACATCAGTCAGAGGGTATGCCACACACACTGTGATTTCCACTCTGAATGGGGAGGCTGAGGTTGAAAATTGCAGGTTGGAAACTCTACCACCCCAATACATAGTCCCCATTGTTGCAGCTAAGCTTGTTATTGTGGAATAATTATTGTTATGTCGACAAACCAAGCGGGATGATGACCTCTGCAGTATCAAGAGTGCTGTTTTCATGAGACTCAATTCAATAGACATTTACAAGTGACCTTGAACTGCAGCAAAGGTACCCTGCTGTTCTTTTGTGGTTTAGATGGCCTGCATGGCATGGGCATGATGCCGAAATAGATTCCTTCTGCAACAATCTCTAGGAAACCTTGACTGTTGCTTGTGTTCTGATGTAGCCCTGATGATGGGACCTAAACTGTTACCAAAGCTGTGTTACCATTTTGCTTTATATCCCTTTGCCTTATTTTATTTTCTGCATGTGAAAGAGAAGAGGGTATCGGGGGAAATACTGTGCTATCATTATCATACCCTGGTGGTTTTGTTATAACTGTTATCTGGAATTCTGGTACATGGAGAGTTTTCTTTACAGATGTAGGAACTTTAGGACAGGAAGAGAGCATCTCTGTCTTTTTGCATTTGTGTTTGTGTTGACTTGATGCAACAGGAGATTTTACAACTGTGGCTATGCCCAGGTTATCTGTATTACTCAATCCATGCTGTTGGAACATTCTCCAAACATTCAGAAATAGGATGCAAATAACCAGTTCTTTCAGAGATGGGTAGGAGATTACCACTGACTCCTCTGACGGCACCAGAAACCTAAGAGAAAACCATTATTTTTTATTTGAAAGGAAAAGTTGAAGGGCCAAAACATACCACCTGATCCAAGGCTTTGTAATGGCTATCTATGACAGGATTTGGAATAAAGACTTTGATCTGAATGCAAACTTGATGTAGGACAGTGCCTTCTTGCATTTTTCAAGTCCCCTCTTTTCTTAGGAAGCAATTAATGAGGATGTGTAGGGACAGATGTCATGGCTGAACAGGGAGCCCCTTGCTTAGGTTTTCAAAGACTTCTTGCCTAGAAGGAATAGGTACGTGAGGTATGACACTTTGTGACCCGCCTTTTACATGCCTTCTTTTTTTAAAGGGTTTTCTGACCTAAATTGCTAATACACCTATTGATAAAGTTCTGCAGGAATGTTTCCTGCAAGTCTCTGCTAATGTGAATGTGGAAAAAGATGTTGAGGAGATAGCCTTCCCTTATATAGACAAAGTCTAGACCATGTAAGTGGTCTTTGAAAAGCCATAATTTAAATGAAAATAGGACCTACTGCAGGTGCACTCAGTGCCAGGGAAGCCGTTTTGCTAAAGTGCTGAAATAGGGAACCTGTGCTTTCAAGGATATTTTGTTACTTCCCATGTCATGAGTGAAAGATGCCTGAGGTGAATTTTTGCCTGCTCTATTCCTTTTATTCCAGATCAGACAGTCATCCTCACTGGAACTAGGGAAAGTAGCAGGAGAAAGACTGTATAGTCTGTTATATGGCAGCCCTTAATATATGTGCTTATAGCAAGTTTGAAAAAGTCTTCTTTAACCTTGAACTCCCAGAAATTGAAAAACTGAGGAGACATTTTTCTCTTGAGGTATTACAAGAAAACAGGAGTGGAGTAGTCTTATCCACACTGGTAGGATATTAAAACAGCAATGCAGAAATATTTTCAACATAAAGAAGTATTAAGGAAGCTGTTGTGTTGGAGGGTGTTGATTTTTGGATGTTCTTTTAGTACACATTAATTTCTGCCTATGTCACAGATTTAAAATTGGGTTGGATCTACGACAGTGCTTTGCTTGTCTGGGCTCTCCTTTTGCTGGTTTCTCCCACCTGTTTGTGGAGTGCTGTTTCTCACTTACTTGGAAGGTCTCACTGAAACAAGAATCATATCCTAAGCAGATTTTTTTTTTTTAAATGTCAGATCTTTAAAGAAAATTTGAAAATCACATTATGAGTGCTGTGTAAAGCCTTTGTAATTTAGTAGTGACTTTTACGAGAAAGCTGATGTTTTGCATTCTGTACTGATTAATGCATATTCTTAGCATATCTCAATGACATTTCAAAGGCTGGAATTTCATAGATCTTCAATAATTGCATAGTTCTTGTCCAGCCAGTTGAACTTATGCAGAATTAATTTATTTGGAGGTTGAAGCATTCTATCTGTATCCCTCCAACTTGCTTATGCTTTCATGCACTAAGGTGGACAGGAAAATAACCAGTGCTGTGTCTAAAAATAAGCTTTTTAGTTGTCCACATTCTACTGAGCAGAAGATTAAGAACTGGAAGATATATAGGTGTGTGTATATATGTATATATATATGTGTAGAATGCATTTGCCTGAAGGATGTTGGATGACAGGAGCAGTTGATAATCACTACTTTTTCCAGTAGAGTTCAAACACAGATTTCTGGTAGAGGTTGTTGCTTGGGGTTTCTTTTCTTTTTGCTGTTAACGTCACAGAATCATGTCTTGTTCACTCTTTACCTCCAAGACATGTTGAAGTCCTCCCTGAGACCATCATGTCTGAAATCAGACCAAGAGAGTCCTTGCTTAGCTGAAAACTCCTGTTTGCCTTGGATATCTATGCTCAGTGGGATAGAAAGTCTGTTGAAGTTGAACAATGCCCACTTTTTCAAGTCAGGCTCTGAGGATGCTCATAGACATACAATGATTTCCAAGCAGTCTTCCTTCTAAATCAGAAAGCTGTGCCTTTTTCCTCCTGAGCCATTTTACTAAAATTAAAAGCATCAGAAAGAGTAGGGTAAAAGCCCAACCAACAAAATTGAAGTCTTTCTTTCTTCTTTTGAGGAGTTGTCATGCCTTGATTGTAAATTAGAATTTTAGGACTTTAGTGGGGAATAGAGCATTTGGTTGCCTCATTTCATTCTGAACCAGAAATAGCATAATAGAGCATTTATTTTACAAAGAAAAGAACAGGAACTACTGCCCAGAAAACTGCCAGTTTTCTCCTGTCTTTGCAGCCAAGCCCTTGGGCCCCTTTCATCTCAGCCCCAGCTATAATTGTAACACCTG
>VZTN01021043.1:157884-200782 GCA_013400515.1 Erpornis zantholeuca
TGTCAATGGAGAAGATCAGCAAAGTGATGGTGACTGTTGTGTTGTGCTTGGGACTGGTCTGCACACATTCAGTTCCCCAGTGCTCAGGTCACACATTAGAGGAGGATCAGTCACTGTAGATTAGCAGGTGTCATCCATTTTAGTGACAGCAGAACTAAGTAATACTCCTTTTTCTGCAGCAGTCGGTAGTTTCTCTAAAGACATTCCCAAATTCAATTGCTGTTGGATTAATTCCTCTTCTCTTATATCATACTGCAGACTGGACAGCTGCCTCAGCTGGTGTCTGAATCTCCAACAAAGAAGAGGTCAGCAAAACTATTTTTCAACATTTAGCAGAAATCTACTGAAACTGTCAATTTTAGAAAGCTGATGGCAAGTTGTTTGACAGATGCCAAGTGGTAAGAGCCCAAATATACTATTGGGAATGTTTATTTGTGGCATAATCTCCCCTGTCAAACTGAAGAAAAGGAAACCATGCAGGTTTCAGATATTAAGTGACAGATTTCATGCAGTCTTCCTTTCGCTGGAAACGCGACTGCACGTTAAACATAGAAGTGCTCTTCCCAATCCCTAGGAACACATCAGTGCAAAAGGCATGCAACCCTTTGAAACTGACCTGAGAAAATAAAGGGTTCCAGTATTGGATGCTTTGCTAACAAAAATATTTAAAAACCTCTCTGAAATCTGACCTAATTGAATATGATTGTGCCATTAGCTGTTGGGGGGTAGAAAGGTCAGGTTTAAAAATAGACTCTCTTTTCATTGTGAAAGCTCAGAGAGGGCCTGCAAATCAAGGTGCCTTCCCAAGTGCCTTGTTTTATAGGCAGTACTGACACCATATCTCTATATGGTCCTTTTAGTCAGCAGACTCTGAGGCCTTTTCTGCAGCATGTCTGTGACTGGGTTTGGTCAAAGCAAAGCAGGAATGCACAGTAGTTCTGGGCTAGAATCTAAGACCATTTAATTCTAGCCTTGTGTTCTAGTTAGCACGTTGTACTGATCAAGATTAATTGTGTCATTGCCAAGGAAGGGTAGAAGCATCACTTGAGGTGCAAAACTGTCACTACAGCTGTAAAAATTTAGCTGTGATTAAGCCACTCTTTCTTCCTAACATTTCCATCCCTGGGACTTAGCACTGAATTTTCTCTCTCTCTCTCAAACCTTTGGTCTTAGGTTTCTTTCCAATACCAACTATCCAATATGTCTATATGTCTGTTTGTTCTGCCAGAATTAACCTTGGGTTTCCCTTTTTGACATAAAACACCTGTTTTAAAATACTCGCTGAATTATGTCCTAACTTTCCCTCTCTTATCTCTCCTGTACTGTACACCACTGTCTTTCTTTCGTGGTGCCTTGGTTTTACTATCTGCTTAGTAGATCCATATAATTTATACTAGTAGGCTAAACGGAATTTTATTTTCAATTCTCATTCATTCTAGGCCTTTTTGGGGGATCCATGCTAATCACAGTTAATAGTTTTACCATTTTGTACACTATATAAAGGCAAATATCACTTTCCACATGATCACTTACATCTGAGTGTGTCAAACCTGAGGGACAAGGTTTGTCTTGGCACTGGCTCCCAAAGCATTCCTGGTGTTGGAAAGAAAAAAATATAAAAACATTAATTCTTGTACTGTACTTTGGCAGCTGTCTGAAATTGAAAGATGCATGACAGGTTTCTGTGCTCCATACTTGCTCAAGAGTTTCTGTAATAGAAAGAGGAATCTGAACTCAGGTATATGAAAAGGGGCGATGCCATGGACTTTTAGAGAACCCACTCATTTCAACTTGTGTAAGACCTAAACTCTTCATCAAATCCTTAAGTTGCCAAAAAATGACAATGTAAAATAGAGTTTTTAATTTGAAAGATACTATTTTAACTTGTTTTAAATATTAATTTCCATTATTGGAAAAATGTTTCAGTTAATGAAGGGTAATTTTTTTATTTGACAAATAAATTCTTTTTACTTTGAAATCCATGTACAGATGGAATTAGATCCTATGACTTCAGGCTGATTTTCATCAAAAAAAGATCTCTTGTGGAGAAAAAGACAAAATGTTTAAACCTAAATTTGAGAGATTACCATGGTGGAAAAGTAATTTGCTCGCAGACCTCAGCAGTTGTTAGGGGTGGAGACAAGGAAGCTAATCAACATCTAGTGTAACACAGGGCTGCCTTGGCTACTGATCATCAACTATCTTGTGGCAGGATTTGGCTATATTCTCTAACTATGGATAGAGAGAAAGGCCAAATCCTGCTCCAAGGTCCTTGCAGTGTCCTAGCAGACAGACTCGGTCGGTGATGAATGGAGGAAAAGTGAGCTGTCTTTTTCCACTGATGGTTGCCTTGCACAGGAGGAATCTCTTTTGCCCAGCAGTCACTAGTGAGGCTCCTTGAGGTTCAGTATTGGGGCCAATCCTGTTTAATACCTCCATAGATGATCTGGACAAGGGGATTGAGTGCACCTTCACTAAGTTTGCAGATGATATTAAGTTGGGCAGTAGTGTTGATCTGCTGGAGGGTAGGCAGGTTCTGCAGAGGGATCTAAACAGACTGGATCAATGGGCTGAGGCCAGTGGTGCAAGGCTCAGTAATGCAAAGTGCTGGGTCATGCACTTAGTTCACAACAAAAACCCGTGTAGCTCTATAAACCTGGGGAGGAGGGGCTGGAAAGCTGCCCAGCAGAAAAGGAACTGGGGGTGCTAGTCAACAGCCAGCTGAACATGAGCCAGCAGAGTGCCCAGTTTGGCTTGTATAAAAACTAGTGTGACCATTAGGACTAAAAAAGTGATTTTCCCTCTGTACTCATCACTGGTGAGGCCACACCTTGAGTACTGCATCCAGTTCTGGATCCCTCACTACAAGAAAAACATTGAGGTGCTGGAGCATGTCCAGAGAAGGGCAATAAAGCTGGTGCAGAGTCTACAGAGAGTAAATCATACAAGACAAGTAGAGGGTCAGGGGTGACTTTATCACTCTCTACAACTGCCTGACAGGAGGTTGTAGCAAAGTAGGGGTCAGTCTCCTTTCCCAGGCAGCCAATAACAGGACAAGGGGCCATAGCCTAAAGATGCACCAGAAGAGGTTCAGTTTGGGCATTGGGAGGAGGTTTTTTTATGCAAGGGGTTGTCAAGCACTGGAATGGACTGCCAGTGAGGTAGTGGAGTCACCACCCTTGAAAGTGTTTAAGAAATGACTGGAAATGGGACACAGTGCTATGGTTTAGTTGACAAGTAGAGGTCAGTCTAAGGTTGGATTTGGTGATTTTGGAGGTCTTTTCCAACCTAAATGATTCTATATTTTTTTTAAAAAGCTCCCCATTTACATCCCTAATGCTGGGCCAAAAGAACACACTGGAATGCAACTTCCATTTCAGTCCTTGTGTAATCAAAAATCATCTAAATAAAAGCCCAGAAAAACTGAATTTTCTGCTATGGGAAAAAAATAAGATGCATGATACATAGTAAGTGTTGTCTCTTTCTTGTTGGAGAGGAGTTGTTCTCACACCTTTTTTACTTCCCCTTGTTTCTATCTGTGACATATCCATTGTACATGACTTATACCCATTTATAAACTATATCTATGCTTGTATTTCTTGGTTATTTCTTCAGCATGAACAGCAACGTATTACCCTATTGTTGAGTTTCATTTGTGTTTCATAGTAACAGCAGTAACAATTCTGTTAAATTTTGTTAACCTTTCCTGTATCTAGAAAAACCCAGCCCAGTTTTGTATCCTGCAAGAATGCTTGAGATTAACATGACTTACTCTTGTCTAGCTATATTCTAAACTGCCAGATTTGAGCACTACAAGATCATAAATGTTCTTCATTAGCAAAAACTACACACTCACTTGTATTAAATATAACCTGCTATAATCTCATGTCTTTCAGAGGGCAATGCTAGTTTCTGTGTCACCCAGAAGCCTAATTAATTTGTATTTTCATTACTGCACTCATTATTGGTGAAGGTTTAAAATCAACTATGAATATTGTACTATGGTCAACGATAAGTTAAGCTCTAAAACCAGCCAAAAATTCCCGGTAAAGTTGAACTGCAGTATTGGTTCAAGCTCTTCTCTGATCCATGCTAAATGAACTGCTAACTTTAAAGGGGCCATAATTTCACCTCTGATCACCTGAAAGCTGATGGCAACCTACTTGGCTTGTAGCCATTTTTTATGGTGCAAATTCCAGGTTGGTTGGTTTCCTCACTTTGATATAACTAATGGAAGCAAGCTGGCTTCTCCTGCAAACCCGTGCAGGCAGGGCAGGAAGTGCTTACCTCGTAGGGTTGTCTTCACGCTGCTGAAATGAAAACCCTTTCGGTGTCAGCCTTCCAGCAGAGAGTGTGCTGGGAGTTACACAAACTTGTGAACTGTTTTTCCCCCAGTGTTATTTACGACCACATTATTTCAAATAAGCTTAGTTTCCCTCTGCAAGCTTAGCTGTTGCCAGATAAATCAGCGGTATGTTATGGGTACTGAAATACATTTTTCAAGCCCTAATCCTGAATGCTTTTGAAACAGCAGGCTTAAAAAAAAAAAAAAAAATCCTTTTTATGCCAGAACACCCCCAGTCCAGTTCCCCTGTTATACTGTTAAAATAAGCCAAAGCAATGCCTTTCACCATGCCACGGTGTGGGAATGCTTCTCCCTCCATCCTCACTGTGTGGAAATAAGCCAGAAGTATCTGGCAGGGCCTGTTTGTGGTGCCTGATGGGTCCAGCAGCAGGACCCTCTCTGCACTGCTGGGTTTCTGTGATCATGGCTGTGGGGCTTCAGGCAGCAGAAGGCTGCTGGAGCAGCTCTTCAGTGACAGCAGTGCTGTTCCCAGACTGTATTGCACACTGTTACAACCTGCTCTGCGTGAGATGTGAGAGTTGTAAACCACAGCACTTCTTCTCACTTTCCAAGCTCACTAGGCCAAAAAGCCACCTTCTTTGTTCTATGTTCACCTTGCTCCTCCTTGTTTGCTATCTTTCCTTTTTTTTTTTTAACTACCATTTTTCTTTACCCCTACCAGGAGAGGTGGACACAAATTACAGATACATCATTGAGTAAAAATGGAAAAGCAATGCTCCTGAAGTTTTTTTGAAATGGCTGATAGCCTTCTTTTAAGGCTTTCTACTGCTGGCCCTCAAAGTAAAACTCATTCTCTTTACTCATTGTCTCTGGGCGTATTCTACTGCTGTATGTTCACAGAGGGAAAACATGCACAGATCAGCAGTTTCAAAGGCAGTCTCTAATTTTAGGTTCTTAGCTTTGGATATTTTGGGACAGAACTTTGTACGCAGCAAAAAAATTGCAAGGAACTATAAATCTAGATGAAGTAAGTAACACCCAAGACATCTCAAACCAGAGACCCAAAACCAGACTCTTCTATTTAGAAAAAAAAAAATAAAAAATGTTTTAACATTTGCCAGAAACTTTTTTCTTAGTTGGTGAGGTTTCTATTCTTCCCGGAACTTCTCACTATTCCTATTTTCATATCACCATTACAGGCAACTCTGAAATTCTCCTACTGATCCAAGGGCTGCAAAAGTCAAGGGAAATGTTTGCCCTTTCTCATAAATGTGCACATGATCATCTTTAGTGCTATGTAAAGTTTGATGATTTTTTTAACCAAAAAGTGCTCCTTGAGACTTTTTTATTTAGCTGAAGTTGTTCTAAATACTTCTACATTGCCATTTTAAGTTTATTAGTATTTCTTAAACAGGCAATTTCCAAAAAGCAGCAAATAAATTAGCTATTCAAATCTCACTTGCTTAATAAAGCTCAAAAGTTCTGATTTATTATTTTTATGAAAATTAAATATGAAATGGGGAAAAACAAAAAAAGGCCTGAAAGAAAGTAAAAATAAAAGAGGTTCACTTAAAATATCTGTCACAGGTACAAGAAAAAAAGAAGAAATTTTATTGTTTCAGGAGCAATGAGTACATTTTCCAAGCAATCCAACTGCACAATCAAGTCACACAATAGCCAGAAGATTTACTTTAACCAATAAACAATGTTCATGACAGCTGTCCTGAAAACTGTGAGCTCAAAATTTCAGGTGGACCACTGTACCTGATCAAAGGAGAGAGAGCCATCATATTCTTGCAGTCTGCTAGGAACTGCATCTTAACTTCCATCATCAAGGTGAAAGTCAAGAAGAAGCTAAGTTCTGTCTCTAGGACAGATAAATAGACAGACATACATATCCCTGTCAGGATATCTTAACTCCAGTGAGACTTCAAAAATCAGGAACTAGAAGAGATTTTTTCCAATGCTCCAGCAAACTGCTTCCACATCACTTACATAAATTTTTACATCTTTAAAATGAGCATTGAAATAAAGTCTTGTTTTCCACTAAAATTTTGGTCCAAAGCAGTGGTTTGGGCTTACAGTAAATCTTGTGCTGTGGCAGACTGTGGGTTGCTTGTATTGTTTCGTGAAAGGCAACTAAGAAAAGCACCACTGGGCAGGTTTAAGTGTATGGTACTGCAGATGTATGTATGTGTATAGAGAAGTGTACACACAAGCACATTTTGTTCATCTTGAATAATATTCTCCTCTGCTAGGTGAGCGAGTCACATTTTATGATTTATAAAATTTTGAAGTGTTCTGAAATGCTTTGTGAGTAGAGACATTAAAAATGCTTTTTGTGTAAAGAAACTTGACAGATACTTTTGCAAGCCATTGAAATGTTCTCTCCAAAGAACCAGTTGGACAGACAATTTTGTGTTCTCCGTTGTCTTTTTTAAGACCTGTGAAGGAGCTTTTCTGAACTTATCTTTCTCTCTAACCTGCCAGCCTTTCTTTTTAATTCTGCCAGTTAATTCATATTTCCTCTAACTCTGCAAAACAAGTGGTAGGGCTCCTAAGGACTTTGATTTGAAATTGAGCATGAAATGGTTGTATAAAAATAGAGCATTCAAGATGTGGTTTTTCATAACACTTCTGACTATGGAGTTAAACCCCAAAGTCCAAAGCTGGTGCTCGGTCACTTCAAGCCTCATGTGCATTGCATAGGTCCTGGCAGTTCTGGAT
This sequence comes from Erpornis zantholeuca, assembly GCA_013400515.1. Taxonomy (NCBI): domain Eukaryota; kingdom Metazoa; phylum Chordata; class Aves; order Passeriformes; family Timaliidae; genus Erpornis; species Erpornis zantholeuca. The sequence continues at coordinate 164,918 of VZTN01021043.1, forward strand.
GTTTGGGGGGATGACTCATTTTGCCTTAGTTTTCGATTAGGTGGTGTTGGGAAAACTGAGCAAGACAAACTTTTGTGTTAATTATTTATATGTATATACCTTTAAAAAAACAGAAAGGCTCCTGATTTTTGGTACGTGTGACATGACAGGGGGCAGAGGTTTCCTCAATGAATAGTCAGGAAGGCCCTGCTGCCTCTGCCTACCCCATCCTGCTATGGGGACCCCAGCGTTGCCCTCCACCACCCTTCAGTCCGGGGCAGACTCCCCCGGGGCAGGATGTGATGCTGACCGGCTGCCGTGGAGCATCATCGCCGCGGGGAGGGAGGCTCACAGTCCCCACGCCCCCCGGGGCAGTCACGACATCGCTGGCTGCAAACCCACTCACCCCATGACAAAGATTTTGCAATATTGGAATTAAGTGATAACATTCGAAGTTGTGTACTGCTCGGTGGTGCGTTTTTTTATAGTAACAGAGCGTCAGGAGTTCAAGCCCTTAGTGAAAATTTTGTCAGCTTTTAGTGGCGGTTTTAAACCAAAAAAAAAAAAATCTGTGGAGTACCCAAACTCAAATATTTATTTTTAATAAAAATGTCGTCGCTGTCATTAAATAGAAACTGTAGGTTTATACGGAAAATAGTGTATTTTCTGCTCATGAAGGAACATTAATTGTGTGCAGCTGATGCCGCAGTGTGTGCTTGAGAACTAGATGATCTTCCAAGCTCTGCTCTGCACAAACCATGCTATACACACACAGTATGGCACGTTGGAATAGGTGCCTGTATGCCTATGGAGGGACCTATCCTGGCGCCTTTGTAGCGGCTGTGTGTGCGCTCATCAGCTTATACCGCGAACAGATTTGCCTCACGGCTCTGGATCGGGAAGGATGTGTTTAATGATCCTCCTGGCTGCGAGACCTCCGGCGTGTGCCTCTGTCCGTGTGTCCGGGTGTCTGTGTTGAGTTATGCCTGGCTGTTCGCGCTCTCCGCGGACAAAGACGTCTCCCGTTCAGGAGCGTGGCAGCCTGCAAAGTGTGAATAATTTTCAGCGAGGAGTTACACTAAATGGGAAAGCTTTTAGCACATTATCCACTGGCAATTGGACTATAATCTAATTGTCAGCCCTCGGGTCTTAATAGAGCCTTTCTCTTTCCACCATTGGATTTGCATCTGGGAGATGCCTAATGGGTTTAAAATGCCTCGCATTTTGCTCCAATAAGCCACCTTCTCGCTGTAGGTGACATTGAGATGTTTTTGTTGTGAAATTGTATCCTGGTACCTGGGCTGCTGCCTTGCTGGCGCGGCTCTTTTCGTGGAGGGCGTGCAGCGGCGGCAGGGGAGCGATGTCCCTACCGCAGCATGAGCACTGGGAGCGGGGGCTGCCCCGAAATCGGGGAGCGCAAAGAGAGGAGGAATCCAGAGCACAGAGCAATAGAATTATGTGGAACGGAGGAGCAAAAAGCTCCTGAAAGCAAGGCTGATAATCGCGCGAAGTTGCAGAGGAGCAGAGCCCAAGCCGGAGCCGGGTAGCGTTGTAGCCATCACTTTGTAAAGTAGCGGTGCGCTCGCAAGGCACGAACGGGCGATCCTGAGATCCTGCCCAAGCAAATAAACACCACTCTTCATACTGGACAGACTGTTTTCCTCTACAAGGGTGAAAAATAAGAACGAAAAAGATTTTAACTCTTCCCTCCCGAGATGGGAGTAAGCTCGATCCCAAAACAGTGCTGTAGGTTACCTTGGAGAGTGGGTGCGGGCTGGAGGGCCAGGCACAGACTCCGGGCGGCATCGGGCCAGCAGCGGTCAGGGTGGGACGGAGGCAGGGAGAGTCTCGGCAGCGGCACCCCGCACCCCTAGGCTCCTAATTAAACGGGAAGGTGATCCTTGCCCTCCGCACCGGCGACGGATCCGGAGCGGGCACGGGAAAGTAACGGAGGAGGAGGGATGGGATACAAATGTCAGGTTATCCCAAGGGACAGCCGGGAGAAGAGCGGTGTAAACTCGGCTCGGTGCTGGGCCCATTTTCTGGGTGCAGCCCCATGGGTACTACAGCACAGGTTTGTCTCTGCGGCGTGAAGTGTGCGGCGTGGGGGCTTTTACGAGAATAATAATTAAAAAAAAGGCGGCAACGGCCCCGCATCACTGCGCGAAAGAGTCGCTTAAAACCTGAGCGCGGCTCCCCGCCCGGTCTGCGCCCCTCTCCGCACACCCCTCCCGCCGGCGGGCCTGCGCGGCCGCGCAAAAACGCGCAGCGCCGGAGCTCTTGTCGCACAAGCGAAGGCGCACCTGAAACCATCCCTCTGCACCCTAAGCTGCCCTGCGGGTTTCTGCGGGTTTTCTGTCCTTCCTGTGTCGTTCCCGTCGCGATATTGTCTAGGTGAGGAAAGGGCCGGGAAGAAGTGGTTTTCATGGTTCTCATGGTTTTCAGGGGATCGGGTTTTCTCCTTGGCTTTTCAGGGATCAGAGAGGGGTTTTGGAGGGGGGCTGTTAGCTCCCTGTTTGAAACCTGGCGGGGAAACTGAGACCTAATCCTGATTAAAGCTGGGAACAGAACGAGCGCGACGAGGTGTGCAGCAATTACCACACGCTGTTTTTTGCTGGTGCACAAGAGAGTAGGGAGTTTTTAGACAAAGGAAGGTGGGGGAAAAAAAGTACTTTGAAAGACTAATGAAGCCTAATGAAATGTCTCTGCCACAGCAGGCTGACACCCGCGACAAACACACGGATTTGCTAGATTAAAAACAAACTGCAGTGTATATTGCATGTTCTTCGTACACGGATAAACAATAACGAAGGTTTTAATTGAAACGGGTTCAAACGAGGCAACCGCCCTGTTGGGGAGCAGCAGGGTTGGTAACTCTGCTCTCGGAAGGGAGTCGGTGCAGTGGTGACAGCCGCTCTGTGCCTGGGTGCGGCGGGGACTGGCAGCTCCGGTTCGCATCCCCTGGGAAGAGAGCGGACGTTATTAAATACATCCACTTGGTTGGGAAAGCAGAGAGGCATCACGAGCACTGTGGTAGTGGTGTGTTTCCTCGCCACCCCCTAGTCTCTGGAAGCCTCCCTGTCGTCGGAGAGGGCCATGGACAGGGACGGTAAAGCAGCCCAGGGAAGCAGGGCTCTCACCCTTTCCGCACTCGGGTTCCCTGGTCCCTGTGTCTCCCCACTTCGGCCCCGGCGCGGGAGGGAGCCGTATCGAGGATTAGGCGGCCGGAGTTGAGACCCATTCCCTGCCCACGGGGAAGGAGGGGGGTGCTCTGGACGTCTAGACAAGGCTCATTTCCTTATCGGAGGCGGAGCGAGGGGAAAAAAAAAACCTTAAAAATATAGATTATCGTGGGATAGAACGAAAAATCGCACGGCTTAACCAAGCGAAAGCCATCCCTTGTGGACGGACCCGTTTAAAATAAAATTAAACGAAGCTCCTGATCTCTTTCCACCCCGTTTTTTTTTACCTCCAAGGTACGAGAAGAGACCCGCAAGTCCCCAAGGCCAGTTCCTCTCCCAGGGGGACAACTCCCTCCCCGGAGAGGACCGGCAGCCCCATCTCAGCTCCACGACCGCGCCACGGCCTCCGTTCCCCCTCGCCCGCCGCTCCGCTCCTCTCCGCGCCCGGGTGCGCCGTGCCCCTTTCACCGCGCAGCGCTTCCCCCCGCCGCGGCCGAGTCCTCCTCCCCCGGGCCAAGGCAATGACCGGGGGACCAGCGGGACTCGAAATCCTGGGGCGAGGGAGAGCAGAAATCGGTCCAGAGCTGCCTCAGCTGCCGGGGCTGTGTTTCCCAGATGGACGCACAGAAATATCCACGGCCACCCGCCGTCCCTCTTCCCTCAGTCCCGGTGGACGGGGGGCCAGCCCCTGCTAGGGACAGGTATGTTACCCTCACTGCTGAGGGACGGAAATAAGCAAGGGAAAAAGAGAGATTGTTTTTTGGTTGGGCTTTTTGTTTTGGTTTGGTTTGGGTTTTTTTAGTAGATTCTGCGCTGTTACTTTGACAAGAGCTCGTGGGTTTTATTATCCTTTTTTGCGCTGCGCATACAGTAGGTAGGAAACCAAAGGAGACTTAGGGCATCCCCGTCACCACCAGAGGAACGATGAATAGAAAAATTTATCCGGCTGTTTGTACCCTCCTTTGTCTTTCTTTTCAGGCGGGCCGGACCCTGCTTTTTAGGTAGGGCCAAGGAAGCGAAGGGCCGGGACCTCGGGACCCCCGTCCCGCCGCCCTTCGCACGCCGGGAGGGGTCCCAGGAGCGGGGCTGTCCCGTAGGGAAATCGGACCCGTACTTGGCGGGATGTCCCTCGGGATAAAGTGGTAACGTGTTGGAGGGACTTTTTGTTTGTTTTCTTAAGATTGATGTCGGCAGAACCGCTCGTCTCAGTTTCGCTGTGTCAAGGAAGAGGCGATGCTTCGTGAGCTGACCCTCCCGGCTCGCGGGCCGCGGGGCTGGCTGGACTCTCTCCTTCCGCCCCTCTCCTCCCGCTAATGCCTGAGACGAACCCGGGCCCCCAGACGGCTGTGGGCCACGCCGGAATTCTCTGCCAGACGTGCTTTTAAATATGCACGTCCCTTTTCTGATATATATTCTATCTATTAGCAAATTCAGGTAATAAAAGGGCAAACTGCAGTTTGTTGTCGCTGATCTCGAAGCGATAAAGCGCTGTTTCGTCTTCCCCACTCCACTGGCTGTGAAGGGTGACCCGAATAATTATTTCTCCATATTAATTAATTAAGTGCAGTAGGAACGGGAGTGGCACCCGGTGTGTATGGCTCTTGGCACAAGCCTGCATACTAAAAGTCCTTGGATTCTGTTCTACGTTTAAAAGGTGAAACTTCACTGACCAAGTTGCATGTCCTCTCGTGAGTCGTTCTAGCGAGTAAATCTTTTCAATCATATTTTTATCTAAAGGAATTTAATTAAACGCACAGCTTTTCTTTATTTAATTTATTCATGAGAGTATGTTTAGATTATATGTGTAAAGAAATATTGATGAGCAACTTACTTAAATCACTGCCTTGGAATAATCTGCTCGCTGGTACCATCAGCCCGTCCCGTCTTTCTCTGTCTTATGTGCCTGATCAATACCATCTATTTCGGCTCAGCCGAGGAAACGGAGTTGAAGAAAGCTGTGCGATCAGCGGCCCACGCGCTGGTTTGGCTAAAAGGGGAATGCTGCGAGGGTCTCCCCTGGAGTCGGTTGGGGCGAGTACATCTCACTGGGATGACAATATTTGGGATCCGGTGCAGGAAAACCAAGGGCACGATCAACCTTAAGGAACATTCTGTCTCAGCAGAAAGAGCACAACGACGAAAACGGCTGCTTTAAAAGCTGTGATCTTTTAATATTTGAATGTAAAAGAGAAAACTGACACTCACACGCACGCACGAGAAAAATCCACTGTTACATTTCATCCTTTCAAGTGCCTCTCCGCCGTTTCTTGTCTCGGCAAAGCGAATAGCCAAGGGACCTTCTCGGGAGCATCCCCGGCTGCGCGGCCTGCCCCCCCCTTTTCCCCCCCAGGGCTCAGAGGAGCGGAGTGCGCACCCCGAACCGCAGCCGGGGCCCCGGTGGGGAGCGGGGCTGGGGTGTCCAAAAGGGGAGAGGCTGCGGGGAGCCGTCCCGAGGGCCGGCCGCCCCCTCCCCACCCCGCGGGCGGGCAGAGCCCTTCCCTCCTCTCCCTCCCGTCCCTCCTCCTCCTGCTGCTGCTGCCCGCCTCCGCCCCCTCNCGGCCGGTCCTCCCGCCCGCCCCGTCCGGGCAGCGCCGCACCGAGCCGCGCCGCTTCCTCACACAGTGGCCATGGAGTACACGCCGCCCCCCAAGCCGCAGCTCTCCTCCCGGGCCAATGCCTTCTCCATCGCCGCCCTCATGTCGAGCGGCAGCTCCAAGGACAAGGAGTCCCCCGAGAGCACCATCAAGCCTCTGGGTGAGTGGGGTCGGGGGTGACCGCCGGTGTCCGTGGGGTGCGGATTTCCTGTCCGCCCGTCTGTCCCTGGCCGCCCTGGCTCACCCTTCTCAATGCTCCGGCAGCCGGCCCGGGCAGCGGTGCGTCCCCCCTGCCCGAAGGTTTCCCCTGCAGAGGGGAAAGCAGCACCATCTAAGCTTAAAGGTTGACTGCCTTCATCACCCACTGTCGTTTTTAAGCGAGGCTGTTTATAGCATAAAGAGTTTCCTAAATTCCTTCAGTTTCAGTTACTCCTCTTATTTATCCAGCTTCGCCATTTGTAGAATTATCCCACACTCTAAGTAGTTCCATTTCACTTCGCTGATATGAAATGAATCTCTTAAATATTTATTGCAAACCCATCCTGGTTCTGAAGTCAAATAAGAGACTCTCCAATGTCGTGCCTAGGCTTACAAGGGGTAGTAAAACTTGTGCGTTAGACCTGAAAATCTTTTCACAGCTCCTCGATGTAGGCTCAAATGTTGTTTTGCTCTACATAGACCGGGAGGAGGGTTTTTTTTAGCGCTTGCGATTTTTGGGTAAGCGATATCGCTTCTATTCAGTTACCTCGATTCAGAATCCAGAGAGCTTTTAAAAAACATTAACATCTTCCCCTCCTCCCCCCTCCCCCCCCTCCAAGTTTCTGCGGTTTGTCATCTTTGCGTGTATCCAGGAGTTCGCAGAAAACTACAAAATATGTGTTAAGCTTTCAGGGCGCCAATGAACAGGATTACACTCAATCTTAAAAGAATTTAGAAAAGGCAGCTCCCTCAGCGTCTTCTCCACCTAATCAACTGTCTCAAAAGATTTCACATAGTCTAGGGATTTATTGTGAACTTCAGTTTTTAGTCTGGGCTCTAATGTAGGCCGAGAATGTTGTAGTATTCCCGATCGGCATATTTACATGAGTTTGTGTTAAAGTAAGTGCTAGTGGGGTTGGTTTGGTTTTTGTTTGTTTTTGTTTTATTTTTTTTCTTTTTCCTGAAAACGCTTATTTAACTTAACTTTTCAAATTTTTGTAACCCCTTCCAACATGTCGTTCAACTAAAAATCCAAGGAAAACGACTGCCTGTAACTCGATTTTTATTAACTGGAGCTTTAGGCAAAACCTTTCCCTGGAGGGGCAGGGCGCGTTCGTGCTTCTCCTGTTCTTTGGCGTCGGGCGGCGGATCCGTGGAGGCATCCCGGTGCCGCATCGCGGGGCCGGGGCAGAGCCTTCGCAGCCCTGCTCCCTCCTGGCCTTGCCTCTGGCGGAAACTCCCAGCGGAGCTGCTGAAGCGCCCGAAGCCTCCCGGGGCGTCCGGGGGTGGGTGGCAGAGCCGGCGGGAGCCAGGCGTGGCGGGCAGCCAGTGTCGGCAGCAGCTACTGCACCCGCGTAGGTTGCGCGGACGCATGCAGCTCTCCCGGAGACTGTTTCTCCGAAGGAGCGTGTTCAGTGTCGGAACCGGCTGGGAGAAAGGCAGACCGAGCTTTCCGAGAGGGTGAGCCCGTGCCCGCTGTTTAATTGGTATTTGGGGTTCGCTTCCCCGCGGAGGAAGCGCGGAGCCTTCGCGGCTGCTCTCGGGCTCCTTCTGCGTTTCGCTCTCTGCCAGCGGCTCAGTCCAGGAGCAGCCTCCCGTGCTCCCCCAGCGTGACCCTGGCCCTCAGCAGCCCCTCGGCGCCCAACGCTCCCGTTTTAATGAGAATTAGTGACCTTTTCGTGGAACCCCTCGGTTAGCGGGGGGGCAGCGCGCAGGGCTGGCTCTGCCCCGCCGTGCCCCGCGGAGCGGATCACAGCCGGACGGCGACGAGGCCGGGGCCGTGCTGCTCCCGCCGCCCCCCGGGCGTCTTCCCCGGTGCGCCTCTGGGGAGTGGCGCCCAACCGGGCTCTTGCCGGAGCTCATCTCCGAAAATCACCACCGCTGCCCTCAAATGAAGAGCGGACGCCTAAAGAATCAGCCCGGTCTGCGGGTGGGCTGGGGCAGAGCGGCGGCAGTAGAACGAAAAATGGCTTTTTTATATATATTTTAAATAGCTCGTCTCGGTGGTCGCATTGTCCTGGCTGAATCCCCTGTCTCGCTCTCTTTCTCTTTCTTTTTTTTTTTCTCTCTCTCTCTCTTTTTCCTCAAACCCTGCAGAACAATTCGTTGAGAAATCCTCGTGCGCCCAGCCTTTGAGTGATTTATCCAGCCTGGACCCTCACGGGGATTTTAGCAGCAGCCCTTCTTCCCTGTGCACTGAGCCCCTCATCCCCACCACCCCCATCATACCCAGCGAGGAGATGGCCAAAATCTCCTGCAGCCTGGAGACCAAAGAGCTCTGGGACAAGTTTCATGAACTGGGTACCGAGATGATCATCACCAAATCCGGGAGGTAAGGCTGGGCAGCCCCGGGGGTTTCCCTCTAGGCATCTTTCGAAAAGTGGCTTTGGACAGGGGGGAAAAAAGACAAAGTTACTGAAACCCTGCAGTTTTTTTGTAAAGGGAGAACAGCATGGCTGAGTGAAGGGGAGGAAGATAAAGGTGAAGCCCCATAATTGCCGCAGCCCCTCGGCGGGCCCAGCCCGGCGCTGCGCGGAGCGGTGCGCGGAGCTACGCTGGGGCAGAGGGAGAGGCGGCCCGGGGCGGCAGCGGGGCCGCCTGAAATCCAGCCGGGGCGTCCTGGCGGCAGGGTAGAAGTGTCGTTTCCCTAATAATCAGGGCTGCCACTAAAATCCCGCAGTGATTTTGAGGGGCTGCGTTGGTACAGACCGAGGGAAACGCGGGGTCGTGGGAGTCATTAAGTCAAGGCTTGGTTTGGTTTGTTCTTTTCTCTCGGTTGTAAAAATGCACAAAAGAATCCCAGGATTTCTTGTCACCACAAACCGTGCCGTTTCTTCAGTAAAGCCTAAGGGGTTTGGGTCAGTCAAACGCAGTCCGGAGGAGCCAAATGTCTTTTCGGGTTTTTCGATCCCCAAAGTTACTTTTTATTAACGTAGTTCCAAGACGATTTTTTTTCCTAACTGGTGAGTTCCATCGGTATACGTTTTTTTTAAAAAAAGTAGATTTAAATCATGCAAGATAAAACACAAAATTTAAAGTTCGATATTTTAAACTATTAAAAATTATTTAACTTTCTTTCTGGTCTACAGGATAACCCTGCATTTTAAAACTGCGTTTTGTCAAAAGTTTAGTACAGAAAAGAAAGCTTTTAATTTTGAAAATTCAGTTCAAAAATATTGTGAGCAGGCTTAAGAAAACACTCATCTAAAATATGGGAGAATAACAACGGAAATAATTTCTGGAATATTTCTCTTACAGTAGTATGGATCCTGTAAATAATAAACAATTAAAAGAAAATCCAAGTTTCTAAAGATTTATGTACCTTAGCTATAACTATTTTCTGAAATCGTTGTGTAGTTTTAACTAACAGGCAAATAGAATATTTCTCCTTTACTTTTTCACCGTTACCATATTTTTCTTTTTGCTCCCCAAATATCGTTTTGATTTCAAGCTGCTTTTTGTTTCCTTATTAGAGAGAGACGCAAGATTTAACTTCCATCATGTGAAGGCAAAATCGATAGATGCTTTAAGTTCTTTCAGGGGATTTAAATATAATTATTACTTTTAGAAACCTTTCAGAAGCTCTCTTATTTCTGTTCTCCCCCCAAATATTTATTTTCTCATTTGCCTTTATTTCAGGAGAATGTTTCCTACGATCAGGGTTTCCTTCTCGGGAGTGGATCCTGAGGCCAAGTACATTGTGTTAATGGATATAGTTCCTGTGGACAATAAAAGATATAGATATGCCTACCACAGGTCTTCCTGGTTAGTGGCTGGAAAAGCTGACCCTCCTCTCCCTGCAAGGTTTGTAGATTTTATTGCTGGTCTTTTATTTCTCTTTACTTCTTTTTTTCTTCAAGAAGTACCTTGTATTAATCTTTCCATTCTGTTTGCAGACAGTGCTCTGAGATTTTTGAGTCCATGTTCAACAAAGCTGGTTACAAAACTCTGATTACAATTTTTATGCTGCAGAATCTGGCCTCATATCTCTGCCTGAGGTTTGATTTATAGTGAATATTCCAAGACATGTAGAATTTGGTTAAGAGTTCTTTTATATGTATTGCTTGTTTTTAAATATTTTTTTAAATGAAGTTTGTCATGATTCAGATAAGAAAGCTTTAAAAAAAAAAAAATTGATTTGTCTCTTGGATTTCCACCCCCGCCAATATTTGACCTCATAATTTAAAGCAATCCAGGCACCACCAGCCAAGCCAAAGTAGAAATAAATTGCAGTTCATTGCTGTTTATGCTTGAAATTGTATTATTTCTGTAACATATCCAGCATTTGCTAACCAATGATTTTATTCTTGATTTTAATCATCTCTTAGAGAGTAGGCAAAAATACAGATCAGTTCCATGGCACAGTTACTTTTTTTCATTAAGAAATCATGACATATTCTGAGATATCAGGAAAAAAAAAACCCCTCTGCAAAATAAATTCTCTTTTCTGTACAGAAACAAATGCTTTAGAAATTTATTTTCTAAAGTCCTTCCGTTAATGCAGTCAATGACTGATTCCTTTAAGCGCTGGGGAGCTGAGGCTGCAGCGCTGGGCTGTGCAGTGGGAGGGCACTTCAGAGGAGACCCACACTTCATCGTATTCAGCCCAGCACTTCTGTACCTACTTCAGTCCCCAAGTCCAGTAAGACTGCAGCACATGTCGAAAGGCTTTGCTGAGTCAGAGCCGGAGATATGGAAATAACACGGATGCCTCTCTGGCTTCAAAGAAACTTTTTGCAGAGGGCTCTGTGCAGGAGCACAGATCTGCTCCAGGTGGCTTAGCCTGGGGTTAAGAACTTGCTTATTACAGAGGCAGAAATTATAAGTGAAATGCAAGAAATGGAAACAAATTTTCTTGGTGTGTGAGTATAGGCACCAAATACTGCGCGATTTCCTTATATAAATAGTTGAACTGAAATCTTGGTGGCTGGTGATCTCTGGAAGACTGTTCAGGGAAGTAAACAAACAAAAAGCGCAAGCAGAGAAGCTGTGATTAAAGACAGCAACCTAGGAGTTATGTCTGCTTTGTTTTCATGGCCAAAAACTCCTTCTTGTAGTGTGGTTAACGTCTGAGGGCTCCATTTGACGTATTGTAATGGGCACTAATCAAAACCCAAAGAAAAAACACAGATCCTGCTCCAAAGGAGTCAGCATCAAAAGTAGAAATAACAGAAGAACAGAAATAATTTTAAGGCAGGGTTTCCCCCTTCTTATTTTTCTGTTCATGCCCCTTTTGGAATACCTTTAAATGGATTACTAATTCATGCCCTCTCTGAAATAGACTCGCCCAATAAGGAAATACTAGAATATAAAACAAGAGATTGGAATAATTAGCAACTGCTCTACTGAGTGTTGGGTTAAGCCTTCTTGAAGTTTAATAGTTATTGTTATTATACTGCGGTAACTTTTGGGAGTCCTCAACAGATCAGTGTCCCTATGTGCAAATGTGTTTCTGTGCTGTTCCATTTTCAGGATGCTTTACCCCCATGTGTAAATGTACAGCTTTCCTGCTTCATTTTCAGGATGCTTAGTTAAACAGACTATTGATGAGAGAACAGGCAGAGATAGCTTTTCCTTTGTGTGGACAGTATTACATATACATTTATGCAGTTTGTCTTCCTTAAACTTCTCTTTGGTGAGAAAAAGGATGTCAAGAGGTTCAGCGTGCCAATGTTTGCATTACTAGTGCTTCTTATGTAGTGTTAATGCACCTTTTGAGGTGGGAGGCCTCAGTCTTGCTTGAACAGATTAAAAGTAGCTCCCCTCCCTTCTTGAAACGAGTTTGGTCCTGCTCCAGTAACAGAAGCCCTTCAGGAGGTTACTATTTCTTGTCCTCCGAACAGGGTTTTAGCCCTCCCTGCTTGAGGAGTGCCAGTGGGAGGTGTGTGCGCGTTCGGTGGCTGGGCACTGGTAACAAGGTATTGACTCCCCGCACACCACTGCCTGCATCGGCACAGGCACAGTGACATCAGGGGAATTATTCAGGGGTTGCATTGTGCCTGGATCTAAGACTTTGCAGGATTGAACCAGTTTGATGGTTTACTCTTTCCATTATAAGCATAACTTTCGACACTAAGTTTTGTAGGGTTTTTTGGGATTTTGGGGTTTTTTTCAAATTAATAAGTATTCTGCAATCCTGTTTGAAAGATTAGCCCTTCGGGGAACTTTCTATTAAAACCAGTTTTATCCTTGTCTTCCTGCTGTCAATGTTGAAGACAAGTTTATGTTGCAATGAACAAGTTTATGTTGCAACGAACACTTAAATAAAAATACTTTTCAGAAAGTATTTTGTAAATCTTCTAAAGTGCTATCTGGGGATAGAGTTCCTGTGTGATATTTTGTGTTTGTCTTCCACTGTTAAGACTGTGTGAAACATCATTTCAGTAAGTTTCAGTATGTACCTTTATTTTTTTCTTCTTCCTTTTTTGCCTCATTTCTTTTACTCAAAAATTTGCCACTTTTTTTTTAAACTGTTATTTGTCTACAATAATTTGTTTAATGAAGTTTACACACTTAGGGAGAACTCTAGGCAGGAAATCTTTAAAAGGTATTATATTTTGCAAATTATTTGAGATATGATGGTAAATAAAAGTAGCATGCATGGGGCTTGTGGAACCAGACCATCTGTTAAACTAAAGAGAGGGAGTGCAGTGCTGCATTCCAAAATACACAAGAAAGAAGCAGTACTTGACCCTTGCATATATCACAAAACATTATGTACTGTGGAGCAAATTCACACCCAAATATGGCTCCTAAATCCTTTGTGAACCCAAGCAAGCAGCCCCTCACATCTGGCTGGCCTTAGGCAGCAGATCCCAGGCAAACTTCTGGGAGAGCCTCATGTGCTGCACTGGAATGTGCACATTTATCTCGCTGTCCTGTTTGCTCGTGCGCACCCGTGGTCTTGCCAACAACTTTTGCTTCAGAAATCACTATGTTCAACCATCTTCCCTGAGGTGTGCAAGCTCAGGCTGTTGGAGAAGTGTGGGAAATAGGTGTAGCTCACCAGGTGGAGCACCACATTGCAGTGGGATCAACGGGCTATAGCAAATGGGTAAAAAAATTAAGGTCTATTATTGCATTTCAGTATGTGATATTCTGATGCCTATCCTTCAGGGACTTTCCTGCTAGCACTCTGCTTACAGGAACTTGATAGTTCTAAAGCAGTGCCAAGCATTAGCCATCAATGGTGTAAAACAATTGTGCTCAGCTTTTCAGCACAGGGAGGTCTTCAATCGTTCCCCGCACACATTTGAAATACTTTGGCTTTTTGGACCCAATTAGCCAAACTGTGCTGAGTCTGACACTCTGTGATCACAGTAAACATTATTAGCTATCCAGACATTCAAAATTAGGAGTCAAGCTTAAAAAAAACAACAAAAAAAATCATAAGGCTGGCTGAAAAGTTGCAGGGCATGTTTGGGACTCTTTTTGTTTTGCCTTCACTAATGTAGGGCACTAAAATTTGAAATTTTCAGTTTTTTTTAGAGGAAGGCAAAGTTAGTTTTCATGAGAGCTAAGATTCTTTTGACCACATGATTCCAGGCCTCAGGTTTTCAGATACATGACCATTTTTTATGAGCTTTGCAGTGCAATCAGCAGAGTCTATAGCAGTCTATAGAGGATGCCTGCATGCTAGGAATATTTTATTGAGACAGGAGTCCTGGCTCAGCATCCCTCCCATGGACATAGCTAGAGCAGCCAAGCTGTGCTTTGGATCAATGTAAGGAAAACATCCTGCACATCTGAGGCGAGCTGTGCCGGTAAAACTTTAGTTTCACAGTGTCTTGGGGATTCTGCTGGCAAAAACAGAGTGCAGGATCAAATCTCCTTCCTCTTAGAGCAACAGGGCTGTTCTCCCCAGCGTCTTTAGTATGGGCATTCCTTGATTAGGGATCAGTGTGGTCTATTGGAGAGTTACACCCCACTGTTTAGTGGTTTTTCTATTCTAAAATCATAGCTCAACAACAAGGACAAATGATTATCTTCCTAACCTGGCAGCTCAGTGCTACCCCACCCACCTAATGGAAGAAAGTCATTTGTGTGGCCAAAGACATCACCCAAAATGAGAGTCAGGCCCTCAGTGAGTGATAACCAATGCACACAGAAGCAGAACAGGGCTGGTTTGCACTAGCTGAAGATCTAGTCCAGCTCTTAATTTGCCATCACAAAAGAACAGATGAGTTAATAATTTTCAGCAATATATTATTCCTATAAAATCATTGCTCTTAAATAGCATGGCACTTGTAATTAGTGTAGTCATAATATATACATCATTGTATCTACATGTCTTCTTGCTTCCTTTTCTTCTGCTTAATTTCCCAAGTGTAAGATTGTTAAGAGCAGAGCTGCAACTAATTTTTCATGTCAGACCACTGTGCTGGACTGCAGCCTTCAACCTCTTATAAACAGACGTCACCACAGTGAATGTGTGATCGAGTGCAGGTTAAAATCATTATCACGGCTTAATGTTACATATAAAGAAAAATGCATTTTTATCTGCATTCCCCCATTATCTCTGTAATGACACCATGTTTTTTCTCTTGGAGCTGTAGTCATTGTTATTTTAAGTGCTTGTTAGTACAGCTGTGGGGAAAGACATGATCAATTTTTCATTTGGGAAAAGACACAACAGCAAATGTTAGTTAATGTCTCCATTTTAGATAGGAGGATAAAATAATAGGTATGGTTAAGGAGCAGTCTAGCACTCAGACACAGGATTCTCAGTTATGTTCCAGTGAATTAAATAAGTCATCTGCTTTACTGTCCTTCATTAAGAGCTTTATTTCAGGAATTCATTAATTTGGGGGAGATGGTGTCTTGTTCTTAGCAGCAGATTTGTATTACCCTAAGCTCTGAGGAAGTCCATGTCCATGAAACCACTGCATATCCCAAAAGCAAAATGATATGTGCGTTTTAATCTCATACAGACGTGGTCCCCACACACAAACCCAGAGGTGAGATTTTTTTATAAGCAGGCATTTTCTCTATGTTTTTTAGGTTGTATGTGCACCCTGACTCCCCATTCACAGGAGAGCAACTGCTGAAGCAGATGGTGTCCTTCGAAAAAGTCAAACTCACCAACAATGAGCTGGATCAGCACGGCCATGTGAGTAGCCCTATGGGTGGGAGAGGGAAAACAAATCACCAGGGAGTTGCTTCCTTGGGCCACAGGGCTACGTGGGAGAGAGACTGCCATGGGGAAGGGCTGCCACATTACACCTCTCTTAGCCAGCCCTTCATACCACAGTGGTGGAATATGTTGTGTGAAGCTTGAATGTGTTTGGTTTAACAGGTTTAAGGGTCCTTTTCGGTTCTTCTGTTGTTGAGGAATTGGCAACTTTAAATGTCAGGATTTAAAAAAATATTTCATACGGTAGAGCCCAGATCAAATCTTGCTACCACTGGAGGCAAAATATCCATCTGGGACAAGTTCAGGGTGGAGTTGAGCATCAGAGCAGATGAGCCTTTCGTTGTGCTTCTTCTTGCAGTTTGCTGTGACTTGGTAGTATGCTCTGCCACATGCCATGGCCAGCAAAGCCACGCGATTTTACATGTGTGCTTGGCAGCTCCCTACAGGTCACTTCAGGTCACCTGTTAGGGTTGGGCTCATCAATAAGAGCTCTTTTACTTCCAGACTCATCGCAGCATGGGCATAGAGTCAGAAGAAAATACTGACTTGACACCACAGCAAGGTCTATAAAATTATTAAAAATAAGTGTACCTCAACTGCACTTGAAATAACTGCAAGTCGAGGTGCCACAGGGTGGACTTGGGCTTCTGAAGGAGACAGGTCCAGCTCTGATTGGTGCCAGTTTGTTGTCACAAGCCCTGGCTGGAAGATGGTAAATAAGATTCAGAGCCACTTGCCATGGTTTCCTGTTATGCTCCATCAGTGGGGAAAACTCCTTTATTCATCTGGCTGCCTAGTGGTAGGTAGTAATAATAGGTATTGTCTGTCTTGTCCTCTCCCTAAAAGTGCCTCTAAAGTACAGGAACGACTAGGAAGTGCCTCCAAATTGCAAAGAGAGAGCTAAAATTGTTGCCTCTGGCTTGGTGATTCTCTCAGGGAAGGCAGAAGGAGCAAGGGGATGGATTTGAAAGAGTTGTTGGCTGAGAACAGGGCAGTTCAGAAGAATGAGCATAAAGGCAGTGTTAGTAAATGAGGTGTTGGGAAGAGGGGAATGATTTTGAATTCTAAAGCATGTGTAAGGATAACTAATTCTTTCAGCTAAATAATTGCAGAATACAATGTATCAGAAATCCCTTCCCTAGTGTGGTATTTATTGCCTGGACTGTGTGAGACAGTGACCATTTGTCTCAGCTGTGTTCTGTGCAAATGTTTCTCATCCAAAAGAGAATTTTCACTCATTTCAAGAACTGGGCATTCAATCACAGCCATGATCATTTAAAATACACCCTGGAAATAACAACAGCAAAAAAGAAAAAAAATAGCTGAACCCTCAAACAAATAAATAAAAAAAGCCCAGATAGATGCCTCTGTGTTGTTCTTTTGTAGAGATCCATCTGTGGGTATATTGTTCTTGAACCCAGTTCCCACCGTTGTTTCCTTCATGACTAGTGGAGAATGGTTTTGTTTTTTTCCTCTCTTTTATTTCATAATCTGTAGAAGGGCAAAGCTGAAGATTTGTGGGCTCTATCACCGAGTGATGATAGAGCAGTATACGTGAGCACTTAAAAAGAAGCATTTTTCATCATAACAGGGGCCATGTGTGCCTCTAATAAAGGGCTCGCAGCAGTATATTTCAAGCTAGTTAGGAGTGCTACGGTTCCCAGAAGCCCAGAGGAGGAGGAAGAAGTAGGTCTGAGGAGCTGTCGGGAACAGAGACATGTGGCAGAGCAAGAAGATGTAATCATCTCAAATACAGACAGTGGGAGAAAATGATCCGTAGTGTTTGAGATGCAGCCTTCCCATCAATTTCCAGAGAAGCAGAGGTTGATCCTGTTCTTTACACAAAGGCTCTGGACAGCCAATGACAATGGAAAGTTTTGTGTGTTTCATTAAGGATAAGCCCTAAACGCTTGATCCTGTGTTGAGGTTTGAGTGACAGGTGTTACCCCTTCACAGAGTACTCTCTTTTCAATACTTTTGGGGGTTTATGTTCCAAGTTAGGATGTCAGGTTTTATATGCTTGAATTTTATGTGCTTTATTGAAGCTTGAATTCCAATTGAATGGATCATTGGATGATCAGTAGAATTAAGGAAGAAATCAATCCTTTAAAACCTTTAAGGAGGGCTCATGGCATTTCTAAACTCCTGTGTACGAAGAGAAGAGGAGCATTGAAACACCTCACAAAATCTCTCCCTTCAGTTTGAAAGAGCCAGTCTCCACATTTTAATTATGTTTGATAAGGTGTGTTAGTTCCTGAGGAAGTTTGGATAACCCAAAAGATGCCTTTAAATAAAAGTTGCTGGTAGGGAAGATGGATCCAACCTGATTCCAGTTTGTTCTAGTTGCTTGCTTTCTCCATCATCCAGAAGACAGTTATGGGTGTTAAGGTAATTGTGGTTTATTTGCAGGGTGGTTCACTTCCTGAAAAGGAATCTGTAGAGGAGAGAGGCATTTGTTTGTTCTAGCATATGTTTGTTTTCTCTTATTCTGGGACTTTTGGAGTTGGCAAGCATTTCTGCTTGTGTACCTTCAGCAGCGTGTGTAACCCCATAGTTATGCACATATTCTCCCCCAGCACCCGGCAGAAGTCTTATCTCTGTGTGCATGACATACCACTCGCTCCATGGGAACACTTTCAGATATCCTTACCAGAGGAAGGAAATGGCTCCTATCTCTAGGTTTTTACAGCCAAGCAAGTAATTGCCATTTTTCTGATTGTGAAATATTTATGAATGTGACATTTTCCCCCCAGATTTTTGGTGGTATTTTTCATACAGAGTGGTTTCTTTAGGACTTTTTGTTGCCCTTCATTGGAGTGACATAATTTCTGGTTTATGGTGAGGTGAGCCATGAGTGTATACATTATTGTAATTGGTTTTTTGGCATTTACAATAGCAAAACTCAAACACATGGTTGTTTGCAAAAGCAAACACAAAGCTGTGAACATGTTTAATAAATAACTCTGAAAGCCGGGGGTTTGGAATAGCCACAAGGAGTTATGCCCAAGGCTTTTTAGAGTCAACCAGGCAGAAGTTAGGAACGTTTGTGTTTTCAGAAAGAAAACTTTACCTGGAAATGCTATTATTTGGTGAATAGAAAGCGGCATTCACAGCACAGTTCCCGACTTCAAAATCACCTCGGAATTTTGCAGCTGGCATCCAGATTGCCTCTGGTAACTGGTCCGTAGCCAGTGGGAGCCGGATGCCTACAAACCTGCCTGACCTTACAGCAATCAGGATCCTGTAAGGAGGGATCCTGGTCATCTCCCCTGCTGCAGGCTGTCAGCAGGAAGGTGGATGGGGTGGCTGGGGGCCTGTAGCTGCCAGCAAGCATGTGCAGGGGGGCTGCCATGAGTATAGGGGCACCTGATGTATCTCTTGGAACATGCCAGCAGGATTGGCACAGAGCTGGCATGAGGGATTTTCTGATAGCTACACCATGCAGGAGGGGACTGTTTGGACTTTGAGGCCACTCTTGGAGGCTACTCTATGAGGTACAACATGTGGGCTCCTCTGGGCTCTTCTTATATGGTCCTGATACAAGAAGTTGCATGGATATTAAGGAGCGTCTTTGTGTGTCATCAGCAGCTTGTGTGGGGGTGCAGGTGGAGTACTACACGTACAGACCCTCTCATTAAGGAAATGGTGACCTTTACCTTGGCCATGGGTCTTTTGTGACCTCCTGGCTACATTCAGTACTTGTTTTGTACATGAATGACCAGACTCGCCGCTGGTGGGAATGAGAAATGTAGAGTACCATGGCAGGGGATGTTATCTATGTGCACTTTATTTTTTGGAAAACTTTTATAAGGGATTATGTGGTCTTGTTTGAGAAATGTAGTTTCTTTATCACCATTTGCATTCAGAGAGGAGTGAAAGGAAAGGGCATGTGTGGGAGCTTCTCTGTCACAACTTTTTCCTCCTTCCGCTTGACTGCTGCTCAGATGCAGTGCCTTGGTGTAGATACCATGGCCATGAAAGGCAATGGAAAGCACACAGGTCTGTGGGCCAACCTCTCAGTAAGCTCATCACCATCCACATGCCCTGCTTTAAAATGTCTTTTCCATCTGCTTAGAGCACTCCAAGTAACTAGGATGGCAAAACAAAATTTTACAAAGAGAAAGAAAAGTGCTAAGGGTATTAAATGCAAGATCCATGGCCGTTGTGTGTGTTCCTGTATAAAAGCTTTGAAAAAGGCCCTGAGCTGGTTAAAGCGGACACGCAACACTTTCAGGATGATGGTTCCCTGTCCTTGTAATGTCTTTCTTGTTTCTGTGTGCCTCCCCTTAAAGTCCCACTGTGAGTCTTGGCCCCAAAGGAGCAGCAAAGAAAAACACTGATGGAAATGGTAGTTGTGACAGAGCTGTCTCTAAGCTCTCCACTCCAATGCAGTGCGCAACCTTTCTCATTGACTTAGCATGAAATACTGCACTGCTCCTACTATGTTTCAGCTGAAGTTAACGCTTCCTGAGGAATGCACATTAGCTATTCCAGATGTACGGAGCTGACTGTAATGTCGTTATGGCCCCTGCAAAATAGAACCACCCACACCATTGCCAATTTCGTCTTGTGACTGTGATTATATCCAAAACAAGGGCTGGTGTGAGCTGAGCTCTGTATTTAATTCTTATATTGTAATACTGTGGTTAGAGGCAGCCAAACAGGCCTCCAGCCAGTGGTAACTGAAGCAAGGGGGACTCTTGGTTTGACTCCAGTGA
The DNA here is from genome assembly GCA_013400515.1 of Erpornis zantholeuca. Classification (NCBI taxonomy): domain Eukaryota; kingdom Metazoa; phylum Chordata; class Aves; order Passeriformes; family Timaliidae; genus Erpornis; species Erpornis zantholeuca. The sequence continues at coordinate 184,722 of VZTN01021043.1, forward strand.
ACGTTGAAATTGGTTGGTTGGTAACTTAGGTTTAGAATCGTTTTGGGAGCTCGTAAACAATTATTAATGAGGATGGAATAGCAAAACCCAGTCATTTGGGGGTTCCGTACTGGTTTCCCTCCTTGCTCTCATTTTTGGTAGTCTGCGGTGAAGAGCATCTCTGAAGCTTGTTTTAAAAGTTTGCCACAGCGAAAGGCTACGTGGAGTTTTACTTTTGGTCAGCTGCTGCTGCTGGTAGGTTTTGGGATGGGTCTAATTTTTTCCGTCTTTTTTTTTTCTGGGGTATTTTTGACTATTTTCATTGTGCACCTGCTCATTTTTGCAAGTGGGGACTCTTGGCCATTAGCTTTCAGGAGTTACATATTCACACCTGCCAACCGGGGCACACTCTGGCAGTGACTAATTCTGTATGTAAAACACCTCACCTGTAGGAACAGGTATTTATGCTTCAAGAAATGCATGCTCACCAGTAGCGTAGGAGTGAGAGGAGAGTAGCTCCTGGGATGCCTGCTTTCCCACCTTCATTTCCTGGAACTGCTAGAAGGAGCTGGAGAGTTTGCTCTGCAAACCAGCCCCTGGCTGGTTAGATTTCGGACGCTTGCCCTGCAGTGTTAATTAGATCTTTTTTACCTCCCCTATGGTTTTATAGCCTTTGAGGGTCCTGTCAACCTTCCTCTCAGGACAGTGCTGTGTCATTCTTCCTTGCAGATCATTTTGAACTCCATGCACAAGTACCAGCCAAGGGTCCACATCATTAAGAAGAAGGATCACACAGCTTCTTTGCTAAATCTGAAATCAGAAGAGTTCAGGACATTCATCTTTCCAGAGACAGTTTTCACTGCTGTTACTGCCTACCAGAATCAATTGGTGAGTGGAGTTGCTAATTTCCACAGATGAAACTAGATCCCACCCTGCTGAAAACTCCCTTCTGTCCAATCTAAACTAGGTAAATGTCTCCCATAACCTACCTTTCCATGCCAATCTTATTCACATTCATGAATAATTCCTGAATATACAGTAGTACTACAGACTTCAAAGAGCCATAAGGATTATTCATGAGAGTAAAAATGACAAGTCCTTCTTTTGTCTTCTCTTCTGTCCATACAAAGCTGCTTGCATATTAACATTTACTCATTTTCTAATTATAGCTCATTAAAAACTGTTCTTATTTGCAGTGAACTTTCATGCCACAAGCTACAAGCTGAGAGAGATTCTGGTTTCCACATGATGATTTCATGGGCTTAAAAAGTTGACTAATTAAGCTGTAAGGCTTGAACGTAAGGAAAATCACTCAGAGATATGCTTTTCAGAGGCTGCCCAGATTACATCCAGATGTTTGAATTTCAATTTGCATGCCAGTGAATAATATATACAAAATGGAGGAGATCATAACAATGGATTGCTAATGAGTAATTTTAGGAAGTCTATAAACAATCAGAGAACAGAGGCTCTGCTTGACGGTGGATTGGGCTTTAATATTCAAGTCAGTCGAAATATGTTGTTCAGAGTGATTCAGAGCATGCTTTAAGGGCTTGCTGACTACGGTACTTATAAAAAACCCACCTATTTCGCTCCTTAGTTTCCTCAAGTTAAGAAAAATATAGGCCCTGTCCAAATATGTGGGCAGACTGCATCACAGAATCAATGTACCTGCTGGATTATTTAAAGAAATTGGCATTTCTTAATATGAAGCTTCTTAATATGAAGTCAGAAATGTTATGAATAAAACAAAACTACTTCATAGGGGGCCAAGGAAGCTCTGAAGATAATATTAGTAGGATTAAGTCAGTCTTTATGACAGACCCCACATCCTGCTTTAAGGCTTTAATGTATTGATTTAGACTCAGATTTGTATCTGAATGCTGTAGAAAACACACTCAGCACTTGGCAATCTCAAGAAAATAATGTTTGGACAGGCAGTTAGATTTTTCCATGTAACTTTCTTTAGAAACCAGCAAAATAGTAACAAGCACAAAACCAGCTAAACCCAGAACTTATTTCTGTAGGATGGATTTGTGTCTACTGATGATATTTACACTAGAGATGTTTCTAACCTAACCTTCCCAAAGCACATACATTGAGTCCTGGAAAATTTCTCAATGGAACATCTCCGGAACCCCTAGAGGTTGATGTTGTCATTTTATTTATGACTAATGAAAATGGAGCCTTTTTTCATTTTTGCCATTTCTTTCAGAACTGTTTTAAGGAGGGATTGATTACATTTCTGGAGGTTATTAGATAAAAGCTAAATACATTACACTTTCAACAAACTATCTCATAATTTAAGATTTAAAGGGCATGCATTTATTTAAACAGTCAAACCACTGTCACAGAGTTGAATTGTAGGTCAGATTTCATTTTAAAATGCTTTCTAGCAGATGTTCTCTGATTGTTTGTGAGACAGTCTCTCAGGAAAAATATGGCCATAAATGATTGTGAGTCTCATCTGGCTTTGGTGGATACAAAAAGTTTCTCCTGTGATGTCATACAAAAACTTTAATATCAGGAAGATGGAAGCTTGATTGGTGAAAATATGCTCAGGAGATGAATAGACATCCTTATGTTCTGTAGTGCAGTTGGCTTGGTGTGTCGGTGATCTCAGTCAATGGAACTAGTTAGAGCTTGTCTTTTTTCAAGGTAGTTTTCAAAACGCTGCCATAAAAATATTCACTGGACGTGAGGCCCTTACTTGCCACTCTGCAATATCACCATCAGCTGAGGGCTTATGGATATCTTGGAAGTAGAATGAGTCTATAACTAACTGCCTGAGTTGTTTCAAGGTCCTTGTGGCAAGGCTTCAGGGTTGTTTCCACCAGTTGTACCTGAGCCATGAGGCAGGTTTAAACTCAACCAGCACTCAGGTCTGAAGCTAGGGTTTCTATGCAGGGGCTGAGAACAGAGTAAGAGACGATGTGAACTAATTTGGTTTATCATGGGTTCTCCTTTATTATTTCAAAAATGACTGATTATATAGAGTTTAGATAGTTTACAGTCACAAGGTATTTGTTAATTGGTACACAGAGTGAAAAAGAATTCAAAACAATTCAAAGTTAAGACAGCTACTGTGATTACGGTGTAACTATTTTATCTAAAATTAAAACACACTTTAATAAAAATTTTTGTTGTGCCACAGGCTTTATTACTCTAACACAGGCTCAAAATTCTGAAGTCTATTTGCTCAAAGCTCTTTTGCTATAGCTCAAAGCTCTTCCATGAGACAATTATGTCCACGCTCTCTAAGAAATTTTGCTACACAGGTCCATGGTGTTTGACCACTGGCAGATCGTATATCAAAAACTCAGAATTTGCCGTTGTCAGCATGTCCCTTCCTTTCTGTATTTTCCTCACAGAAGACCTCTTTCTCAGAATTAAATGTTGGGTCCAGTTGTCCTCTTTAGTATCATTTCTTTTTTAACTTGGGGGAGAAGCTACCCCATTTTGAAATATATTTGTTTGATGAGAGTGTTTCATTGTTTGAGGATTTGGAAAAGATCCCTTTTTTTTCCTGAGTCTTGAGGCCCAGTTATTAAAAATGAGGTTGTGGTCTCTTTGATACAGGCTTTTTTTTTGAGGGAAATCAGGCTGACAAAGCCCCTTAATATGAAATGTTTAGAGCTGTTGATTTTCATAGGCTTAAGCTAGAGTTGGTGGCATTCACTACCTTGCAGGATGGGTCCTGTGTTGTCTCTCATCAAGGTCTAACTTACACTTACAATTTTATTTTTACCTCTTGGAAGAAGTATGGTTGGCAAATCCAAATATTACTATGAAGTCTCAGGTTTTATTGACCAAATCTAAATTGGTTGGATAGATAAAAAATTTCACAAGGACAACAGTGCATTTTTTTTCTGGTCCTCAAAAACCACCACCGTATGCCTGAAAATTTCGCTGCAAAGTTAAGGGGAGCTCAGATGCTTTGGGGCAGGAGGGATCCTGGTCAATGTGTTGCTCTGTCTAAATGGAAGGGCTGACTGAATGACTGGGCAGGTTTATAGCTACCTTTGAAGAAGGGAGGAAAGTTTTTATTCATGATCTGTGTTTTTTCAAGACTGTGATAGTTTCAGTGGGGTTACTCCTTCAGGCCCTGTCACTTTAAATCTGAGTTCTCCCCACATTTTTCCTTCCCTTCCTCATTCTCTTTTCATACAAAACCAGTTCAGCTGCCCCTGTGTGGTGGCTGGTAGGCCTGGCTGAGAAATTTTCCATTCCAGTAAAAGAAAAGGTGGTGCTGAACCAAAGCCACAGCTTCAGGTCCTTTGGTCTCGTTTTGGTTGATGTGCAGCTCCAAGAAGCAGGCTCAGCTGTTAGCAGGGTGATTTGTAGTGCTTGTGGAAGCGACAACCTGATTGTTGCCATTCAAGTATTTGGAAGCCATAATGCTGTACATGGGTGGGTTCCTCCTGCTCCAGGCAACAGGAAGGCCGAGCCTGCTGTGCCCTTTGGTCTTTCCGCTGCCATATGTGTAGTACACCCTGGTTTGCCTCCTCGGGTTTGCAGTGTCTCAAGAGCAGCACACGTGCACAGGCGCAAGGCATGCGGATAAAATTAGCAGTGCGGTCGCAGGGGACAGGTCGGTTAACACTTTGTACGCTGCAGTGCCTTAACACTATATTCGTGTCATGTTGCTCTTTTCTGTGTTTCCAGATAACCAAGTTGAAAATTGACAGCAACCCTTTTGCTAAAGGATTCCGTGACTCTTCCAGACTCACTGATATTGAGAGGTAATGGGGACTTTCTGTTTACTTTCCGTGCAGATAAGATAAAGAGAAGAGAGAGTTTGTAGGAAAAGCATCCTTTCAACTCCTGAGAACCTGTGCATTTTAATGTTATCTTACTGCATATAGTAAGACTCCTCCACATCCTTTAAAAATACTTATAAAGTTTATGAAGAAAGAGCTGTTTTGAGTTTTGACATCTGTTCCAGTTGGGGCCGATATATTCGTCTCCCTTAGGGGGCTTCTTGAAGGGGGAAGAGGGTCAGTTTTACAACTTCAGAATGAAAAGCTTTTTTCTTATCATGCCATTTAATCCTGTTGAGGGCTGTGAATTGGGTCAATGGGAAACAAGGGCAGTGGTCCTGTGAAAAACATCTTTACAGCTCCCCATTGCTCAACATAGTGGAAAAGAGAGAGGAGAGCTCCCAAAATTCACTTCAGCAGTCCCAGACACCGAATTGGCAATTACTACCATCAGGATGACTCCCATAACTCCCACTCTGACAACAAAGATGCCATTTTTGTTTCACTGAAGTTGTATTACAGGCTGCATCAGGGGAAAGCTTTATCTGGAAACTGGTTTGTGTGTGTACAGCTCATTACAAGCAACTGTGCCATAGGGACAGAAGCATTAACCCACAGCTGAGTTAGGAAATAAACTTCAATCTCTTGGTAGCTTTCCAGCACACAACATTTTTATGATATCGTGTCAAATAGCTTGGCAAATGAGGCAAATTAAGCTGCCTGTGTCCTTTAAGCTGGAAAAGAACTCGATGGAGATGGATATAGTGCATCCAATTTTTCCTATGAGCTTTTTCCTACAAAATCATGAAAGAAAGTTTGGAGAAGCCAAACCTCTCCAGGCTCCTATGTGGGGATATCCAGATGCATCTGTGAATCATTTTTCACAGGTGCATACAGAGGACAAACTGCTCAATGGAGTCATAGCCACAGAGCTAGAGAAAGTCTTTACAGCAGTTCAAAAGTACATCTATCTAAGCAGGCCCATGGATGGGAAATAGTGGTATCCTTTACACCTTACTAGTGGCTGGATCATTAGTGGTCTGTTGAGTAAATGGGTAAAAAACCCAATAATTTGGAGAAAGAAAGCCTGTAGGCTGCAGTGTCCATGAGCAAAGTTACTGAAAATTGTTTCTTAAGTGAAAGCCTTCACTGAAATAAAAATAAAAAAGAAAAGAGGCAAATTTAATAAAAATAGTATAGTCTACTGTATTAACAGAATAGTGAGGTAAACAACATCCAAAGCTCAGGTTTGTATGCAATAAGTAGTCAAGGGAGGACCTGCTGGCAGAGGTTTCCTTGCTTTACAGACAGGAGACATCTAACAACACAGCTTTGCAAGGGCGGAAAGAGTCTGAACAGATAAGCTGGGAGAAAAACTTAGTTACCTCTGTGCGGATGAAGCGACTATCGTGGTGCTGGATATGAAGGGAATTTTTCCAAAGGACATCTTATTATAACAGCACATGGCATGGAGTCAGAAATGCTGAGCATAAGCTGCAGTGCCCTTTTGTTTATTGATAAGTGTAAGAATAGAGCCTGAGACAGGCAGCCAAGCCCAGGCACAAATGTTACCATTTGAAAGATAAGGAGACAAATGTGAAGACTGCAATAAATACAAGAAACAGAATGTGAAAACTATTAAACCTACCTTAAAACTCTGGATTTGCAAGCCCAAGTTTGGGTCAGGTCTGATTTTGACTTAAATTAGGAAGCTTCGCTCTGGTTGCTATTATAATAGTATTTAAAAATACAAAACCTGCTGCACAACACATCAAGTCATGAGATAGTAAAAGTGTAACATGCAAGTGGGCTGGGAAGAGATTGTTTGGAAATTGCCTAAATTATACAAACGGTCCAGAAATATGAAAGGGTTTATTCAGTTCTGGCATTAAAATATTCAGGCAGACGAGGACATCATTCTCTAAGTGCCCACTGGTTCTATGGATTTCATCTTAGCACCAGAAAAATTACTTAAAGAAATCTGAAACAAAGCAAAGGAAATAGCAAAGTGAGATAAGACAACAGAAAGAATTTCTTACTTGATGTCCATTGCGACATGAATTGCAAATAGATGAATGTTAAATAGTACAGCATGACTCTTGCTCAGTCTAGTCAGAAACTATAAGATCACTGCTGGAAAAAAATACTTATTTGCCAGGGAAAAGACTATGAAGGCCAAATGGACCCTTGCACAGCTCTTGAAAATTGAATAGTTATCTAGGAGCCGTGAAAACACTTTCCCTGCACTGCTCCCTAAGCAGGCGTGCATGCAGCACGTGCATGTGTAATCTGCAGTGTGGCGTGGTGATCCTAATGGCCTCCCGTAAAGCATCCCGTGATGCTGGGGCCAGGACAGCACTCATTTATCCTGAGTTCCAGCTTTTCCAAATGACCTAAGTAGTGTGAAAGCGTACAGAGCTTTGTATTTCATTTCCAGGTATTTAAGCCTGCTTTTTCCTAAACAGCCTTTGGGGAGGGAAACAAATCAGATCAATTGATCTTTAGAGACCTAAAGAAATTAAATTAGTCTGGAGTCAGTTACTGCACTAAACCATCCAGTAATTGGATTGCTTCTTGTAACTGATTGAAAACAGCCTCTATCTGTAACAATATAGGGAGCTTTTCTTTATAGTAGATCTGAGAGAAAAACACATCTTTTTATGACATGATGACAGAAATTGCACTTTTTTAACCTAATTGAATATGATTTTATAAATATGTGACTTTAACGATTTCAGGCTTCCCATTCTAGATTTATGATCCTTATGTAAGAAATTCAAGCTGCAAATACCTTTAGGATTAAATCTGTTGGCATTGTATGTGTTATAGTTGAAACAATATATGTAAAGATAATGAAATTTGCACAACAGTAGAAGAGGTAGGCAACAGAAGAACTTTTGAAATGCCTGTGTTTTCTTTTGTTCCTGTCTAAATACCATAGAATGGTTTCCTTGTCCTCATAGCTATATGCAAGCCTTTTAACTATTGAAAATATCTTTGGTGAGTTTACTATATACTGAATTTTTAGTAGGATGCAAGGTTCTTTTCACAATCAACCCTTTCCCTACATTACTTGTGGTAATATATTTATAGCAATGGGGCAGACTTTATCTGGGGCTACTGTGATTTAGATAAGTTTCTGACTCACCTTTTGATCTTTTTACATGGTATTTACATCTCCTCTGCTATAAAAAGGGTCCCACAGCAGTTGTGAACAAAAAAATTGAACATTTAACAGCAATTACCAGAACATGGATCTTAGCATACTGTGGGGTTGGCTACGGGATGTGAAATGCAGTAATGAGGCATTTCTGCTGAAGAAAATACTGCCAGAGGCATAAAGGATGCAGAGGCAGAACTCAAGAGATTAATTTTCTTAATATTGAGACTGAATTTATCTTTTGAGTTGTTGTGAAGAATCAGCCTGTTAAAAATAAATAGACAAATAAAACCATCATAATTACATACCACTCAAAAAATCCAGTGAAAAAATTGGTAATTTCAAGAGCAGAGGCCAACAATCTGCACAAGTCCAATAATGTTTCTGGGATACTTCCAGAAATATGGAAAGTTATGGTTGCACACCCAAGTAATTTTTAGGCAGAGAAGGGAAGGATGGGGGGATGGGGAAGTAAGAGTGCAGCATCCCAACTGGATGTGCATGGTAGTAAAATTCCAAATTTTCCCCTGTGAAGCTTCATCTCTGAGATGTGGAAATACATCATGCTGGCTTACAAGGCTGCAAGCAAAGTTCATGCCAATGCCTGGATACAGGCACTTCTCTGCTGAAAGATCAGTCAAAGCCACGTGCTCAGTGATGGGCTCTGCACAGCCACCCTCTGTCCCATCCCTTCCCCTCTCACCCCTTCTTCCCTCTTCCTACTGCTGGTCTAGAAGAACTTCCTGGACTCTTGAAAGTCCCCTACCAACAGCCAGAAATATACACATGCTCTATGGCATGCACACCCACGTTCGAGTAGGGCTTTGTCATAGCTCTCCCACAAGTCAAACTCCCAGCTGATGTTTTATTCTCAGCTAGTTGTCAGTCTGTGAATGTCAGCAATCAGCCATGAGATATCATCTCTCATGTTTAGGTTCAGAGAAGAGAAGAAGTTCTGAATTTAGGGAGAAATACCAGAGACTCTGGTGCCTAAATGCCTGGTATCTAGTGCCATTCCAGATGCTGCTGAAGTTACTCCAGCCTTCAGCTTCTGCTCCAGATGGGTGGGTGGATTGTCTGTGTTTTCTGCATCATCCCTTCCAGAACACTGCGGGTGGCTTGGATGCCTTAGCAAATCTTGAAAGCACTACCTGCCTATGTTTAAACACCTGAATTATTATCTTCAAATCTGGTTCCTATGACTCTGCTTGTTGCTAGCCACACAACTGTGTCCTTTCACCCAGCAGAAAGCCCCCTGTGCCAGTTAAATCCTCTTTAGTTCCCAAGTTTTTAAGCACTCATACTTCGGCACATTTTCACTTAGGTTTTCTGTTATCTGTCTTCTTACTTGTGCAAAATGGTATAAAAATATTATTCTAGTTGTTTACACTCACCTCATGCAGATATAGTGTGTGCATGCACACACTGTAGGATGATGTCAAATTAGACCTAGAGTTTCCACCCCAGAGGAAGTTTTCCAGGGACTTCTCTCAGCCACAATTTCACAGTTCTGCTCTGTCCTCACCTCTCACCCTTTGCTTACAGTCAGAAAGAAATGCTCCACTGGGTGAAGTAGAGCTCCATGGAGCTGGCTATTTAAGATAGTTTTCTCATTTTTATTTGCAATTGAGAGAAGTGGGGTGAGTATATTTGTAACTTCATGTCCCTTCTTCATAAATGTCGTTACTTTTCCCATGCTATGGCTTCAGCCAGGCTTTGTCACATCTATACATATTACAACTCATCTCCAAGTGCTGGATTTTTACTGAGAGGGTGACCATAAACATCATTGTGGAGTACACTTGTTCTTCTACCGTCATCAAACCCCATATTTTTCATAATTTAAGACTCAATTCCCTTCTTTCTTGTATATATTCTTGCAGTAATGCATCCATCCAACACTTGCCCAGCAGTTTTGACTTCGTGTGAAAGTGTTTTGGGGCTGTGGATTAGCTTTTGGGCCAGGTCACTGTAGTCTGTAGGATTTGTTTTGTCTCTGGTTGGTTCAGATCTAAGCAGTGGAACAGAACTACTTTGTTCTGCTCAAGGATTTGGTCCATTCCATGGACAATCCATAACCTGAATTATGTTCCTATGGTCAGCCTCTAATATTCATCTACCAGTGTAAGAGCAAGTATATGTAGAAAATTAATACGTCTGTATGTTTCTGCATATGAAAAATAGCAAATAAAAGCCACAGGAACCTAAGGGCTGAGTGATATCTGAACAGTGGTTCTGACAGCATATTTTGTTCACTCATAGCTGCTGTTACAGAAATGTATTTGTTCTTCCTGCTATGTCGTTTTGGTTTTTTGGGAGGTGCGTGTTTTTTGTTGGTTATTTGGGGGGAGTTTTTCGTTGGTTGGTTTTTTTGTTTGGGTTTTTTTTTTTACAGACTTGTTTTTAGCACTTGTGTCTTGGACAAATTAGTCATCTTTTCCCTTAAAAAAAAGTTCTACTACAGTGCAACTTCCGACAAGTTTATTTTTGTGCCTTCTCAGCCCATTTATTCCATCTGTCTTCACCTCACCTCACTTCTGACGTCTTCTGTTATCTGGGCTTTCTTCCAAACATACTAACTGGCAGCTACAAAAAAAAAGGAAACCTTTGAAATGCAGAACTAAAGAAGTCATTCAGGCTGCAAACTGATAATTCATACACTTTATATCCTGTTCTGTGTTTTTCTTTGTGTTGGACTGAATAGCCAAGCAAAACACGATTGTCGGTTTTACTATTTTATTATTTTCCTTCTTTTTTTTATTGACATTGTTTTTCCTTGCAAAGAAAAAGAAAAAAAATAGAAAAAAGCAAACCCCATGACACCAGGAACAGGGAGCAGATTCTGGGGACATCCTTACCTTTGTGCATACCTAGCATTTGGACAGCAAGGGGTTAAAAAAAAGAGGTTGATATTAAGAGACTGCTCAGCTCAGCTCTGAAATTTTTACCTCTTTTAGCCTGCCACAGTAACTTACGCAGAAGACTTAAGTTCAAAGTGCCTGGCTCAGCCACTTGCTCTTTTTCATTGCAGTTTGACTTTAGCATGTTGTCTTCAAACAACATAGCTTGAGCCTGGCTCCCACTAGAAGGGATGGCTGCCCCTTACATCAAACATGGCTCTTTGTAGCCATGGTATAGATCTAAGATAGATGATGGATGCCCTGGTTCCAGCAAGCTAGTTCTGAATCAGCTTTTCTGACACCTTCACCAATGCTAAATATATTGTCTTGAGCATTCTTGTCCCAAAGGGAGAAGTTAGGCTTCCCATCTCCATCTCCTTTTGGCCAAATTCAGAATTAGGGTCACGGCGATCACCAGGCTGCTGTGCATCCACAGCTGAAGTAGAGTAACAGCAAAAGGAGCAGAAAAAATGACATCAGAGATGTCTGCTCCCACCTACAAAGAAGCCCTGTTCTTTCATCTTGATTAAAGATCCTGCTCAGGATAATCTGGGACTTTATCATCTCCTGAGAAAATTTCTATAATCTGGGTTGACAGCAAAAGAAAGCGATCACCCTCATACAGAGCCTCAGCTACTTACCAAGCCAGCCCTGTTTTCTGCCCTCTCCTAGTTCAAATCCACGGCAAATCTAGGGTTTGGTCTATAAACTGTTAGTGAACCATGTGTCTGCTACATCAGGATTTTCCTATCTTCTTTTGGTCCTCTGAGGCTACTCTGTACGTACAGGGCACTGTTAACTAAACAAGGCCAAAGACTCATCTTGGAGCTGCATGACATAAAGCATCCCTAGCTGGAAGTTATGGAATCATAACTGATTCATAACTTGTCAGCAGAGGCAAGAGTGAAATGTTTAATCAAGAGGTTAGAACCTGCAGAATAGCAAGATGTTCCCTGTGCACGGTAAACCCTTTCTTATTGATGAATTCTCTCAGCCTTTCACATGCTTTGATTTCAGGTTCAATTTTTGCTGTTTTATTTCTTGAACAAAGGAGAGAAGTGCTTCATTCATAATGAGGTTTATTGATAGGACTGTGCTCAAAGTGTGCTTCTGCTGGAATGCAGATTATTGGGATAAGCCTGAGCTCCTTTTTCTATTCTCTCTCTTCACATTCGTCCTTCCTCAGTATCTCCTCTGTGGGTGTGCGTGCCAATACGAGCTTTGTTTTTTCCTTTTCATTTGGCACATGGATCCTTTTTCTCAAGCAGCTTCAGACCCTAACTTGCTCTTCTCCAGCCTGTCATCTCCTACTATTATCCAGTTGTACACATTGCACAGCTTAATCATGGTAATATACTGTGTGTATGTGAGTGCTTTCCCCCCTCCTCTGGGTATTTCCAAGATATCTGTGAGTCGGAGAACAGCGTGGAAGACTGAAACTTGTTGGTAGACTACACAAAAATATTTGACAGAAAGAAGACATATTTCCTTTATTCAGTTGGCAGTTTGAATCTCTCAGAACAAAGTTCAGTGCTCATTTCTTGCTAACAGAAGAAACTGTGGAGTTCTAAGATACATTAAAAGGTAAAAATTGCTAGGTTCCAGTATTAGATAACAATCTGATCACAAATAGGACAGAAGTTGAGTAAGTGAAAGTCACTTTGTTCTTCAGTACTGTGGAACAGTGCTGAAAAATATGCAAAAACAGTTTTAAAAAAATCACCATAGTCTTCATTTGCTATTTTTTGAAATTGCACATAGAACCATAAAGTGGCAAATATTGATTTATTATTCAGTAGTTTATAAAATGATTTCCATAAGTCCTTTGAATCACATTGAGATATCTGATGTTGCATATAGAACTATAAGGCCAGAGGTAATAATGTATTTCCCTTTAAGTAGTGTTATTATAATATTTTGGGACTTGAAAAAATGTATTGTATTAATCCACTTTCCAGAGCACCATTTTTGGGATAATCTAAAGAGTTCATACTTCCATAAAGAGAATTTTCAGAAAGATTTTGACATTTAAGTCCTTTTCCACCCAGTGAAAACAAGGGTATAAGAAGGAATCTGTATTGTAGATTGCCAGCTTTGTTCCTGCATTTTGAACTAGATTTCACAGGTACTTAAGTCTTGTTAAAGTTTTGCTTCCTCCTATGTTTCTGCATTGGAGTAAGTCCTGAGGCACCTCTGTCTTTAAAGGCTGGAGGAGGTTAGTCTCCTCTTTCCAACCTATGTGGGACACTCCAAATGTTTTCATAGATTAAATGAGTTGCAACTGCTGTCTTCCCTATCCAGACTCCAAGTGATGTTCTCTGAGGATGGAATATTGCATCATGGTGCAGAGGTCACCACCTCTTTCTTTTGAAACACGAGGGGAAGGAAAGAAACCTAAGTGCAGATTTCTGCTCTTGTTTTTTTAAGTAGAATATACAGTGCTTGGAGGATAACTTATAGATATGCTCTATGAGTGGATAAAATATACCACTTCTTTCTTTCCCCTCTGTTTCCTTTTGCACACTTAGGTGCACTCAGCCTTTTGCATTTTGTAGGTCTGTTTGAAGGTTTATATGCAGCATGAGCTGTATGTGGAAAGAAGAGGAGCCACCTGAAGACTGTGGGGGCAGGTGCCAAATTCTGGTGTGAATCTCAACGCTTTGCAGTCATGATGAGAATCACAGCCTCAACCTCTAAAATGAAAATTCACTGGGTGTTTTGTGATTATAGCACAAACAACCAATGTGGTTAGTCAAGATAAGCTCATACAGTTTTGAATATTAAATCTCAGCTGCACAAAAGGAACTGTTTCTGTGAGATTAGTTGCTTTCCCTGATCCAAGTTTCCACATTAGACCATTCCCTCTACTATAAAAACCTTTGCCTCTTTTGCTGATGAATGAGATTAATCTTCCAAAACCTTTTGCATACTATCTGCAACACTATATTATAAAATAAATAAATAAACCTACCACATAGTTCCCTGGTTTCAAACTTTGCAGATTCAGGGTTCACTAAGAAGTCATCTCTCTTTTTCCTTTAAAAGAAGACAACCATATAGAATAATAGAGTTCTCTGTCTAGCATACAAACCCATCTGGAAAGAATTTAGTCTGCAATAATTGTGGGCATTTGATTTAGCTTTAAATCCCTGTAGGTAATTCAAATGTAAATTTATTGGGGTGAGTTTATCCCCAAGCCGCCATTGGATCCAATGTTTTAGAGGTGAAATTGGCCCACTGCGCTAAAACTAGAGCCTGCATTGTTTCTGTTGCATCAGGATATTATTACATGCTGTAATCTCTGTCATTATAAGCAGACCTTTACTCGAAATAAAGTCAATAGAAACAATACAGACAATCACCTGTATCAAATTTATTTTTCAGACCTTTATAGACTAGTAATTCTTTGATTATGAATAGTTTATATACCAGTATCTAAATCACTCAGAAAACACTGGTCTAATTTGTTATTCTGTTATCCTGTACTCATATGAAATAGTCCTTTTGGTCAAGTAAAATTCTTTGCATTTCACATTCTGCTTCAGAAGAAAGCCTAATGTTTCAAGAGGCATTCAGCACATAATGTAAACAATGCCATCTGTCTTTTTCTTTGGAAAATCTTCTTCGAGATAGCCCTGATATGCCTACTGTTTTCAATCACTTAAAAGGCAGTAATCCAATTATATCATCCTCTATGTAGGAACTGCCATTGCTTTCAGTCCACTTCCAATCCTGACACAAGTAAATCACTTTGATAAGATCGTCTTTTTATTTATTTTTTTCTGAGGAGACTAGCATAAGTAATGATGCCAGTGATAGACCAAGGACAAAATGACCATAATGGACTTTCTGTAGGAAAGGAAAACATGTGCCATTGTGACTTATCGTGTTACTTGAAAAATATTTTTCCTTGGAATTTCTGCAACAGACACACTCTCTAAGTGAAGGGCATTAGCAAGTATGAATGGACAAATGGTAAATTCAGACAAAATCTTCATCAAGCAGCAGATTTAAACAACTATGGCTACTTAGATTTCTTAAACAGGGACAGAAGGTCAAAGCCATTTTGGAAATGTGCCTAGGTAATTTTCATCTTTGGTATAATGCCACCTACTTACATGGAAATGCACTGGGAATGTGTAAGGTTGGATCTTCCTTACAAACTACTAAGGCTTATCATGCAGATATGCCTTCCTTCTATTTAAAAATGGTTTGGGTGACTCCAGGGCTTTGTGCTACCAGCAAGGCAGGGGCCTGGCAGGCACATCTAACCTCCCAGAATAGATGTGGCACGAGATCCGTAGTATCTTTAGACTTCCTGCTACGCACTGCNGGGAGAGCAGCAAATGAGGTGCTCACGTGCGATGCAAAAGCTTGTTTGAAAGGAGCTGTACCACAGGTGTCTCTTTGAACCCAGACTCATCACTCAGCACGAATAACTGCAGAGTTTGCATTTTCAAATTTATGAAAAGTGCTGGCCTTATATTCACTGTCTGAGACCACATCCAGGAAACACAGTAGGAAGTTCACTCTACTTTGCTGGAGAAGCTGGTGAGAGATGATCAGTAAAATTAAAAAAACGCAGGTCATATCTGGCATTTCCAATGTCATGCTATGAGGTAAGTATTTTGTTAAGAAATTTTCAAGAATCTGTGTGAGAAAGCTGTGATCTGGACAGGAAAAGGCACTGTATTTACCTTAATGAATTAGGATGCTGTTCAGGATGGTATTGATGTCTTGTTTGCTCTTACAGAGAAAGTGTGGAAAGCCTCATCCAAAAGCATTCCTATGCCCGATCCCCCATTCGGACCTACGGAGGAGAGGATGATCTTGGAGATGACAGCCAGGCAACACAAAGCAGAGGTAGGAAAATGTGCTCATGAGGTAAACTGTTGTGACCCAGTTATGCTTGAGAAAAGCAGGACCATCGGCAGTACTGTGGTACTCTAAAAGTATTTCTCTGGTGTGTCTCTCTGCCATGAAGTCCTATAATGAAGAATACTTGTTACCTTTTGGCTCTTTGGGACATCTGACATGCCTGTGGCGTTGGTGTGGGTGGTTCAATTCAGGAGGCAGTTGTAGAGACAACCATATAGCCTTTGCCATCAGAAGAGAATTAGTTCTGCTTCCTTTTCAATATGTCTGCAAACCAGACAACTTCATTACTGTGGTGCTGAGAACAAATTAACACTCCCCATCTCTTGGCAGGATTTTCTAGCTGGGCTTCACACCATTTCTAAAGTACCATGTAGATGTGCCACT
>VZTN01021043.1:201116-218630 GCA_013400515.1 Erpornis zantholeuca
CAGTGAGGCACAAAAGTGCCTAAAGAAATCTTTTCAGGGTTAGCAACAAGTAGCTCCCTGAAAAATTGATGTTTAATTGTTATCTGTTAGTCTCTTAAAGATGCTGTTCCTGCTGAAGCAATTAGCCCCAAATGCTTTATCAAACAGTTTGTCTGTGTTAGCAGTAGCAAAAATGGTAGCAAGACAGACTTGTTCTTTGTGGGGATACTTACTGGAGGAATTGCATCTGTCAGAATTTGCCACTGGAAATAGATCTCAAACCTTTCCTGTAGGATTGCTGACTAGCATAAACTCGTATTGCATTATACTTTGCATGTTGACTTTGTGACCTGGCTGATATGCCACAGCCACTTGAGGTAAAGCAGTTCTCTCTGCCTTCCGACTGGCAGTGCCCTTGTCTTGTCCTCTAACTTCATACAGTGCTGCTAAGATAAGAGCATTATTTCTGGTCATAAGCTCTTTGGACTTGTGCAGGGAAAACACACTTATTTTTAACCGTGAGTTGCTCTTCAGCCTTGTTTTTACACGTCTATTCTATGAGCAGGTCCTTAGATTATGGAGTTTCTGAAGCAACTCTTCACCTGGTATGATGCCCTCCTTTCACATACTTCTAGAGGATTACCATGCTTCATGTCAACTTAGATCCTAGGCCAGCTATTGTTGAAGACAGTATTAAATTTTCCATTGCTGGAAGTGCTCAGAGCAAAGCACCCTCTCTTCAAGAATTATATTTCTCCCTAGTACGATGTCCTCCCTTGGGAGTGACAAAATGAACCAGGTGAACCTCAGTATGAGAGCAGGCTATTAAATCTCAGAAGAGAATCCTTAGAAAGGTGTCATTGAGGGAAATAATACTTTATTACAATTAATTTTATGTATAATAAAAAGGTACAGTTCTGCATTTGCTCGCAATATGGCAAATGAGTAAGTGACGAAGATTGTGAATCATGGCAAAGAACTTTTTTCTAATCTGGGAGCCATATGCTACTTGGGATGTGAGTGCTCTCGGCAACCAGAGACATGCACAGAGGGTAAATCATACTGCTCTTGCACATGAGTAACTGGTACTGCCTTTGCTCTCTCTCCAGGTCTAGTGTCCTTAAATAAGGAAAAGTCTTACAAGATACAAGGAGAGAAATAATGTTCTTATTGAAATTCCATAGATATTTTTATTTCTTCCGATGTGTTTTAAAACTACCTTGCATGCAAAACTGATGGATGTTCCCCAATACAAATGAGAGCTGAGAGCTACATGTGTACACATTGCTGGGTGGTGTGTGTTATAAGCTCTTTGAGACCTTGATTGCCTTAGCATTACTAATTTCTTTGGTGCTGGCAAAAGTGGTATGTGAGGCTTTTTGGAGTACTAAGCTGCAATTAGATACCATTGCAGTCAGAGCAGGAAGGAAAGCTTGAGGAAATACCTTGTGAAAATCATGGAATAGTTAGGGTTGGAAGGGACCTTTAAAGGCCATGTAGTGTAAACCCCCTTCAATGAGCAGGGACATCTTCAACTAGATCTGTTTGCTTAGAGCCCCACTCAGCCTGACTTTGCATGTCTCCTGGGATGGGACATCCAGCCCCTCTCTGGGCAACCTGTGCCAGTGTTTCACCACCCTCATAGCAAAAAATTTCTTCCTTATATCTAGTCTAAACCTATCCACATTTAGTTTAAAGCCATTACTTCTTGATCTGTCAGGTCATGCTAAAAAATTTGTTCCAAGCTTGCTCATAGGCGTCTTTTAAGCACTGACAGGTTGCAATTAGGTCTCCCCAAAGCCTTCTCTTCCTACGATTGAACAGCCCCAATTCTCTAAGCTGTTCCTTACAGGAGAAGTGTTCCAGCCCTATGATAATTTCACAGTCATTCAAGAGAAAGAATCAGATACCTTATTCTGCATAAAACAAAGAAATAAATAGCAGTGATAGTTTGTAACTACTTCAGCACCCTCCCAGAGCATATTCTGCTCAGCCAAATTCAGCCATCTAAAGATGGAAGCAGCTTACCTACAGTAACTGCATTTATCCCAAGATGTCTATTTCCAAAGTAATTAACAAATAGGAAATACATAAATTCAATGAAGACTCTTAATGCATAATTTCTCTGTGAGCCTGCATCCACACCCAGGATTCATAGTAGCCACCTGGAACAAAGCCAAATGCAAACCTTCTGGGTAAATCCAGATTTGCATTCTGCTTTCCCTGTAGTGCAGTAATGCTTAGATACCCTCTGATTTGTCAAGGGTTTTGCTGTGGTCTGTGAGTATTGTATCATCCTTACTCTTTGGCTCTGGATCCTAATTTCCCAGCAGTTAGGATTTGGTTCAGTGGTAGGACCCAGATTTGGTTCAAGTTTCCTCTGCTAAACTGGTCCAATTTCTTTTTCCTGTTACTGGGCTGTTTTACTTGTTTCATTAAGCAGAGGAAAAATTAATCATGATTTGAGAGTATATCCAGTAAGAGATTTATGATTTTTAAAAATAACAATTTTAAATTTTTATTTCTCTTGGTTTTTGCTTATAGATTTGGTTTGAGTATGTGGCTATGATTGGTTACCATACTTAATTCCCCTAAGCTTACCTTGATGGATAGAAGTCTTCAAATTTTTTTATTCTACAATTTGTATGAAAATTTATGAATTTATGAAACTAATATCAGTTACAAAATTTGTCTCAGAATGTTTTGCAATACTGAATTGGAGTTATATTTCATCAAATACTCTTGCCAACAAATTTGCTTTCTAAAGTAAGAAAGTTGGTCAAGTAAAAAAATACATAAGACACAAGAGTTAAGTTATTCTTTGAAGTGGAATACAAAGAGTTTATTTACAGCATTTTATTATATTCCCCATCTCTAGAAGTCAGACATATGATGATGACCAGTTAGAGGAACTACAGAGATGAAGGGCTGAAGAGTCATCAGATTATTTGAAAATTTGATAATGTGTAATTATCCAAACAAATTATCATTTCCCCAAAATTTTACTGTCAACATGAAATAAGTAATTAGTTCTAATTTTAAGAAACCATTTTTTTTTCTATGGTTCTTCAATCTTCAGAAAAAATGTATTTTATAGAGCTGGAAGATTTTTGGAACTTTTCAGATTAAACAAGCCCAAAACAAATTGACAAACAGAACAGGTCCATTTGATCCTAAGTGGATGATTACCTTCAGAGCAACTTCTGCATCTCTTACTATGAATTAGCACTAGTGTTGTTAATTAGAGTATTGAACACAGTTGGAAAAACAACAAATGCTTTGATATTTATGTTTTTATAACTTTTTGTTTCATATTATAGAAAGAATCAGGTTGTCTGGAAAGATGTAGTGTTGACAAGTTTTACTGGGATAAAAAAAAGAGGAAAACTTGTAGTGCAAATTACATTCTTCTGCCTTTTTGCCATACTAAAATTGTAGGAAAAAAAAACCCAAACAGTTCTACTAAGGATCTGACGTAAGAATCTACAAGCATGTCTTCTAAACAGGGATGTAATTCAGTGAGCTTCCATGTCGGAGTAGGTATTTCAGTGTTTAGTGGCACCATTACAAGGTGCCTCAGTGTTTAATACATAAAATATTTGATGTGCAAAGCTGATTTTACTATTGAAACCACTGCAAACAGCTTCTGAAAATGGAAATTTGTCTAAGATGTAGTGATAAAGGACAGCAACCACCAAATAACATTTTAAAGACGGAAGTATTTGGGAAGTATTTCCAATGAAAACTGGTCATTGAAACCAGGCTTGCTGTGAAAGACTCATTTTCTCTCTTTTCACTACTTTCCCAGCTTTGTGTGTCACAGTGCCAATGTTAGGTATTCTTTCTCTTTGCTTGCAGGGTCAGCCTTTACAACATCTGATAACCTGTCCCTCAGTTCCTGGGTTTCCTCTTCAACCAGTTTCCCGGGATTTCAGCATCCACAGTCTTTGAGTGCCCTGGGTACCAGCACTGCATCCATAGCTACACCCATTCCTCATCCGATCCAAGGATCTCTGCCTCCATACAGCCGCCTGGGAATGCCTCTTACACCCTCTGCTATAGCCAGCTCCATGCAAGGCAGTGGGCCCTCCTTCCCATCCTTCCACATGCCAAGGTACCACCATTATTTTCAGCAGGGTCCTTATGCAGCTATCCAAGGACTGCGTCACTCTTCCGCAGTGATGACACCGTTTGTATGAGTGGCGTAAGGCAAGAGGAACACAAGATTTTAAAAGCCCAAGTTTGCTATGAAAAATACAAGGGACCTTCCTGAAAGGCCTGTGGCAGGAGTGCTGAACTCGTAACAAACCAGCTAAGAAAATGCATTGTGGATATAGATTCCTCTTCTGAGGGATCACAAGAAGAGAGCGTGCAGCTTGGAGCTGCTCACAGATCTATGTGTAACACAGCAAAATGGATCCCAAAGTCCCCAGGACCTTTGGTCGTGTGCAGCTTGTTCCAAAGGTGCATTATACCTAGCAGAAAGAGATTATCTTTAAGCAGCAGCGTACAAACTAACTGTCTATAGGTCTTTTTTCATATGCTAGATGAATTCTGAAAAAGGCAATACTCTTACTCATCTTCATCTCTTCTTGTGACTGATGAGCATCTAAACAGAAAAATGTATTGCTATAACTTTGAGCATGTTTTAGGCTATCTCAGCATACATTTGCTGAAAATGGGACAAAGTGGAGAAGACCACTGTCCTTTTAAAGACTGGCTTGTATTCACCAAAACCAGTATTTCTTAATTGCTACTATAATCACAAAGAGAACGTTATTAACAAGTCTTTCTTTCTTTGTTTGTTTCTTTTACAAAACACTTATCGGTTCCAAAAAAAGAACTGTGTTACAGGACTGTAGTAGTAATAATGTATTCTGAACTTCAGTCTAAAAGGAAATTTGTCTTACATCCGAGGAGGAGCAAGGTCAGTTAAGGTATAATGAAGAAAAATTTTTATTTCAAAAAATCTGTTACTTAAACTTAGAAACCCAAGACTTCAAATTTTAAAACAGTGCTTGTTTGCTACTGTGCTTGCCACTGAAGGCCTGTTTCTAGCTGCATGTGTGTACCAAGTTAACCCAATTTCAGGCTAGCTCAGTCTATAGACTCTCTGGCTCAAACTATAATTAATGGACTGGTATGAGTGGCTTTGGAGTATCTACTTGTTCTGATTTTCTTCGGTTTGATCAATGGCTGTTATTATACAAGCTCCTTGGCCAGGAAAATTAGAGTTGTACTACCAGTTTTTCCATGTCCCACAAGAGTGGTGGAGTTTCCTTAGGAAAATATCAGTATGGAACTTCACACAAAATTTTTTAAAAATTCATGACTGACTTCTTTGCAGTTAGTATTTGGGGTTCTCATTCAAAGTACTGTCCTCTTTTTCTAGTATGTTGTGTCTGATACAACAGAGGAGCTCTAGAGGCATAAGAAAATAATGATCTGTCTGCAGAGAGCTAGCATGAAGTCTCTGCACTGCTGGAAACAGTACCAGTGTGATGTTGGTTTTCCGTGCGGCAAGAGCTGGGATTCCACTGTAAATAACAAGGTGACACAGAGTTTCTGTGTCGGGTTGCATCCAAGCTATAGATGATAACACATCTACTGGCCAAAAAGAACCAGCATATATATAATCTCATCTATTACAGATCTCTGTAGAGCTGGAACACCAAACAGACTTACTTCCCTCTGTTCTCCTCTACTTTTGACCATTCTGCATTGATGCCATATGGTAAAAAACTGAGTGCAGTACAGAGTCACCTACTCCCATCTCTGCAAAGTGGAAGGCAAAGCACATGCATCCCACAGAAAAATACCATCACTATGTATTTTCTAGTAGCTGAATTCGAAATCTTCTCTAGTTGGCCATTTCAATCACCTTTTCAACCAAGTTATCTGGAGTATCACCCTAATTCCCCATCAATCACTGTTGGGCCTGCTGATGAAAAATTACCTGGGCCAATTTGCAACTCCTGTGCTATGTGTGTAAATAAAAAGGAACATTTTTTTACAATTCCTGGGTTCAGACCTGCTACAAGGAGTTCCATAAATTAATATAACAGGCCAAGCTCTGTGGTATTTAAATGGCTCAGAATCAGACACTGAATTTGTCTTGGTGTACCCAAATATTAGATTTTGCTGTAGGCTCTCAGATTCAGAGGAAAAGTGCATGTTGCAAGGTTGTGTCTACTTATAACTGGTTTTGATATAAACCCATTTTTCAGGAAATTAGGTGATACTGACCCTAAAAGAATGTGTACATTGTACACATGTACTTCAAGTACACATGACTCCATAGAAACAATAATCACAGAAGAGGTTTGGAAGAAAGTTTTCTCTTCAGTTACTTGACTTCTGTAAGAGTCATATGAAGAACCTAGGATGACATGCACTAAAGCCTGTGGGGAAATGCTGTTTCTTTTCTCTGGCTCCTTCTTCAGCTTCATTAACTTATCTGGAGTTGCAGGGGATATGGTTAGGTTCAGAATTCAAGACAGTAACTTTACTGCTGATACTTCCATCAGGAAAGGGTCAAGTGAGCAGGCACCTTTTACATGGCTCCAGAAACAAGTTTGAAACAGGTGGGCTGATTTAGGCATGGTCATCATACGACACAAAGGCTGCTCATACATGGCCTTCCTTCATGAAGCAAATTCAGAGAAATAAACTCTACAATCTTTTCAGCCCTGTCCCAGTCCCTGTTCTGAGAACATCAATATTTGGCATGAAGAAATGCCCCTGATACTGTTTCAGAGAAAATTCTCCAAGCTGTTTCTGGAGAATGAAACTGGATTTTGACTTCTTCATTTACAAAAATATTAAATGAAAGAAAAGTGCTTTCCACTACAAATGAAGTGTGATTTATATCTGAAAAAACATGGCAGTAGGCTGTCTTGATATAAAACATGATGGAGCCAACTCCTCACGCAAATTCTCTGTGATGAATTTTGTATTATAGATGATGCAGAACTATCTGCAGAAAAATCCACGGCTTGATTTTTTCCAGTCAGACCAAGTCTCTCTCAGTGTGCTCATCCCTCCTTGTGCTGCTCTCTGATGATTTAATTCCTTTGCAGCAGAAATCGATTGTGTTCCCCACTAATGCAGAATCACAGGCAGGTCCCAAGCAAGGGAATGAAGGCAGCTTGTGACAGCCTTCCCCAGGAATGAGATCCATAGGTATGTCCACTCCTCACTTCCTCTTCTTTTCCCTCACAGGCCTACCAACAAAACCAGTTGCACAGATTGAGGT
This sequence comes from Erpornis zantholeuca, assembly GCA_013400515.1. Taxonomy (NCBI): domain Eukaryota; kingdom Metazoa; phylum Chordata; class Aves; order Passeriformes; family Timaliidae; genus Erpornis; species Erpornis zantholeuca. Next base: position 208,351 of record VZTN01021043.1, read on the forward strand.
TTAAGGGATTAAGTTCACAGAGGCCACAGGACGTCCAGTAAAGAGGTCTTGGCACCTTGCAGTCTTTCTGCTCCCTGTCGCTCTCACCTTCCTGTGGGCCTGGGGAAGCATGGGAGTGATTCCAGGAATAAAATTCCAGCCCAACTGAAGTCAAATGGAAATTTATTGACTGTAACAGGGGCAGGATCTCATTCCATGCTGTCATCTAAAAATAAAGTCTCACGGTTAAGAACAGTGACTTAAATGACAGCAACAATATAGGAACACTACAGAAAAGATTAAAACCCAAGTACAAATCAGCTTTAGCACTGAAGTCACAACTGGCAGAAAATGAATGCAAATTTGTAATTAACTGGTTAAAGAGTGAAATCGCTTTTGCTAAAAAAAAAAAAAAATTATCTCTATCACTGACAATAACTCAGTAATTTATTTAAGGACTTGCTGTACTGCTGTCAAAATAATGTCACTTTCAGGACAGAACATCTGTTGTTGGTAGATGAGCTAGGAATGCCAAATATAATCTAGAATTTATATTCCAAATACAATTCACATTTTATATCCCATGAGAAGTGCTCTTCACCTTTATGAGCTTTCTTCTTGGCTCAGAAAAATTGAGCTGGTTTATGTTGTTTGATTTTGGTTGGGATTTTTGGGGGGGGGCTGTTTGCCTTTTTCTAAGAAGAGTGGAGAGAACATGCCTGAATACACTTTTCAAAGACAATGATAAGATTTGCCTCGGAGCTGTTACAAGTATTTTTGTGGGTTTTTTTGAATCACCATTTTATCCATATATCATCAACACCCTCCAGTCTTTAATCCAACAGAAGCATCCCATATATTAACAAAACCAGTTTTGTCTGATTTTTTTTTTTTCTTCTACTCTTGAAGAAAATAGAGAAAATATGTTTTGAGAATCTAAACATAAAACCCCCAATTTTTAATTTAGCTCTCTGGTTTGCAGCATTGCTTTACATGGCCTGAGGCACTGTCAAAGACAGCAAATCAATGCCACTGGGTCTCAGCTGTACTCTTCTGGGTATAAACTGAAAAACAAGCATAGACTAAGTAGATAGAGTTCCTAATGGAAATTCTTCTTCATGAGTTCAAGGATGGTAAGTTGTATGGTAGCTAACATTCTTGGTAATACAACCTTCAGAATGCAATTGCAGAATTTCTCACAGACGGTTTAATCCATGAAGGCCAGGACACTGCATGGATTTGTACACATATAAGATGATGTTGCCATTTCCAACACCCAGCATACACTAACTGGCACTTGAAAATCAACCTTTTTTAACTGAAAAGCATTTGGGCTGGCAACTTGATTATACAGTACATCCTCTTTATGTGTGTGTGTACTATACAGAAACAGAAATATCAATGGAAATGATTGCAAAAACTTGGGATGATTTCCAAAAGTGTAAGTTAATATAAATTGTGAGCATTTACTCCTAGATAAGGGTAAAAGCAACAGCGAGATCAGTGTACACTTTTGGCTTCTTGTCTCGAGGAAATTGTGGCCACAGTGAGTATACTCATCATCTGCAGGGGGATTACACTCACTCAACTGCAAGATTAATTTTGGTTTTAGTGAGACTTTATTCTCACTATTCTTCACAGAGCATTTTCTGCTGCAGGAGATGTGGTTTCTTTACTAACCACCTACTTGCTAGCCAGAGGATTTATGTATTACTTTGTAATCAAATGTCCTTGCATATAATCTCTAGATTATCAAATGACAACTTCTTTTTCTTTATTTTATCTTTTTAAGAGAAAACTAAGCAGTGAATTAAATAAGCTCTGAAGTAACTTTTTATGATAGTTTAAGGACAAAAAATACAGTTTACTGTATTTTACCTTTAGCACATTTAAACAATTTCTTTTTAATTGTACCTTCAAAATCATGAGGAAAGATTTGGTTCAAAAATAAGGAAGGTAAAAAACTGGATGTAACCTCTTTAACAGAATGTACCACAGTTCTTCTGTTTGCTGTGTTGACTTTGTTGTTTATAATGCATTGCGTGAGCACATTCACCATGTACTGAAGTGTGTGTTTGTGTGTATGGGGTGGGGTAGAGGGAAATCTTTTTATGGAAAAAAAAGTTGTGAACATAAACTATGAAGCAACATCTAATGAAAAGTTTCTTTTTAAGTGCAATATATTTATTTCTGCTAGAAATATAATATCAACATTATGTAATATTTGAAGCATTAAATGTTATTTGTAAACAGCTTAAAATTATATATATATATCACAAAAAATGTACAGAAGTGCAAATGTGTGGATATTCAGTTTCTTTCATTAAAATATTGGGTGTTTTGATATATCATTCTTACTTAGCCAAATCTTTATGCTTCTGTTCTTGTTCCTCTAACCAAGTTGCTGAGGGCAGTGGAACCAGTCACAGATATTTCTGAGAGTACACAAAATTTGTTAGGGCTGCTCATCTACAAAAGGTGGTCTAAATCTTGGATTCATATGGAGGGATAATTGTACTGTAGTTAAATACAATTGTAGTTTGCATGGACTTACACAAATTGGGTTTTTTTTCCAAAATGCTTTGCAATCATATTCATAAAAATTGCTGGGTTTGCCAGCAGAACCCAAATAAATGGCTGAAATACGGGGTTCTCAGGGTGCCCAAGAGAGTAAATACAGACCTAGGAAACACAATATAAGAAGAGAATGGAATTAGGGATGTTAAGTCAGGAGAAGTGAAGAATATAAAGAATAAATTCCTCTCCATACCTACTGCAGGCTTTTTATTTAATGTGATTTTATTTCAATTATAATAGCATGCATTAAAGCAAGAGAGAGTTATCTGAGACTCTATCTAAGGTATTCAAAGAGGAAGGATAGTGAAGCACAGTACAGGATTACCCAGAGAATATAAGGAGCAATACCTATCATTCAAGGTCTTTTAGAACAGGTTGAACATGCACCAGTCAAGAATGATGTGATTAAAGCTAATCTTGCCTTAGGATAATCAAATGATCTCTTGAGGTGCTTCCAAGCTTCCTATGAGCGCCATCCCTTAAAGCAGCTTCTGATAAAATTCTCACGTTACTCCAAAAGTTTTTGTTATGCACCTGTAGTTTATCTTGTCTTCAAACTGAGATCAGCTGCTGGGTCTTTTGCAACTAGGTCACAAGATGCTAGGTCACAAAGCTTCTGCTTTGCAAAGAAGCTCAGTGGGATAGAAGAGCTGTGAGGTCCCAAGGAACAGTAGCAGCAGCAGCATTGTCTTGGTTTGTGAATGTAAGCAAGGAGATAACAGCCTCAGGTAATTCAAATCTACCTTTGACTATGCTGAGTTGCAACCATGCATTAATGCATCTCATTAATGTTTGGAATATATGAAAATTAGGATAGATCGCTGAGTTGGTAACTCCATATGATGCCTTTTGTCTCTGTATTATATTTTATGGCATCTTGGTAGCAAAACACCTGCATTCTCTCATGGATATTCAATGATGTGAAAGTCTTTTGCTTAACCTCAGGCCAAGGGGGGTTTCTTGATTACAACAAGTAACACCAAGCGCGTGCATTGGCACTTTCCTGAATCAGAACTACTGGCTGTACACTGGTTCATGTCATAGTTATGCCAATGGTCCCATTGAAATCAGCAGGTTTGCTTGCTTGAAGTTACATCAGTGCTTAAGCATTGCAGTGGCTCTGCAACAGCAAAACTCCTCGTGCTTTGCAGAACCAAGACCTTTGGGAACAAGTTGTCTGTGCAACAAAAACCTCTGTAATTGGAGCCTTTATTTGCTATTGTCCAAAGGGAAACCAGGGGATTAAACAAAATGAACATTCTGAACTGTCTCCCAGTAGGGTTACTTAGCAGAGACTGAGGAGTAGTCGTGATGACTGTAGGCTGCCTTGTATTTCACGTTGAGAAAACTGATTTATATCCAAATTATTTATCTTGGAGATCAGCATGCAGAAAACAAAGTATTTGGAGAGTGCTATTTTCTATACTTCCTGTGCAGGAGCACAATGAATGCACTGATTTAATGGTATGAAATACCATTGAAATACAGAGCAATAAACAATATTTTGAATCAAAAAGTATTTAGATTATACACCAACAGTTCAATATATATTTAAACTAACAATAATCACTAATGATAACTCTAAAAATTAAACTGCCAGTGTTCTAATGTTCAAGATGTTTATTAGTCATTGATATCAGGGTTGGCTGGTGAGGCTCTAGGGACCACTGCAGGCAATACAGAAGCTGGTCCTTGTTCTCCAGAGTAATAACCAGAGGGACCAGGAAAAACCTATGGGGATGCCTACCAGAAAAGTTGGACAGGGAGGTTTTTTTGAACATTAGGATAATCATTTCTTCCACTGCAGAGAGTATTAGATATATCACCACTGTAGCATTTTTGGTTCTGTTAATATAAAATATAATTTGACAGGCAGACACATCAAAATCCAGTGGAAAATACGTCTATTGCAGGAAATGCATTGACTAGCTAATTTGATGAATTAAAATCAAGCAACCATTCTCTACAATTTTTGCCCCTTGATTGACAGACTTTGAATTGTTTTTATTCCTATTGTGAAGCATTCCAGGAATATATGCAGTAATTTTGAGTGGCTTCAGGGTTTTGTGTCCTAGAGAATCTCCTGGGTTTGAGTCATATTTTCACAAACTCCATGAGTACCTCCTTCAAAGTTCTGTGTTCTCTTGTGTTTGAAGAAGGGTGGTTGCAGAAATGGTGGTGAGCTGAGTGGTTGTCCTTCAGATGTACAAGGGGCACTCAGCTAGCACTTTGTTTAAATTACCAACAACTGTAGAATAGCTCAAAGAGCAAGATGAATTAAAAAAGGGAAAATGCTTGCAACTTAATCAGTAATTGATGGTATTTGAACAAATAACCTCCCAAAAGGTGATACAGTTCCTTGAACAGCTGTGGCTTTTCTCCATTTAGATGCTTAACTTTGGTCAGCTGTTCTGAGAGTCATAAAAGAAACAAAGTACATACCAAAAAATCTGTGTCTGTCACCTGTGTCACAAAGCTGTTATCTGTGCTTTCAAAGGCAACTCATTCATATGGTTTTGTCACCTCAAACTAGAATGATTTTTCTGATTTTACCTGGGTCTCTGTCTTAAGGCATCTTAAATTATGTGAAAGTAATTATATAGAACTGTGGAAGTTCACAATGTCTTTACTTCCAGTGTGCACTCTCTTCTAGTCAGCTTCTAGAGACAATAGTTTCAAGTATAAATACTAAATCATTTAGGTATTTGGTGTCATGAGAAACCACCCTCTCTTTGAGTTCTCACAGAGGTGAAGTTGTCATACTTAAACAGGTAGTCTGTGCTTAGTAGGGGTCACTCAAATTGGACTGCTTTCAATTGGGGGTTTTTCTATTCAAAATCCCACATGATTTTCTGAGACAACAACTCTGTGGTCTTCACTCTGGTGTAAAAGTTGAGTGTGGGAGAGAGCAGTTTCTATTTACTTAAAGACATGGTTAATACATCATCACAAATCAATTGTTATTTCTTCTGTGCTCTCTCGTGGATTGATCCCAAGGCAGCCAAAGGAGGAATTACTTTTTACCTTGATGTAAATCATTGGCTGTAAAATTTGCATTGATAATACCCGAACATGTACGGAGGGCTTTGGAGTGGCAGGCTTCAATTACCTTCTCTCTGAATGTCATAGCTTTCAGACTTGAGACACCAGTCCTACTACTCATCTCCAATGATATTACAAATAAGTTAGTAGTACTCAGGGGATTTATCAGCCTGACTTTATTTAATCTCTCAATTTTCAGTTAACAGTCACCTCAAACAGTGCATTTCCAGAGGATGATTAGATTGTCTCAGATGGTTAAAGACTTTGGCCTTCCTTGCTCCTTCCTTTTACAATGCACTAGGAATCTTGTACATTTTTGACAGAACATATAAAAGCCTAATACTTTTGCCCCCATAGTTTCCTTTACAAGGCTTTAAACACTTCTGAGTTGCTCTTAAATGAATTAGTATGTGTTGTAGAGCCTATCCAGCACTTAAGATAACTTGGCATGATTTCCAGTAGTTCTGGACGGACAACCACTTGTGTTTTCAGTCACAAAAAATGTTCTCCTTCCTATATACCTGATGAAGAAAAAGACTAATGAGGAATATTGTAGGCTGAGATTTCAAAGCTGTCCAAAGGTAGATGCACAGCTCCCAGTAATTTTAGGAAGAATCGTGCTTCTGAGTCCTATTCAGAAAGTCTTTGCTATAGTGTTTGTTATCTTAAGAGGTTTATGGTTTTTTTCAGAGACCAGCCTAAACATTTTAACATTTTAACATTTGTTACTGAATTATTTTCAAGCCTCCTTTGCTCCATGCCATATCATGCCTTTGTTCTCCTGTTCTTTCAACCTTGGCCAAAATGTTAGAGAACACATGGATACTTCCTTTTTTTTTCCTAACTCAATAATAAGAGAACTCGTGTGAGCTGAAGAGGTTATTTTACTTTTTTTCTTTCTTTGTGGGGTTTTGGATTATTTTTTTTTTTGTGGATCCTGTTTTCAGAGCTTAGTTCTTTTTTGCTTAGCAGAAGACTAGTCTATATACTTGTCTCAAAGGCAGAGTTGCCATCAAAACAATATAGGCAAAACTGAATTTTGCCATCCAAAATTTGAGGCATGGGCTCGAGCTGTCTTGACATAAAAGAAGTCAGAATGTAAAATGGCATGGAGAAACATCAGATCAGCACACTCTTACCACTGCCAGGAAGTGGTGCCTCCCACCCTGCTCCTGAGCAGCTGCTGCCATTCTGCATGTAAAATTTCCCCAACAGCAAAAGTAAAATACTTTCCTCTTCAGGGCTTTGGTATAGGCAGCAAAGCAGGCAGCAGGTTTGGGACTGGTTTGTCCCCACCTTGCCCACAAACATATAAACATGCAGAGCATTTGATGCTGAGGAAGTGCCTTGTCAGCTTATGCCTCGAGCCGCTGGAGGTTGTGGATTCCCCAAGTGATCTAACAGCCTAGAACCTAAGGGCTGCAATGTACAAGTGTCTCTCTCACACACAAAAACTTATGGCTTAGAATATTTTTAACGCTTGTATTATTCTGGAAATGTGAATCCGCAGTGCAGCTGTGATGAGATGGACACTCACCAGAATGAACACATTGGAAAATCCAGAAAGACGTAAATAGCAACTGTCCGGATGCAACAGTAGAAATAAATTGGAAGCTGATCATAAGATCCAAGCGGGTATTTAGAGTTAGTGTAAATAGAAATACCAAATTAAGCAAATAACATGTAATTTTGAGATGAATTGCTCTATGTGCCAAGCATAAAACTTTGCACTCACTACGCACTGCATGATAACACAAGAATAGGGCAGACATTTTAAAACCTAAAATCACATGAGAAATTGCAAACCACAAAAAAGACTACCAAAAGTCACACGTGCAATGTGACCGTAAACAAAACTGCAGTATGGTTAAAGACAACTCTAGCTTAGAAAGAAGGTTTCCATAACATGTAACCTGAAGGAAAACCAGACCATACATCCAAATTTCAGCTATACCAGATTCTAGCTGAAAAAACTTTTAAAAAGCACCAGCGTAAGCATGCCTAAATACAGGAAATACAAATGCTTATTCTAATTTTTGTGTTAGAATACACTGCTAATTCCCTGTTTAGCGCTTTTGTTCTGGAGAATGTCCACCTAAAATAAGTTGCACAACTGTGGCTTAAACCAGTTATCCAAACACACAAAGACAACAAATGGGATGACAATAATGGATTTCTGCTTTATCTGGGATTCATGGCAAGTGCTGAACATGCATCCAGATGGACAAATTATTTAGAGAAGACAAAAAAGACCCCAGAAAAGGAAACAGAGAACTGTGTATCATCTTCATTTAACTAATGAAAGCCATAAGAATTAATATGTGCACCAATCTGTTGGAAGAAAACTGAGAAAAGAAAGAGAGCTCTGCAAAATTTCCCCCACCATTGAATATGACATAAATAATTTTAAAATTAACAATGACTTCATTTTTGTTTCTCTCCACACTTCACTGATGTTGAATTAACCAATGCCTTAAAATAGATTCCTCCATGTGAAGTCCCTTTGAAACTCAGCTTTTGAATGAAACGTTTTAAGTTAGTGAGGTAATCACAAGTTTTAAAAAGAGCAAGCCTTTGCAAAAATGTTACGTGATGGTCTGCACTTTTGCTAGTAAAGAGAGCAATGATTCCTAATCATGAAAAAGTTCAGGCATAAACCCTATTCTAAAGGTACTATGCATCTCTGTGATGGAAAGGACCATGGCAGGAGGTTGTTCATTTAACACAAGTGTGGTTTGAGCTGTTTTAACTGGATTTCCTTATTTATATATACAAGACATTATAAACTAGTTGTTCTTGCTCCACCCAGACCCACATGTATCAGATATCCACATGTATCAGATATCCACACGTAGCTCTATAAGGTATAAGACTACTTTTTAATTTTAATATGGGATGGCTGCATTCCCATAATCTAATTTTAAGACTAAAACATTTCAATTCAGCATTAGGGAAACCAACCTTTTTCTCTCCAGAGGGTCTTCCGATTTTTCTTTTGTAATTTTACTGTGAATTTTGTGTTGTTTCACCTTGTGTTTTTATTAAAATCATGGGCATGAGAAACAGAATTTCACGACAACCACACCTTCCAATAAAAAGGAAAAAGGAGAGAGGAAACTAAGGTGGAATAAATCTGTTTCAAAATTCAGGATACTAATAAATAAACCACCTTATAATTCTTGATTGAACACTCTATTTTTTCTTTTTTTTTTTTTTAATATTTGGGGATGGAAACAGAATAACTTTTGCTGTTATTGCTATGTCAGCAAATAAGTTTATTTCTAATATAATTTATTCCAATTACATAACCAAAATAAACAGTAATGTCAAAGTGACTTTTCCCTGTTGCTCTTTACACAGCCCTTAGGACTCTAAAAAAATGGGCTTGAGGATGGTTTTTGGTTGGCTGATGAACTGGAAAAATAGGGGAAAATGAATTCAGAATTAAATGATAATGCAAAAATCAAATCTGGAGGAGTATAAAGGACTGATTTAAATGAAGAACAAGAAGACACATGCATTTTGGGTAAATACACAATGTCATATTCACTGAAAATACTTGACTGTGTCTTCAGGTTGATCTCCACTCTGTTAACCTACTAGTTTACATCAGTTTCAACTGAAATACTAAAAATCCTTATCACCTATCAAGTAACTTTTTATTTTCAACTTCTGATATAGTTTCCTCTTTTTATTTCCAGCTGAAAATCATTTGGTCTGAATTAGAAACTCATTTCCGCTTCCAGGAACCAGATCTTTCTTTTGACAAATCCACTTATCACTGAACTTCTTGGCCATGTGGGGTCCTAAGACACTCCTTCACGTGACTATCTAATCTTTACTGTATTATACACTGCCACACCATCACAGTTTTTATTGTTAGAGGCAAAAAACAAAAAGCCCCCAAAAAAGCACCATCCCTAGAGAAAACGACACCTTATGTAAAATTGCGATCATGACTACTTTAAAGGCTGAGACAATACATGTTTTCACACCTTCTTTCTGTAGCTTGGATGCTGTGATAGCTTTAGACCTTTTCTGTACCTGCAAGATCAGTGCTTTGAGGGCCACATCCCCTTCCCCGCTACCCTGGTACACCTCTCACACAGAAGTGCTGGCTCTGCTGAAGGATGGAGGTGTCGCAGCCCTGCCTTTTCCCATCGGCCTCGTTTCACAGGTTCCCTGGGATGTGGTTCCCCCTCGTGTGTTGTGTTTGTGGCCAACAGCTTGCCCTGCTCTGTGGCACAAGTCTCCTTCTGTGCCGTGCTGAGGAGCTGATGGCCGCGCTGATGTTCACGTGTATGAGCACACAATTCCTGTCCCCTTGCAGCGCAACCTTGCCGTGAAACATCAAAGCCCAGGGAAACGCTTCCAGCTCTGGTGACACCATCGGGGAACTTTTCTCAGGGAGTAACTCACCGCAAAGCCCACGGCAAGGGAGGATGGAGCCGGCTGCGCTAAATGGAGGGCAGTCACCTTCTTCTTGTCAGGCAGCAGTGAGTTTCTCACCTGCGCCCTAACACTCAGCCCACCCTGAAGGTACGTAGACACAAGAACTTTTCTGTTTGTTTGTTCCTAATTTAAGGCGAATGGTCTCTGGGTTGCACCCCTGTGAGGGCGATGCCACCTGGGCGAGCCGCACGTCCCTGCCCGCGGCGGGGAGCGCGTCCCGCGGGCGCCCT
>VZTN01021043.1:218643-231787 GCA_013400515.1 Erpornis zantholeuca
GCCCTGGCGCACGGAGCCCGCGGCTCGGCATCGCCGGGACAAGGCGGGCGGAGGGTTAAACAGCCAGAGGGAAAAATCAAAAGGAGGAAAAAGAGGGATTTGCATACGCAATATTTGTCACGTGCCCCACATGCCACCTCTGGTCTTTGGTCTTAAAATTAAAAACAAAACACGGTTTGTGGGGGAAAGGGGTTTTTACTTCGGTATTTATTTCAGGACCTTTGGGTACAGCATTTCGTTCAGGTGGGATGCGCCAAAAATGCATGCACTCCGACACACCAAAATACACACACTTATAGGGCTTGCAAAATTAGCGTATTTACCAAAGATTCTCCCAATGAGAGGCTCGAGTGAATCCTCCCATTCTGAGGAACCTTCCCCCTGGATGGGCCTAGCTTAGTTTACAAAAATAGGTTTTGGAGGGGACCTTGGTGTCTGGAGCTTCCAGACTGTTTGGTCTCCTGGTTTAAAGGTACAGTGGGTTTTAGCTAAGTTGTTAGAGTTGGAAAGTTACAAGTATGTAGGCTAAAAGCACCAAGAATACATAAAACTATATAAAAGAGTATGTAACGGGTATAAAAGAAAAAGCAAAAAATCATTCTGGCATCAGTATTGCCTAAATTCCTGTTGCCCCCCCTCCTATGACCTCAGGCCCCTATAGTGCAGTAGTAACTCAATTCTTTCCTCCGGAACCTCTTCTGCCATTGCTGCATAACTTCACTGCCTTGGATGTATTTTAGGCAATGATTTCCCTTTTCTTTTCCCCATACAAAATGTGTAACACAGCCTGCCTCGGGTATGTTTCCCCAGATTTTATACCAGGTCCTCAGGTGCAAAATCCACATGGTGAATGAAAGCCTGCTGGCCTGCATTGGATATCTACTTATGTTTCTTAAGTCAATTTGGCTTTTCTCTGGTTTGGTTTTATCTCAGTAGTTTTGTACATTTGTTTTCTACTCACAAAGTCATAAGTGTCTTTTTGGATTATGGATGGTAAGATATAATTTCTTTTTTACTCTCTTATTTTCAGCAAATATTACTGTTGTCTGCAATAAATGAACCTGAACAAGAGAAAAGAATTAGCTTGTATCCACATGCACTACTTCTAATTTCTTCCAGGTAGACAAAACAAGTATATTGCTCTGTATCTTTAACAAAGAAGTAATCTTTAAATACTTTTGGAACACGTACTCAACACCATACCAGGCAGAAAACACACAGCCTGATTTTCATTTACACAAAAGCCAACTTATAAAGCTCAGGAAGCCTTGCAAGGATTAAAGCAGATGTCTGCACCCTCTTGGAGCCTTCTTTCCACACCAGAGTTGTGTAACTGAATAGTTGTTCAGGACTTGCTGCTGCTGAACCGGCTAAGTGTGCCACACCTAACACCTTACTCAGGGCAAAACTATGTAGACTGTATATTTGCATAAAGATGGATGTGCTTGCTTTTGTGGTCATCATTTTCATACATTTGCAGCCCTTCACTTCGAGTCTCAGAAAGCATGCTGACAGTCTCAGCATTTTGTCCCCTTTTCCTTCCACTGATTGTGTTGATCTAAATTGTTATGAATATAGAAGCCATCCAATTACAAAGCCACATGCCACTATTTTAAAGTGTAATGTTGAATTAAGTTGAAACTCAGTAAATAGTAAAAAAATCATTTGGTATGATTAGACAAACCTCATATATGCATATACAGACACCTTTCTCTGTTGAAAGCTGAGTAAAAATCATGAGTTTAAGAACTTATTTACCTCTTTAATCTTCCTGATTTTGGATTTTGTATTCAAGTGGACACAATGAAAGAAATGAAATCACACACTGAAAAGGACGAATACAGTCTCTGCAAAAGGATCAGGTTGTCTCAGCTGAATTCCCTAGTGAAATAGATATAAATATCTTTTAATGGAAATGCTAAATTCCAAAGCACATGTCTGCCATAGCCCTGCCATCTCTGAGGAGTAAAGACAGGCCTTGAGTCTGAATTCCTCCTTCTTCTTCCAAGCCATATTTGGAGAGCTTTTAAGAAACGGAAGGACAAAACCCCAGAAAAAACTACTCCAATTCCATTAGTGCTAAAATTACAGGGACTGTAAGACAAGGACAAGGCCACTCCAAAGGTGTAGAGCAGAGACAGGACAGAAACCTGACAGTGTTTATTAAGGTAAAGCTTACTACAGGAAAAATGTAAGAAAAACTTGAAGCTGCGGTTGCAATCTTTCTTTTTGCAAGGTGGGTGAGAACTTCTTTGCCTTCTTTAGCTTTCCTTTTTTTCTTGCATAAGGGGTGCAGTTTTCTTCTACATTCTTCTATGAAGTTTAACAAGAGCAAGTGCCGAATTCTGCACCTGGGACAGAGCAGTCCTGGTTGTGTGCACAGGCTGGGGAATGAGATGCTGGAGAGAAGTGCCACAAAAAGGGACCTGGGGCTCCTGATTGATGGCAAGTTCAGTATGAGCCAGCAGAGCCCTGGCGGCCAGGAGGGCCAACCCTGTCCTGGGGTGCATCAGGCACAGCACTGCCAGCTGGGCAAGGGAGGGAATTGTCCCACTCTGCTCTGCACTGGGGCGGCCTCGCCTCGAGTACTGGGGGCAGTTTGGGGTGCCACAATATAAAAAAAACCCAAAGCATTAAGCTGGTAGAGAGCATCAGAAGGAGGGCCATGAGGATGGTGAAGGGTGTGGAGGGGAAGATGTATGAGGAGTGGCTGAGGTCACTTGGTCTGTTCAGTCTGGAGAAGAGGACACTGAGGGATGATCTCATTGCAATCTGCAGCCTCCTTGTGAGGGAAGAGGAGGGGCAAGCACTGATGTCTTCACTTTCATGACCAGCAACAAGACCTGAGGAAACATCATGAAGCTGAGATGGGAGGTTTAGGTTGGCTATCAGGAAAAGGCTTTTCACCCAGAGGGTGGTTGGGCACTGGAACAGGCTCCCCAGGGAAGTGGTCACAGGACCAAGCCTTGTCTGATTTCAAGAAATGTGTGGACAATACTCTCAGGCACATGTGGTGACTGTTGGGGTGTCCTGTGCCAGGCCAGAGTTGGATTCGATGACCCTGATGAGGCCCTTCCAACTCAGCATTTTCTATCATTTTGTGATTTTAATTCAGGTAATAGTGACAATGAGGAGGGGAGACCAGAAACAGGTTCTTCACAAGACCTTTGGGACTTATTCGTGGAAATCCTGAGGAGGAAGAAACTTTGAGTCAGTTCAAAAGAAGACAGCAGCAAAAATCCATCACACAAGAGACAGACAGACCCACTCTTGAATGTGGGAAATAGAGTGGATATGATTCCATGAGAAAGCAACATTTATTTTATCCAGGGGTAGAAAAGGTACATACAAGGATGCCTTCTCAATCTCTTGAATTACATTAGAAATTTAACCACGGCTTACTGGCTTTTACATGTCCTCGGGAGTGTGAGGTTCTGGGGTCTTTGACCTACTATAAGCAGCAGGTCAAGGGATCCAGGTTCCAGGGCCAAGATTCATTCCAGCACTTAGATATTTTTTCAAACCCATAGCACTCCTTTAAAAACATATGAAACACTGAAAAACACAGAATCTTTGTTGGAGTTAGTTAAGCCTCTCCTGCACTCACACATTTAAGGTTATTTTCTAATACGACTTTTCTTTCCTCTTTCCTTCTTTGTCCTCTGACTTTTCATTTTCTTCCTCATTTATTGCCTCTCCTCTTCATTCTCATTCCACATACACATCCCCCTATTCTCAATGCTACTTATCAATTTTTGTCACAGGTCTCTTCCTTCCTTGTTATCACCTCATTTTAGACCATCCACTGTACTTACAAACTAGATCTGTGGCAGCCCCATTAGTGAAACCTCTTTAAGACCCAAGCTTTCCACTGCAAACTCAGTGTTACCTCTTCCTTCTTCTTTTCATCTTTTTCTCTCCCACCTTGAAAGAAAGGCCAGAGCAAATATTACAGGTTTGTTCCTGCTCTTCTGCTTCCAGAGTTCTCTTTTCTTGGTGGTTTTTTTTCCTTCTTTTTCAGGTATTGGCAAAATTTTAAAGTGTTGCCAATGTATTTCACTGTAGAAGACTGATAATCTCCAGGTTGTTTATGACAAACAACATGGCACCTCAGGGTAAAAATAGCATTTTCCTCAGTATATTAGGAGCTGGGTGGTCTCCAGCTCAAAGCTGGGTCAGGGAATACTTGGGATGAATTTTTTTCATAAATACTCATTGAGGGATTAGCTGATATATAATAATAATAGGAAGGGCAGGAAGGGGTCTTCAGAGATCATCTCCTTGACTCAAGCTAAGATCACTTTATAATTAAACCAGTCCTGGAAGATGTTTATCTTCTTTGTTTTTAAGAGGCCTCAACAATAGAGACTCCACGGGTCCTTTAAAGATTCTGATGCTTAACTATACTTTCTTTAGAAATTGGCCCTAACATCTAACCTGACCCAGACTGAAATTTTAGCCCTTCCCTCCTTATCCAGTGCTTCTGTCACTTCTTGTAGCAACCTTTTGCCTAATTGAAAACTGATATTACATTCCCTCTGATTACTCTTCTCCAGGCTACTTTTTACATCTTCCTCATGTAGGCTTCAAGGGCATTTTCTGCTTCTGTGTGTATGTGTTTGGTGGGGGGGAAATCTGCTTTGCAACTACCCCAGCTGATGTAAAATAAGAATGACAGTAAGGGATAAAGGAGATTAAGAAAATTCCCTATCTTTCAGTGGCTCTAAATCTTTCCTGAAGTGCAGTGTTCACTCTCGGACACATTCCTTCAACTGAGATCTCCCCAGTACTGACTAAAGTTAACGGATGACTGCAAAATAAGACTGTCATAATCTATTTTGTATTCTTTCTTCTGCAGTTTTTCTAATAATGCTAGCAATAAGGCTTATAATGACAGCTGAAATGTGGAGGTTCCATGCTGCCTGCAAAATGGAATTCTGCATTTGCTGTGCTAACATGAAATTACTTTACTTAAACCTAGTGCAGGCAGTTTGTGAGTTGTTAGTGGGCATTGAGGCTCTTTTGGTTTGAAAGACAGAATTTTTCCAAGTTCCATCTCAACAGATTGGGAAGATTTCTCTAAAGAGAAAATATCTTTTAAAACTTTATCACATTTTTCTGACAGTCATTCTGCATTCTGCTCTTTGACATCCTTTCCTCCTTCCATTATGTGGCAATTTTAAAAGCATCATTTCCATGAAGTATTTCTTCAGCAAAACCCAGGATTACTAGTGGACCACAGTTTCATTGCAATGCAGCCCTGGAACTCTGTGGAACCGCAACTCTACTCAGTGAAATTCTCTGTGACTTTATGACATGACAGCTGCATGGGAGAAATGGCTGAAGACAGGTCTGTCATATGAAATGTGCCTTCTGTGCCCAGCACTGCAGTTTGATTTTGAGTATTTTATAGATGCTTTATATACACACATGCATGCAAACACATATACTTGTATGTGCACACTTGAAAGTGCACTGCTTAGTGAACTCTCCTCGTTTTGCTACGGGGCTAGCAAGAGAAAATGAATGCCATCCTATATTCAGGCTTCAGTCCATCATCGATATATACCTTGATATATATCACCAATGTAATCTCTCCGGAAGAGAAATCCTCTGAACTCCTACGTGTCATGCCACGGGGAACCATGCTACAAGAGCTCCTACTGGGAAACAAGTTGTGGCACATTGAGGAACTGGAGTGGTTGCACCTGCCTTGTGAAACAATAAGTCAGCTGCTGCTGTCTGAGCATAGTGAGTCCTTCTGGAAACTAAAAAGAAATTGAGAATACAAAACAAACAGACTATTTTAGAGGGAGTTTTGCCCCTCCCCTCACATAATCTCTTCAGTGCTACCAGCTGCAATGCTTCTTGAGAAGCAGGTGAGATTAAGGATTTTTGTTGCCTATAGATACTTCTTTCGATTTGAATTGGTTTTGGTAACACCAAAAGTAAGTAGGATTTTCTAATGCTAGGGATGGAGTGGGCAGAGCAGCCCATGCCTTGTGTAAAGGTGAATTGGGCTTCTGGGGTGAGAAAGGGAGTGTCACCAAGGGTCTGTGGTTACTTGTGAGCAATGGTTGGTGCGAGGGCAGGGATGATCCCAGGCTCTCTCATAGGGCAGTCTGTGGTGCTCCAGGCAACACTCACAGGGAAGTGAAACTACCTACAGTGCCACACACCCCTCATGGAGAGAGAGAGGGAAGGCAAACACAAACAGAAGAGGAGTTTGTAAAGAACACCTCTGTATGTAACAGGTAATTTGTATCTGCAGAGCTGGAATGATCACCTGGAGCAATACAAATCTGTGGCAGAGGTATTTACAATTTGTACTTGAAACACAGGCCTGATTCTTCTTACTTTGCATGCATGTCAAAGTGCTTCCTTATGTAGACTTACTCAACATTTACAAGTCAGGTGTGATTGAAGTTCTGCATAGATAAATGGCTTAATTAAAATTATCAGCAACTCTGACAAAGCAGCATTAGAGTCAGCAAGAAATGACAATGGCTTGACCAATCTGTTTTCTTTTCAATCAATCAAACAACCGCAGAGTTGGCCTACAAGTCTAGATGAAATAGTATATTGAAACTCAAATAAATATGTTACTTCACATGCCGTTGTTCCTCATTACGATGATGCAGCAGCAAAGAGGATGCCTCGGACAGTAGAGGGCACTGTGACCTCAAAAATAAGCTTCAAACTGGGCTACAGTTGTGCCTTTTTGTGAGCACAGCTGATCGGACACAGACAAACGCCCTGTTCAGCCGAAAAAGAGCTGTGTTTCACAGTAGCTCCAGAGATTAGAGGGGTAATGTCAAAAAGCAAGGAGGGGTCAGACTTATAGCAAGTGGAAAGGCATGATCACTACAAATTTCTACATGAACGAATTGAAAAAAAGAGATGATTTCCACCAAGTTGCTTGACACCGTGGCACATCTTAATGTTTTGTGAACACAGTCTTTAAAGCCTGAGTTGGGTGCTATTCTTAACGAAGTTTAAGAATGTATAATGAAGTATTTAGGATCATGTTCTGAGACAGATTGTCAAAAAGTTGAAAAGGTGATGAAGGAGATGAGAAGATGCAACTGCTGTTTTTAGTCACCAACAGGGACTCCATGTACCATTTTCAAAACTTTTCTGTGTAAATTTGTATCACGCTTTTAGTTTTGTATGGGTATAAATTAAAGGGTTTGTAGCCTCAGTATCTTTTTTTCCCTCCTCTTTATGAGGTATCTAGCAAAAAGACCAGATTTACCAAGAAAGGATATCCTGCAGCCCTCAAAGTGACTGTTAGTCACTTCAATTTGCCATAAAGAATTCATCCTTTCTCAGTCATATACAGGAAGCAAAGAGCATTCCTAAGCCATGACTTTGTTTGTCATTTAAGGGGTGTTTGATGTGTAGGATTATCTTGCCTTCAGTCTTGTCTGCCATGTTGCTCAGTTGCTCAATTTGTACTTTCTATCATGGTCTTAATGTGTCTCTTTTCTACCTTCAGTAACCAGGGCAGCAAACCACATTCTGGAATCTCCACCAAAATCAAAATCAGGTTAAGCAAAGCGTGAAACAGAAATAAACTTGCTACCATCTGAACAAGCAAATTTAGACCCTGCTGCTGTTTCTGATACAGCTGTTTGTATTTCACAGTGGTCCACCAGCTTCTCTTGCCAAAACAGATTTACCAGTAAAGCTCCATCAATGTAGATATACTGACTTCAATATGGCAACATATTTCAAGACCCCTACTGTTTCTCACATCTGACTGTTCTGCCAGTTGCTCACTGTAAAGCTATTCTGTGAGCACTTCCAGATCATTGCTTTTCTCCTGTTTCTGTTCTAGGTCCATTGCTGGCCTTCCTGTATTTCCACCATAAGTGGTGTCTATATTCTCAATCTCACAGAGGGAGCATCTGCCATGAAATATAGTAGTAGCTCAGCCCATGCTCATATGGTCCTTTTCTGTTGTTATCACTTAAGCTTCTGCTTGTCACTGCAAGCTGTTTCCTCCATGTTCTCTGATGCATCTTTTTGGCAGCTGCTACTTAGAGACACACTAGATAAACACTGACTCCATAAAAAATTGAGTAAAACCACCATGGCTAGTAAATCAGGTTAGGGGAAGCTGGATCCATCACTTCTGCTTGTAAATATTGAGTTCTGTGGTCCTCGGATAACTTACTCTATAATTTGCTCCTCCAAATAGAAGCATAATGAGATGCAGTTGCTGTGGCTGTGAATCATGGCCTCTATGCCAAATTAGCATGACTACTCACAGTGGCCAAATGCCACGCAATGAGAATGTGGCATGTACAGCAAGAGATCTTCATTTTGAAATCTGTAAGGAGATTATGTCACGCAGAGGAGTTAAAAGTCCTCAGAACAGTGAAGAATTACAGAAACATTCCAGGCCTCAGTTGGGAGGGGATGATCACACTCCATGCCTTAGGAAGGGGCATTGCCAAATCTCCCCAGTCAGCTGCTCAATAGGGCAAATGAGTGCCTGTGCTGCTTTCATCGTTCTGTCTGCAGCAAGGAAAGAAGGGTAACTGGAAATATGTTAGAACTACCTACAAGGTTCCCAGTGTAGCCTAATTTTTTTTTTCCTGATAGTTATAGTATTTAGTGTTCCTTTTTTTTTTTAACAAATTTTTGTTTTTCAGAGCTGCAGGGAAGCACTTTAGGTAGCATGAATATATGGCATGGGAAACTCAAAGTGAAGCAGTAAGAAAAACTCTGGTGGAGGCTAATTAGATTTTCTGAGTCACTGATATTTTTCAGTGTTATTCTTGCAGCAGGAAGTTTGAGACTTACAATCAACATTATAGAAATAAAGGAAGTAATTTCTGCATCAAAGATAGAAGGATTTTCAGGACCTCTCATTCAAAATTTGTGATTTTTTTTGTTTCTTTTGTTGTTGGTGCCAGGGTAGGCAAGCTAGGTAAATTGTTCTTATTTGTTTCTACTAGGAAAAAGATTTTGCTTGTATGAGCAGTTACCCATACAGACACAGATAATCCAGTTCTACATAGCTTTTTATATATATAGAAGTTAAAATGCAACAGCCACTTTAAAAGTGAGAGAAGATACATAAAGCAGACATGCAAGTTTTAGAATACTAATCTACAAAGAGAATACAGGTAATGTATGTTTAAAGGGTTAACTCAAGGGGGAATATTTGTATCCTGCAGAAAGTGGTCCCACAAAGGTGTTAAATAGGACAAGGTACACACTATAATAGTTTGCCACTGCATTCTGCTGTTTTTGTTTTTCCCTGGAAAATTCCTCTGTGTACAAACTCCAAGGGCAATTCTTCATCTTTACTTCTGCCCTTATGAGATTCCTTTGCCTTCTGCACTTATATTCAGCCTGGTCTTCACAAGAAGGGGTCCCAACTATTTCTGTTTTCATAAAGATCTTTCAGTAAGTAAGAATTTGTCTGCTCTGTGACTGAAGCTCAAGTAGTATAAATAATGAGTTAAGTCAGATATGGCCATATGGCGTGGAGCTCAAAACACTCTAACATCCTGGTTAGTTACCTGAGGCTCTGAGCTCCACATTGCTGTAGCTCTCTTGCTGTCAGCACTCAAAATGGCTCATTTAATGCTAGGTTGAGTACATCTAACCATGCAGCAGTCACACAATTGTTTTCTGAAGAGACATACTTTCTAGAACATGCCTTCATTGCATGCTAACCTTGGATTAAATGAACCAAGGAAAGGGAGCCTGAAGTTCCCTAACTTGCTACAACGCTATTATTAAGTCTGCTGCTGAACGTGTGAAAGTGTGGGGGATCAACACAAACTTCACAGAAGCAAAGCCCTGTGGTGGGTGGAAATGGCAGCCTTGTCACAAAATCTGCAGAATGTGCTCTGGCAATGCCACTGGAACAAAGGAGAGCAGTACAAGAAACATCATTACAGACCGAAAAAAGGAATCTCTACGGACACCCTTATTCAGATCACCTTGAAGATGACTGAAGAGAGAAGGGGTTGGTATTGGTAATAAACTGGGAAGTGGAGGTCTCACTCCAGGCAAGAGAAGAAGAGAGAACTGGTGTCAAGAAACAATACAGAGGATGAGAATGAGTGTGGCGGGGAGGAAAGCAAGCTCTGGACTGTTCGGTAATGAGGTGTGCCTGTCCAGTGTCCTGAGGATTGAATACTGTTAGAGAATACACAGGAACTGCCAAGGCAAATGTGCTTCACTTGCAGGGGCTTATTCCTGAGGACTGTGAATTATTTCCATCGACAGTGTGTCACAACCACTGTCCAGCTGAGATTGCTGATATCTGCCAGAGTGATTTGAAGATATGAAGAGACAGTCCAGTGATCATAGAAAATGTGTGAGCAAAGAGATAGAGAAAACCTAGCAGAAACAGAAATGTTGTGTTCCAGAATGTGCCTTGTCCTGGGACAGCAGAAAACCATGCAGCAACATTGTCTGGATTTTGCTTGCCCTGGACAAAGGAAGTTAGGACAATCTGATTAGGATAATGTCTCTCCTATGAACTTGTAAATATCCTTCAGCATCTTTGAGAGTTGAGAAAAATCAAATTTCTTTTCAGAGATATATTTCTTCCCTTCCTTTTCTGTTATAAACAGAAAGATATGATTTATTGGAATCACTCCTTTTGCTGTGATGTGCGGGATCATTGATGAGCAACACTGTCTGAAACGTGATACTGGATATTCAACATAGCACTTCTCAAAAAAAGATGCAATTCCTGTGATAAGACCAAGCTTTATTTCTCACTACTTGTATTTTATAGATTGAAACAAATGTCATCTTACTTTTAGGGGTGTACTGCTTTACTGCAGCTCTTCTGAAGTAGTGTTGGAGGTTTTCTGTAGCAACTCATGGTTGCTGAATGTGGGCACCTTTACATTTAAGAATGTGAAGTTCTGTTTTTGCACACTTACAGTAACTTTTAAAACCTTTAGAATTGTTTAGTAGTATGTGCCTTTGTAACCAGGTTCTGTGGGTGGTACCTGTTGAAATAAATTGCCTGAAGAGTTTTATTAAAAGAAAATAGCCTGAAGGTAATTGATCTGCTGCAGGCTGGAGCAGGCCCAGTTAATCTCAACAGCTGAGCCACCCCACAGCAATTTTATGAACCTTAATAATATCAACCCTTCAAGTTTCCAAGTCTTCCATGACCCTATTGATTTTGGCAAAAATTGAAATATAGGTTACAGGAGTTAAAAATCAGCAGAACGTATCATATTGCTCTTTTTCTATCCTGGTTACATGCAAAACTCTATCTGGAGCCTGCACCCTTCAATCACTCAGACAGCAACAAGAGACTCCTTTGGTTACTTCTGAATTTATAACAAGGCTACTCAATTAAAATCAAATATGAAAAAGAGCAGACTGTGAGGCTTTTTCTCCTGAAAAGCAGGTGGGGAAAATAGTATGTAGTATTCAAACACTTGAAGCGTGTTCCTTTTATGCCTTCATTTATATTTAGTATGTAATAAGCACAGATAAATGTTTCTTACAATATGAAACTGCCACACATAATTCATTTTGGAAGAAGAGCCTGGGTACTCAGGAGACTGGCTGTCTTATATGAAAAATACTGTTTCTTCCTTGCTCGCTTTTTTTGAGATGAGTGTAACACATATCCCTTGCAGTTATCTCCCCAAAACAGCTAGTGGTAGAAGAGTGATTCTCCCTCAGCAAGCAACAAAATGTGGGGCCAAGAGAACTCATGGACACACAGGCCTTCTGTCTGTTTGTTTAGTATCAGTTTTTATTTTTACATCCTTATTGCAGTATAAACAGCCCCACTGCACAAAGACAACAAAAACCATCCTGTTCTTACACTTTCACTTCCTCTGCAGCTGAATCTGAACCAAAATTACTTTCCTGTGCTCGATATCTGTTAAATAATTTTAAAAAATACTATATTTGTACGGTATTTGCCATATTAGACTCAAACCTTGTGTTTCACAGGATAGGATCCAAAAAGATAATTAGGAGAAGGAGACGGACATAAAGAAGTTGTAAACATTTTAGAAGAAACCTACATATGTTATGTCACAGGAAAAAAGTGAAAAGGCTAGGAAAAGTAAACAGAGTTGAATGGAAAATTCAAACACAGAAAACTCAGGAGCAGAAACATAAAATGAAGAGTGCAGAGGGATAAAGAAAAGCCTGAAGACAGCAATGAGGAGCACCTGGGAGGCAAGGAATAGGTGGAGTCAAGAAAGATAAAAATAAGAAGACGTCGGGAAGGAAAGAGCAAAATGGATCTGTTTGGAGAGGTTGCAGTTACTGAAGGTTATACTCTGCTATATTTAATCAACATTATCAAAAAGTGGTATTTATATTAATACATCCCTATCGGATGAGCCGCTCCCCGAGTGCCGTTCTGTGCTAAGTAGGAGAGCACAAGTAGGAGGAACAGCAGCTTTGCTGTAGCTGGGTCTTGTTCCACAGTCGCGCTCTGTATTCACCACTCTTCAAAGAAGAGTAGTTAAGAGTAGGAGCTTCGGGGATTGCTACGGGGAGCCCCTTGAGGTAACTGCTCTGGAAAAGTCATGAAACCCCTCATGCCTCAAGGCTCCGCGTTACACAGAGCTTCTGCGCGGCGGGGCCTTTTAACCTCTGAACCCTAAGCAAAGGTTTGGCTCGATCGGCATGGTGCTCATGAGCGAAGAGGCCGCACTGCACAGGCAAACTCACAATAAAAGTCCAGAACAAGGAGTAGGAAGAGGAAGAAGAGGGGGTGTTGTCTGCGGTGTGGAAGCCCTCAAGACATAGCAAAAACACAGACAAGTTTCCTTCTGGGAGTTAAAAGAGAATTTGGGCGGGGAGAGGAGTGACGGGCACTTCTGGGGTGGACTCCGTTTAAGCAAAGGTGTTACAAAGCTGAATGGCCCAGGAACGGGAAAACCAACTGAGATAAACACCAAGAAGTGACGGAGGACGAGGAGGAGGCCGCAGCAGCGCGGGGGGCACGGCGGGCCGGCCTGCGCGGGGAGCGGCGGGAAAACCGCAGCGGTCCCTCAAACACGACAGGGAAAAAGCGAGCGGGAAGAACCTTGCTCCCGCCCCCTCCTTCGCCTCCTCCTCCCCCCGCTCCCCGCCGGGCTCCGGGGCGGCGCGTCCGTGAGCGGCGGGGCGGAGCGGGGGCCGCGGG
>VZTN01021045.1:1112-21717 GCA_013400515.1 Erpornis zantholeuca
TGAACCCTGTATCATCTTAATCTAATAAATATCAGTTTTTAAAAATAAACTCAATGCAAATTTATCTTCATGAGTCTTAAAAAAATTTATTCTAATATTAATAAAATAATTGTAGCTTCATGTGATGCATTTCTGCAGTTCCTTTTTCAAGCACTCAAGCAAGATTTACAGTCTAATCTTTTGGAGTTAAGAGTTGAGATGTTTATCTGAACTGCACATACCTTGTGAACTCCAGCTCTTCGAATATGCTTTGCAGTAGAAGCTTTCTAATATTTTGCAGCTTGTAGTGATAAAACTCTCAATGCTCCTCTGTGATAACAGAACTTCATGTTTTACCTTTGCACCTCAGCTGTTCCCTGTTTTTTTGTGGGTTTATTTTAAGGAAAAAAAAAAAAAAGTATGGTGAATTTGAAATATGTGGGTGAGATGCAGAAATTACTGTTGATATTGGTATGCTCTACAAAGAAATTACCTCGGAAAAAGCATCATCTGCATGAAGGACGGTTTTGTGTATATATCTGAACTGTTGTATGAGAATCAATACTTGCCAGAATTGTTTTTGAGGTTTCTTTTATAAAAATTCTTATTTTCTTCAGGTTGGGAAGCCTATCATTTGAAAGTAAAGAAGTACTTTGTTAGAAAATAATTAAAAATTGGAAGGAATCAATACTTTCTTTTCTAGCTAGTGGGTATTTCTACAATTCAGCTATAATATCTTCTGTACAAACTGATATTCCCCGGACTACGTTCTGGGATGGGATGATCAGAGCACAGAGTAGATCACTGAATTTGGAATATGAATAAGGAAGAGACGTGTTTGTTTTTTCACACAACACTTCCAAAATTCATGAACCTCTCCTCCTTCTTCTGTTTTGATTTTTGTTAAGGAGTTCGTGAATCAGTTGGGAGCCAGCAAAACATTAGCATTAATGAGTTCATTTCCACACAAATTGGCTCATTATCATGCTGACTTCCAGTGTTTTGTGACAGTTATGAACTCGGTTCTCCTGCAAGGAGTGCTCATTTTCTTGCTTCACTCAATATGGTATTGGGTAAAGGAGGTAAATGAAAAAAAAAAAAGGCCTATAAATGTATTCTGTTCATTGATGCAGCAAACCCTGTGGTTTCTCCATGGTTAGTTTTAGAGAAATCTGAGTATGGTATTTTTTTCTTTTGTCAGAACGCACTAATTCTGCTTGGCAGTTGGTAAAAACTAATACCCAGAATCTGACTTTGCAAATTACATTAAGGTGATTTAATTTCAATTTTGTAGCAAAATATCTGACCCTAATTATTATAATTTTGTAGAAGTACACTCGAATGGAAATACACTATGGGAAAAATATTTTCGTAGTACCCAAATAACCTTCCAATAATTTTCTCATTTAACTGATGCAGATTTGTGTTTTTACACAATGCCAAAAGTATTTGTGCCATACCTATCAGATTAATGATACTGCTGATCTACTCAGAACAAATACTGAATGTCAGGTTCATGGTAATCTTTTCCAAGCGTGGCATTATGTTCTTTTCCCTTCAGAACACTCAATTGATCTTTAATCCATTTTTAACTCATCATGATTATGCCCAGCAGGTTTATGAACTTTGTTGCAGTTCTAATCCTGCAGATTTCTTTTGTCTCATTAAGCCTGATAGGATAAAATAGGTATAGTTTATTTCCTCATCCCAGTCAGATCCTTAATGCAGATTGAGGTTAGTCAGCCTGTTTCATTATGTCCTTTCTTCATGTCAGGCCTGGAGTTACGTGAATTTATTCTGTGACTTGAGATTACAGTTGCCTCTTGGTATCCTTTACCTTCACTGTAGGTCATGCCTGTGGGTATAAGTAGTTCGTTTATACCAGGGTCAAAACTATCACAGGACTTCTTCTGGCTAATAAGATTTGCATTAATTACCATCAACTATGACCATGGCAACAGTGCAACAGTGCATTCGTAACTTTGAAATAGTGGTGTATCTCTAATATGTATCACGTGTTAATATAATATTCTTTAACACTTCTGTCCTTCCAAAACAGTATCTCACAAAGTAATAAATCCATATTCTCTGATATTCATATCACCAATATGTATTTTCTCAGAGTGAAGATCCGTGACCTTTGTTACACAGAATGTCAAACTCAATAGAACATAATGGTCTTCTTTGTTCCTTAAATCACTGATAAATTTTTATCTGTCAGTTTTAGGCTCCAAATAATTATCAAGTACCTATCAAAATGCAAGAAGTGATGCTATACTCATTATTTATTGCCATATTTGTTTCCACTGAGGGATAGCACTCCTACACTTCTACAGTGTTACGGGAGCCTCCAAACTGTGTATTTCCCCTTCACTGCTGATTATTCCAATAATTGATAGATGTACATGCATAATATGTGACGAAACCTAAATGTCTTTCAGACTTTCTAATGCCAATTAAAAATAATGAATTTAAATTTCCAAGAAGAAATGTTCCAATATTTATTTAAGTAACTATAAAATGTTAAAATTTTAAGGAATTATACAGATTTAAGAATGGATATTTGGATCAAGTATTATTGAAAAGATTTTGAAATTTCTCTTTTAAAAGGTTTTCTGATACTGATATTACCCAGTTCAGTTTCTAAATACATGTACTACAGTAATGCATGCTATGAAAAGTTGTGTCATCAGCTAACTTATTGAATGTTTCCATTGCTTCAGAAATGCATTATTTTTTTTCTACTTTATGGTGTTTTTGAGGATTTATTTTCAGTAATGGACCTTGTCTGAAATCTTGGCTCTAATTTACAATAGCTCCTTTTATTATTGTAATAACTGGTAAGATATTTCATCCAATGACCTGTGTCTGTTCTTGTTGTGGATTAACCTTCGCAAATATTTTTTTTGGCCTTTCAATTCTTTCCTGTTACAGACTCTCATTCTCTGATACCATAACAGTAATTCTTTAAATTAGGATAACATCCTTGAGGACAGAGTTAGTCTCCAAATATTATGGAAACAGAGCACTCTCCTACATGAGCATGGGTGGTTTGGGTTTTTTCACCCTTTGGTCAGCAAGCGATTTTTCCGTTTCATTGAGTTGCACTGCAGGTTTAAATATATTTCTAATTAAAAGTAGAACTCAACATTTTCATGTAATTTTTTGTATTAAGAATCCTTCTGGTTTTAGGAGTTATGGACTCTTGCACATTCACCTGTAATTTGGGACTTCCATAGCTCATCTAGAATCATAAAGCACATCTGTTAAAACTGGTAGACCATGCAGAGAGATTTTCTACAAACTGACTGATATACAATCCTGCAAAATTTTAATTCTTATCTCAGCATCTTACTCAGCTAACTTACAAGGGTATCCAGTTGTTGACTTAATTGACAGAGAACCTCATATCTTCCACTAACTCTGGATTTATCAAAATGTATATTTAAATTACATTCCTAATTTGAGAATCAGGATCTTAAGTTGACTATCATGTTTTCTTTGACAATAAGTTTCTAACAGTCTTAGAGGTTAAGAAACACTTTTTTCTCTCCCAAGGATACCTATTCTTTGGTGATCTCCAAGCTCTCATCCTTATTAAGACTAAATCTCATTAGTATTTTGTAATATATCAACCAAGGAGATATCCTTGTTTCTCTGGGTAAATGACTAATTTAGGAGAGTATTTTGAAAACGTTAATTGTTAAACATGTTTTCTGCATAGGAAAGGCATTATGTGCTGCAACAAGACAAAACAGGAAAGCATAAATATCTACACACATACAAATTGTTCTGTCTACATACAACTGATCGAACATATTGTAGGTCTCTGTTTCTTAGGTTATTAATGAAGAAATAAAAGGAAATATTATTCTTAATAAATGATTTAACACATCATCAGTTCTTCCTCGAAATGGGGTTGTACGGTTTTAAGCAGGTAAAGTTTTATGTTTTCAAAGATTTGCAATTTGCAGGCTAGGAGCACTATATTGGTTTATTAGAGATCTTCAAAGAAGATTAGTCCAAAAATGCGACTTCACATGATCATGTATGAGGCCATTCAGGAAAGGCAACAGCAGTAATGCAAAAATCCATCCTGGAATTTTCTTTGGGCAAAAAAATCAATAATTTTAAATGCAACTCTTGCTGCAAAAGTATGTTGAAAAATATGAGAGATGTTAATTTGCCAAATAATGAATGACTGTCTTGTGAATTAAAAAAACCCTGCTGAGCAGTAGCTTAATTCAAGCATAAAATTAGATTTTGCGATTAGTAATTATGGTTATATTTAACATTCTACAAAATATCAAGAAGCAATGTTTAGTAAATGCACTTCATGTAACAGTAATAGGGTCAGTCCAATTTCTACAGAAAGCTGATGTTCTGTTTATATGCAAATTACTAAGCAGTTTGTATCCATTCACAGCAGACCAAACTTTACGGAGAAATCCATTTGGAGTTGTCTGTGGGTGTATGAGGCCAGGAAGTGTTGACTGGCACATGCTGCACTGAAGGATATGCACGTCCCACCATGGGATGCTGCAGCCACAGGGCATTCCATACCAACCCTCACCAGCAGATAAGGGGCACTTTGTAACGTGCTACCTCGACAGGAGAGTGCTGTGTCCACTTACTGTTTTGAAATGGACACAGCTTAACTGAAACCTAACAAATTCTCTGTACAGCCTTGCAATTTCTCAACATAGTCCAAACTAGAAAATGTTCAGACCTCAGCTGTGCAGAGATTTTATATAGGCTCAGACATATGTACTCCACCAAAAAGGAAAACTAGATTTTGTGTGGTTTTACACTTCTCAGCTACGCCTGGAACCATCTATACAACAGTTTCAAGCTATAGCATCCATATAAAAATAAATACCACAAATATTAATATGGTGCACTAAACTTAGGAAGTAAGTGTGTGTAAAAGTAGCATTATAGCAGTTTTAAAGAAAAAAAATGAACTGGTGGTACATTTTACAGTGCTACTCTTCGATCACCACCTTTCCACCTTTCCTATATCACATGCCTAAAGACCCTGATTACTGTTGCACTATTTTTTGTGAATTTTTTAATGTGTGGCTTACTTTTACAACTACACTGCTTAGTGCAAATAAATCACTTCCTAAAGACTTGCGGATGTATGGACTTTCAGGGAAGTGTAGTGGAAAAAATGATTCTTCATTTGTGGTAATAATGGACAGTTTTCTGAAGAATTCAGCCCCTCCATATTCAGAAAAATAAGTTACCAAATTTTTTTAAGGAGTCTTCATAGATAATAATGTGTATATAATTTAAAATGAACCCATAGAGATTCTGAAACTTTCAGGAAGAAAAAAAAAAAAAAAANAGAGGGACATAAAAGAAAAAAAAAAAAAAAAAAAAAAAAAAAAGACTGGCTCCTGAATTCTGTCAAGCAGGTTTTCTTTGGTCTTGTAAAATACAGGCTCCTAGCACTGTTGCTTTGCTTTGTAAGCAACAACAGGAGGCACATTCAAAATGCACTGCTCTTCAGAAAGTCATAACACACATTGAGCCTGTAGAGCTCTACAGTGTCATAACAAAATTTAGTTGAAGTGCCCCAAGCCGTGAAGAAAAAGTGCCAGAACAAGTAAGCTATTTGTTCCACAGGTCAAAGCAAAGGGAGGAAAGGGGAAATTTGAATCTTTTAAATGTAGGATGGGACAGCGGGCAAACAGTGGGAGACCAATTAATTTTAGAAGGCAACTCATGACATTTTAGAAATAATTAGAAAGAAAGTTATGAGAAGGGCAGAAGAAAATTGAAAAGAGGAAACAAAAAGGGCAAATATATTAAATTCAAAGAGAGCTAAAAAAAAATAGTGAGAAGAAATGCTGTCAAAACTTGCTGAGGCCTTCTTCCTCAAAAGTTATGTAGGACAAAGAGACAAAACACATTCACTCCACCATCAGCTTATATAGACTTAAAAGTGGAAAAAAGAAAAAACAACACCCCCCTCCAGATACTTGTATGCTTCTTATGAAAATATGTATTGCTTCTTAAGAAAAGTCCTACTAAGAAACAAAAAAATGCTGAAAGCACTTCTATTAACTTTGTTACTACCTGTGTTCGTGAAGTAGGCAAAAACCACTGAGTGTGAAACCACTTAGTATAAGAATTTGGAGCAGCCAGGAGTAGCACAGAGGAAGTTTGTGTATCTCTGTGTGTGCACATGTGTAGGGGGCAGAGGGGCAAATCAGAAAGTGTCAGCGTGCTTATACCTTATCACAAAGCTTTTATCATGCAGAAGCCATACTTTCCTCAACACACAGAGAGAAGGATCAACCAAAGGTTTTTGATCTCAATCAACAACTTTTCTCAATGCTATTTTCTCCAGAAAGCTGAAGTTATGGGATGTAGCCCATTGCAATAGGTGTGACAACATGGCTATACATATACATTAAATGTATATATACATATACATTTAATACATGCACAAGCCCATTCTGCTTCTGCTGAGGTAAGCTGAAGGATGCTGATGAGAGTGGGGAATACTGTGGGTGAACCTCCACTCCCAGCAGGCTGTAGTCTGGTCTAGTCAGCTCAACCCTCTTTTTTGGCTTGTTTGTTTGGTTGTTTTTTTCTCATCAGGGGAATGGAGGAAATGGTTCCAGCAAGATTTCAAGCTTCTAGTAGGCAGCTTTTCATTCCGATGTTGAATGAGCAACAGAACTGTAATATTTATCCAAAAAACTCCAAAAATCTTCTCTGTCTTATTAAAGAGTTAGGGTGTGATGATGATCTCTGCACTCCTGTTACAGTAGTCCTGATTCAATGGCACAAGTTTGTGAATGTTCTGCTTACATCTTCAGTGAAGTCAGTCTGGAATGGAATTGAATACATTCACAATAAATATCTAACAAATTCTGGGGAGAATGTGGATGTCAGCACTATGGGGAAAGAATTTAAAGGAAATTCAATGACCAGCTGAGCCACTGAGTGGTTTGCATGAGTATCACAATGGAGACAATAACAGTTTCCATGAATGTTTGTAAATGTTCTCCCCTCTCCTATCTACCAGACCTGCAACTGACTTGAGAGAAAATGACTCCCTGACATTAGCAGAGAAGCTTATATAGATAGAGGTAATTGATTTAACTTTCATAATAGAATTTCTTTTCGCAGGCCCCAGCAGTGAATAATGTACTCACGGTCCATTCATAGAGGGAAAGAGATTCAGAGACAGGGAACAGAGGAAAGAATAAATAACATCCTTCAGTGAAACTCAGCATAAAGTGTTTCGCTAAGGATCCAAGGCAGTCTTTATTGCTAACTTATGGACAATGAAATCTTATGCTTTGGAAGATTTTTCTTCTGTAATATTGGCAAGAAGGGAGTTATTTTTGATTCCCCCCTTCCCCTTTAATTCACACATGGACAGATGAATTTTTCTCTTACATGTGAAATTTTGGCTTCCTGTGTAATGAGAGAATACCTGAACAGATGACACAAATTTATGATTGTAGTTTTTTCTTCTGAAGCTTGAAGTAGGGTTTTTATACTAAGCTTAAACAACTTCCCTCCACTAAAAGAGCAGCAGACAACCAGTAGCTCACTCTTTCTGTTCTACTTTCTGGCTGTAATTGGTAAAGAAGACTTCTGTAGTCTGCAGTGGTGAAGTAGGACCATTGAAATGTTGTGGGGAGACCGCACTCCAGTTACGTTGGAGATAAACCTATAATATTGTCCTTGTCAGATGCTAGGTCTATAATGTGTATTAAAGGTAACTTCACAGAATAAATGTGATAACTTACAGCAAGAGTTGATAGCTTGTTCAGCCTTTCCATGAGCCAGAGACATGCTCTCTAACCAAGCTCCCTCTCCAAGATTACGTGGTCAAGCGCGTGGTTTGAACAGTGCTGGAGGCGAGAGTCAAACCAAGAGCTGGTCTTTCAGATTGTTTGGGGGTCAGTTCCTCTTGTCAAGGTGCAAGAGAAAGGAGAAGGATTGTTGTTTTGCAGTAAAACCTCTGTCATGTGTCTCCCTAGAGAGACATGATCTATTCCAATCTGGTGCATCTTGCATCTCCTTGGTGAATTCCCTGCCCTCCCTCATAAGACAGCACCCAAGGAATTGTAATTCATCAGAATCCCAGAACATCTCCTGCTATGGGAGATAGCTGAATGGGACAAGCAGAGAACAGTGTCAGGGAGAACCTGGGTCCTGCAGAGCACCACGGACAGAGAGCAGAATGCAGCTATGCAAAAGTGAGAGTGTGATTAGATGTGTGTTTGGAGCTTCGTGCTTCCACAGAAGGACACCCAAAGACAGTGCAGGAATGCAACAGAATGGAGGGGAGATGACCACTGTCAGTGTCTACTACTTCAAGGCTGTTCATCTGCAGAGATAAGTATGGGTTAGAAGGTGCTACACATCCTAGGGGATGTGATTTGAATAGACGAGCAGTCATTCTGAATCACAAACATCCCTACATGGAATTCTGATCAAAGAATTTGTATTATAGTATCTCATTTTATATCTAAATTACTTCTTTTCTTATAATCTCAGAATGGTTTAAGGATGGACTGTGTCCTTTTCATGGTTTCTTTCATTTCTTGGTCAGTGATCTGGATTCAAGCCAGGGTTCATGTTCCCAAACCTCAGCAATCTCCAGGAGACTCTCTTTTTTTTTTTTTTTTTTTTTCCCTAGAGGTCTAANTTTTTTTTTTTTTTTTTTTTTTTTCCCTACTCTTCTGTCTGTTCTTCCCCCTTACTACAATAAAAAACCTGAAATGTGCCATTCAGGTAATTCGGAATGCCTTCCAGATTCTGGAGTTTGAAGTGCTCCGTAGTGTATAGAAGCCTTCATATTTTGTAAGAAAATTAAATGTCCTCTGTTATCCAGCACCTTTCAACTCATACTCGTGCATCCAGAAATAAAGGAACTGAATTCCAAGTCAGTGTAAAAACTGAAATCAATTTTGGCACTCAGTTACCTATTAAATATGTCTGCAAATGAAATTAATCTGCAGCTAAAAATATAATTTCATAAAATGAAATAGAGTCAAAAAGAAAAGAACATTAAAAAAAATGCATTCATTTTTCCTATTTCCTTAGCTAACACATTCTCCGTGACTATACTTCTATTTCATTGTCAGACAATACTATGGTTTTTCAGATTTAATTGAAATTTGAAACTTAATAGAATGTTTCTCTATATTAATGCAGAGAAAAAATTAAAGGTTTACCTGGGAGACAGACACATCAGCTTGATGCCTTAGGATTTTAGCTTTCATATTTTTCATATATTTATGATCCTGTAATTCTTTAGAGTATAACTCTAAACT
This sequence comes from Erpornis zantholeuca, assembly GCA_013400515.1. Taxonomy (NCBI): domain Eukaryota; kingdom Metazoa; phylum Chordata; class Aves; order Passeriformes; family Timaliidae; genus Erpornis; species Erpornis zantholeuca. Next base: position 10,400 of record VZTN01021045.1, read on the forward strand.
CTATATAGACTGTTAGCTAACTGTTCTCCCATTTTTGTCAGACAAAAAATAATTCCTCTCTAGGCCTGGGAATCAAGGACACCTTACTGTCTCAGGCCCTGATAAATGTAAACAAAAGTGAGTTGGGCAGGGAGCAAACTTGAGGTAAATGACTTCATTATCTGAAGCTGTATTTGGAAGATTAACCCCCGATATGTAAATGGACCAAACTTATAAAAATATGAAAATCTGTGACCTGTCATTCATTTTTGGGTGTAGCCCTGGGGGGCTTCGTCTGCCCTAAATGTACCTGAAGATTCTTCAATAAATATAACTGCTTTTTATTCTCTTAGTTTTGTCTGGCCTCTGTTTTTAGGTAGTCCCGTAAGGCATCAAGACCACACAGCTATTAGATCTAAAGAATGAAACTTTGATTTGTTTTTGCAATAGCAAACTTGCGAGACTATCCATGATTCTCTCAGTGGGTAGCTAACGATATAGAATGTGTCCATTTTTTGTGAACATTTGGTTGATGGTTGTTTCAAGATTTTTTAATCCCCTTTTTCTGTCCCATCATAATATATTCCAGGTATTTTTCTCTTTTGAGCAAGCTTTTGTCTGTGCCTTTGCCTGCTCACAGAAGAACCGACTCTCTTGGCCATGGTTATCCTCCAGATCTTGGTTTTCCTCTGAGCATGAATGTCCTCTCCCATGAGCTGCCAGTTGTATATGTAAACTTTAAATGTGTTCTAGAATTTATTCTCTGTATTTTAAGCATTTTTTTCTATTACAATCTCATTAACTTCACTAGCATATTGCCTGTTCCTTTTATATGCTAAGCAGCAGGTACTCACACACTTTAAGAACTCCACTGTAGTGGGGCTTGATTGCTGAAGGGACCTGACTTTCAAAATTCCTGAGCACTTAATCTATGAAATGAATATTCTTTAAATTCCTCCTAGTCTCCATATCACTCACTCCTCAGGACTGCAAGAAACTGAGGTTCCAGATTTGCTGTGCTACATTCTGTGTCCTAAACTACCTGGAAGAACTAAAATAATAATACCTATGTCTAAATAATTACAAACAAACTAAAAATACTATAAAATATATAAATTGTGGGTTAATAAAATAGTTGAGTGATTTTGTTTCATATTTCATAATATATTTTAGATGTGCAGACTTGTAATAATGATATAACCCAGACTAATATCATGAACAGCTAATATATCATAACTGAATTATGGGTAAACCCCTACACTGATATTCCTGACTCCTGATATAATTCAGTTCCAAAGAGAACAGACAAAGCAAAAAAGCAGTATCATTTATTTACTGCAAAGAGTTTGTCTGCTAAAGGCAACTCTTTCCATTAATGACTAGATCTTTCATTCAGAAAGACAGCTTGCTTTCTGGAGTCCCCAGCATTTCTCAGGCAATCTAGGCAAATAGTTTCTGTATTTCTCACTGTTCATATGAGGCAGTTTCTTGAAAGAGCTCAAGTCTTATTGCTTTATATTTGTGCTTGAAAATTCACCCTCCTCAAGCTTTGTATAAAAGCTCCAGTAACTCCTGCTGATTTTTTTCCTGGATTACTGTTCAGACTGGTACTAGGAAATAGTTTGCAATCAAGGCTTTCAGACACATGAAAATGGCTGAAGAGAAATCCCTGGGGATCAGTGACCCTCAAAAGGGTTTGTTTCTTCTATTACCTGGATTCTGTGCAGATTCTCTCTCCGCTTTTTCAGCTACTGAATTCATAGTGACAGCTACGAATGCAAAGTCAGGCAGGCTATTCACAGTTGTGTCAGGCTTTGACTATCTTGATTGTATGCCAGTTGGAAAAATATGCACTATAAAAGCAAGTATTTCTCTGTTAGATAAATCTCTGTATCCAAATCAGGTGTTATGAAGCTGATCTTTATCAAAAGATTCTTCCAGTGAGACACTGAACGGCAACAGCAATTTGTCACCCCTCTGACCAACAGTGAGCATCCCAGGGAAATTCTGATTTCCCACAGATTGTCCAAGTTCTCTGCTTCAGCAGGATCACTTCCTACTTGATATCCTTAAAGGAAAGGCATTCTAGAAATTCTTAACTATTTTTTATGACAATCTGAATTGTGTGTTCAAATTCACACATATTACAGATGTTGGGCTCTGCACCTAATATTTTGTTCATGGTCAAACTGTATTTGTCTAAAATACTATTATATCCCAGTATGGTGAACTATAGTATCATTATTACAGTATTATTGTAAAATGGTAGCAAGGGAAGCTAAAGCAAGAGGGGAGGGGACAGGAATCGGTCTAAGAAGAGCTCATCCTTGTAGCAAACAATGTTTGGAGACACTTTCCAATACAGTAGAGAATTTCAGTTTTCATAAAGAGTCTGTGCTTACTTTAACCCTCTTCTATGAAAACCAACAGTGGCTTTAAACTGTTTTGGAAGCAAGTCATGTCACCATAGGGATGTAGGATATAAAAAGTCAGGCACAAGAGTTCTTTAGGGATTTTCTGTCTTAGTAGAAGAGCAGTTCTTGAGTTTTAGTGACAACAAAATCAGATGTTTTTTGTTTATTTTTCAAATACACATGTTGTTTTCAAACAAAAGCAAGAAAAAAATAATCTTTGGTTAATACTGAGAAAATATTACTGGAACCCCCTCACTGTAAATTGAAAATAGCACATATAATGGGAATATTACATTGCCTATTCTTTCTTAACCTGGGCCAAAAATCTGAGTAGGGATGACGTTAAGGCAGTAGTTCTCCTTGTGATTTTTTCTTTCGGTGGGAAAAAAAAAAGACAATTTTTCTTTTTTTTTCTTTTTTTTTTTTCCATCCAATTGAGGTTTTCTTGGGTTGACCCATTGCTGTGTCTTGTGAAGGTAAGATTTGTTTTTTCTGCTTGTGCTCTCCAGCAATTCAACAAAAACTGCAGATGTGTTGTTATCGTAAGTGCATGAACTATCAAAAAGCTTTCAGTCATAAAGTCAGACATAAGAATCTGTGTAGAAAAACTGCCAGGAATCATTTTCGAATTTGAGCTACTCCACTGCAGCTTTGGAATGCTGTTAGGTTTTGTTTACCTGTTCTGAAGCAGTTGTTCTGAAGCAGTTGTTGATTTCTAGACATTTGCACCCTGGATTTGTATTGGTATTCACATCACAGTGTGAAGTGAGGATTTGATGAATGGAGGCCTGAATGTCAAGCTGCTCCTTTGATTACAGCTTCTCAGCTGCTGGTGCCACAGTTCCTCCAGTGGTAAATACCTCATTTGATGGCACTTCACCCACTTTATGAATTTCTGCAGTGTCCATGAACAGTCCCTTAATTCAAATATTTGTTCCTCCATGCTTAAAAGCTGAGAATTCCTTTTCTTTTCTCCAATTGATAATATTGTTACATTTAACCACTGGTATTGTCTACAACTGGATGAAGTAGGGAGAGGAAAATACTGCTGCAGCCATCTTTCTGTTTAAACCTGACATTGCAAGAACTGCAGAAATGCCTTTGAGATATAAAGGAAGACTAAGTGGTCATCTTCTAAAGGATAAAATTAGATGAACTTAATCCTAACCAGGCATAAAATATTGAAATAAATATGTTGGTTTCTTTTTAGGAGTTTGGGGGTTTATTGTTGTAGAGGGTTGACCCTGGCTGGATGCCAGGCACTGACCAAAACCTCTGTCTCACTCCCCTCCACAGGAGAGAGAAAATATAATGAGGTGTTCATGGGTTCAGATAAGGACTGGGAGAGATCACTCACCAAATACTGTCACAGGCAAAACAGATTCAATTTGGGGATATTAACTGAATTTATTACTAACAAAAACAGAGCAGGATAATTAGAAGTAAAATAAGATCTTATAAACACCTTCCTCCCACCCCTCCCTCCTTCCCAGCTCTACCTCCTCCCCGCCATGGCACAGGGAGACAGGAAATTGGGGTTATGATATTGCATCACACATTGTTCCTGCCACTGTTCAAGGAGAGGAGTCATTCCCCTGCTCCAAAGTAGGGCCTCTTCCTTGGGAAGTAGTTCTCCATGAACTGCAACATAAGTCCATTCTATGGGCTCCAGTTTTTCACGAACTGCTCCAATTTGAGTCACTCTTCCAAGAGGTGCACTCTTTCAGGCACAGCCTGCTCCAGCATGGGCCCTCCACTGGATCACAAGTTCTACCAGGAAACCTGCACCAGTGTGGTCTCCTCTCTCCATGGATCTGCAGGTCCCTGGCAGGACCATGTGTTCTCAGCCTCCTCTCAGGCATCCACCTGCTCTGGTGTGGGTCTCCTCCAGGGGCTGCAGGTGTGTCTCTGCATCCCAGAGATTGTCCATGGGCTGCAGGGGCACAGCTGCTTCACCATGGCCTGCACCACAGGCTGCAGGGGAATCTCAGCTCCAGCATCTGGAGCACCTCCTCTCTCTCCTTCTTCACTGACCTTGGTGTCTGCAGGGCTTTTCCTTTCCCATGTTCTCACCCTGTTCTTCTCTGGCTGCAATTACAACTGCACAATAACTTCTTATTATTTTTCCTTCTTCTCGAATATGTTATCACGGAGGTGTTACCTCCATCTCTGATGGGCACAGCCTTGGCCAGAAGTGGGTCTGTTCTGGAGCCAGCAGGCACTGGCTTTGCTGGACATGGTGGAATCTTCTCATGGAAGCCACTCCTGTAGCGCTCCTGCTACCAAAACCTGGGCATACAAACCCAATACAATTGTTTAGATTTGTTTTGCTTTTTATTTTCCCCTCATAATTCACTCATAGAAATGAATGTTGCATTTTTTCTTTTTTAATATGTGAAATATGATATGTTCTTCACATCACCTTTTTTTTTTTTTAATTTGATTTCTTTTTACCAGTGTTTTAAGAAGGAACACACGGAATAGAAAACAGAAGTATGGTTTGTATGCAGCAATGACTTATACCAATGTATGCATACATTGGTATGAATGCAAATGGTTATTAAATTCTTGCTATCACCTCTACAATACAAAATCATGCAGTCTCAGCTAAAACTAAATGAACAATAATAATGACAATGCTAGGTAGAAATGCATATGGAAAAGAGGTATCAAATATGCATTTGGTAAAGAGGATGTATAATTTATTTAATAATATTTTCTAAGCCATGTTCAACCCTTGAAGAAATTATAAATATTGCATAATTCACAAAAACATCCAACTAAAATCTGTAGCTTGGTTACACAGCTATCATTTTGACTGAAATAAAATAAATTCTTTATTTTAGATTTAATTCTACTTCAGGTTTCTCTGAATGCTGCACAGAGCAACATCAATAAAAAATCAAGTTACTGTTAAAAATGTATGCACTTTCTCCATACCTACAAATTGAATACATCAGTAATTTTAAAGGTTCCCCCACTCCCCAATGTTTTTATTATCCTCAACTGTGGAGAAGTTTACATATGGCTCTACATATGGAAAGCTACTTACATATATTGCTAGACTCAGCCACGTCTGCAAGGGTGAGGAAACTGCAGTGCTGCATTTCCAGCTCTATCTTTAATGCTCCAGGACTCAGTTCTGTTAGGGACAGCTGTGAGCTTGGAACAGGTCGTGAGGAAGAAAACTTCATTTCACAAAAAGCCATGGCAAATATTCTGTACATTTCTGACTCATATTTGCAGAACTAAATATCTTTACCTTAGTGAAACTTTGTCCCATTTGGGTAAATACCCTAATTGTTAGGCATGTGATGCCTAGCTCTTCTAAAGGACAGTGTTTGCTACTCTGACATCACCTTGTTGATTTTAATGACTTGTAAATTATATTGGCTTATATCCAGAAAGAGTTCCTGGTATAGTTCTCTGAAATGCTGATGAGCAACACTCATGTGAGTAGGAAAACTGAAAGTGTTCTGCTCTGCTCTTATGCACATGATCAATAACTGAAGACAATAGGTTTGAGGTTTTAGCTCACTGGGAACACAGAAATTGATTCTAAGCCAGTCACCTGCTAGAAGCATTTTGGAATAGATTCCAGTTCTGAGTTCAGGACTATTTAACACACTAAATTAAATACATATTCAATACTTATTGATATGAGAAATCCAAATTCACAAAACAGTATATACAATATGGAACATCAATTTTTTTCTTATTTCTGATATCAATGACAGTGAAAAACTCACATGATATACAATAGTTAAGTGGAATAACGAAACAAATTTTATTTCAGTTAAGAAAACTGCATCAAAATTATGTTTCACAACAATCTGTTACAATCTATCAAAGATATAAAACAAGTCAGAATAAAAACAATTGTTAAAAAATCTGAAAAAAATCTGAAATCAGAACTAAATCATCAAATTAAAATAAGCCATTTTCAAGTAAGATAATTTTCATTGAATAAATATGTAATTTCATAAAGGGAAACTGCACAGAAAAGACCAACTGATTGAACACGGAATGCTGACAAATACACAGTTTAAATAAATTGCACAGTAAATAATGAAAATAGAGAACCTTTCTGTAGGGGGTAAAAAGTTCAGAGATAACCCAATTTTGGCTGCTAATGTTTTCATTTTCTGTTCAATAGGAAATGCAGAATAATTCTTGTACTGGATTTATCTCCCCTGTGTCAAATTTAAACAGATTTGCATTATTATCTTCCTTATTTTCCAATACTCTGTCCAGTTAATGTGACACAGTTTGCAAGTAATAACCAAAGTATCTGACTTCAAGTGGCACTGTTACTCCTCCTTATTTCATGAGCTACAGCAAGGATAATTAAACAGCAGGCTGAAATAACAGCAAGTCGCACTTCCTGGGGTGAAGGACTAGATAATAAGTAAAAACTGGGACGTTTCTTTGCCTCTAACTCTCTGCAATATGCTCCTTATTCTGTGTGAGAAAACTGTTGTTTCTTTTGCTGGAGAATATCATGAAGCCACTGAAACCTGGAAACTAGATTCTCCCCCAGTTCAGAAACAGATCTAAGTTGAAACACTGAAATCAAAGATTTCTTATGTATTTTCTTTAGTTATTTATTTATCAGAATTTCAAAACTGGTTATTAGAAAATCAGTTTCATTATCTAGTTGATTAGATGTGTACACAAGCACACATTCATGTAGGAAAGGTAGGTGTTTTTCACAAACAGTGTTCCTTTATTACTGCTTCTGGAAAAAGAAAGGTATTTTTTTGCTTTTCTCACATGTAATTTTTGAAAAAAAAATATGTACAGAGACATATTTCTCATGGGAATCTTAAGCTTGCAAAGAACTTACTAAATGTTACAAAATTTTCAAATCTTCCATTTCAAGACAGAGAGATGCTTCTTTGGTAATGTTTCTATACGAAGTACAGCTTTTAAAACTAGTTTTACATTGCCCCTGATTCCAAATCAGCAGCCTTTAGATCTTCACGTTTGTTCTGTAATACATATTCTGACGAGGGACAGAGCATATTGTGTTTGACATTGCAAACTGGGAACCTCCAATGACATCATCCCCCTCTTTCTGCACACACTCCGTTGTCACACCTTTGCTAATTACTGGAGCTACCCTTTAATTTGTTTTGTTACCATGGGTGCATCATGTAATGTGTATTTGTCTAGTGAACAAAGGAAACTGCACTAATGAGATATCTGTCTGTAATTTCTTCTTAATTGACAACATATCGCAGGAATTGCAAATACCTGTGTGCACACTTCATGCTCCTAAGCTTTGCTTTAAGACTTAAGTGCATTCTTTTACAGGTTGGAATATGCTACTCAGAGGGATGGACTGAGGAAAAAAAAATGGGAGGGTACTGAACAGAAAGATTTGGTGATGTATAGGATCTTGTGCGAGCTAGAGTACATAGAGCAGAGTATCTAAGAAAGGGGAAATAGGTACAATGGAACAGAATTTCTGAAGGGAAAATATAATTTTAAAAAGAAAATGAGTATTGGCAGTTAAAATGAAAGTTTCTTTCTGTCACGAAGTCTGCACTATGCAGCATACGCTCCTATAGTACTAGGATTTGACAATGATCAAAGTTTATTCTGCCAGCTTACTTGCACACCTGTGAGTTGCTGATATTGACTATCTGAAATGGAGGAGTTGCAGATGACAGCATGCAGGCAAAATACAGTTGCCTTTGCACTGCAAAGTATACAATCTAAATAGCACCCTCTCAATAATAATGAAAACATGGTTATGCTCTTCAAGCCTATTTCACACAAAAATTGTTCAACCTCAAATACTTCCTTTGGAGCTTTTTCATTTCAAGATTATGTGCTACTGGAATGGACAGGTAGGTGATATAATAGAATCCAGGTAGCTGCAGAACTCTGTACATTTTCTTGATATCCTAGTAAGGGATACTTGCTGCTTGTTGAAACACATATTGGCATGACACCCTAGCATGTGCTAAGCACAGATAGCTGACAGTAGCTTACTCACCCAGGTATTTCTCTAAATGTTTTTGCCTAGGCTTTTCTTTACTCATTCAAATGACCAAAAGAATCAGTTGACAGGGAAAAATTCAGCTAAAATCAGTCTAGCTTTGGAGAAAGGAAACCCAATTCCATGAGAGACTGGACATTACAAGACTGGGCAAATGCAGTAGTAAATTTCACAGAAGGAGTGACTTCTCTTTTTAATACTGGGAATAGCTTAGACAGCAGCTACTGCTATAGCATTACACTGGCTTAAGGTAAGTTGCCTCACAAATTCCATATCCCTAGAAAGTAAAAACTCTTGTACTTTTTTACTTCAGAATAATCTTTATAAATGTAATATTCAAAAGATAATAAGAAAGTGATTTTTGCAGGCATTTTGCATCTGATTTAGCTGTGAAAGAGAGCTCTCAGGCCTTGCTCTGTATGAAAATTTTTTCTCCATCACTGGCAGTTAAAGAAAATAAGAAATAATTAGAAAATATCTGCTATCCCCCATCACACCTTTTGACACACCTCAGGTAGTCTCTTATTATATTTCCTATACAGCTGCTATCAGGATTGCAAGCTAAAGCCCTCTCAAACTCTCAGTTAGCTTTCCTTTCACATCACAGTGAAGTTTGGATGAAATAACTGACACAGAATTTGCTTTACAGAGTATTTTCTCTGTCTTCTGAGCATTCTGGGTACGTCTGAATTAAATTTTAAGGCTCAGCTTAGTTTGTCCTATAATCAGAAACCATAACAAAAAATTGTTGAACATCACAGAAATATTTTGCAATTAACTTTCATCAGATTTTGTGCCCTTTGTCTTTTTTTCACATCCAGATTGAAAGAGCTAAAAATTTTGTTTAGATGATTTTTTCCTGTTCCCATTGGGTTTTTTTTCTGATAACTTTCCATTTCGTTAGAAATATCAAACCAAATCTAAACAGGAAAGCATGAAGTGAATTTTAAGAACATTATTTTTTTCTTTCTCTAACATAAATCTGTTTATTTTCTCAATTTGAAAACTAAACACCAGAAACATTTTCAATTCCTTTTCTATTTTTCTTCCTGTTAGATTGTAAACTGAGATTTCAATGAGTCACACGGCTCAAGGCTTTTTGCAAATCTTTTATGTTCATTAGGAGACATTAGTTCCCTACTGTATGTTAAACCTTCTTCTGTCACTCTGTGAAAGAAAATCTCTCATCTTCAATCTTGACAGTGTGCTAATCTGTCTATCATCAGCCCCACATACCACATGCTGTACACTTGCAAATGTATTTCTGAGCTAGCTGCAGCTGTAGTTAAGACATATGCATTCAGTCAACAGAGAAAAGACTTTCTACTCAAAATACAGTCTCTTTTTCTTCAGTTGTATTCTTTTTTGACCTATTTTACTTTGCTTTGAAGCTTTCTTTCATTATCAACTGTGAAGTAAGTATAAAAAGTATGTGCATTTACTTCATTTTAGATAAATGTTTAAAAGTATAAATGTGTTTACGTGCTCAGCTACCTTGATGACTGGCTGTTTTAAAAATGCTCAGTGAAGCAGCAGATTTTGTTAGCAAAGTTCCAGCAATATCTCTATCCAGCTTGGCCATAAATTAAGCAAAAATACCCACTTGGTAGCAGGCTTTGGTGTAGCCAATCCAGTGCATCTTCTCAAGTTTTCTGAAGAAACAAAAATCTAAATAACAGTAAGGCAAGAAATTGGACACTAGTAGAACAAGGGAGCTTGCAGACTATACGACATGCAGATAACAGAAGATGCAGGCAACAGAAATCTGGGAAAAAATAACAGAAAACTGGATCATCAGGTTTGTTTGCATTAGAGTCAAGAGAATGCAAGAGAACCAGAAAAAATGTTGGTGGAAGAGAGGATAGGACATCTTATTTTGGCTTTTCAAAAATCAACAGAAGAGTGGACTGAGCTGTCTGGTCTCAAATTTCAGTTAATTTGTTTTGGCAAGTGGAGTGTGAGGCAGAAAATGTTCATTGTTTTTATAAGCATTTTCATCAGTCTCTTGACATCATGCCTTCAACATTTTATACTTCTTATAGTACAGTTCATGATATTTTCCAATTTTATTTTTTTAAACTGCAATTATCACTTTTCATTTCCATACTAGAGATTTATTCAACCTATAAAAATAGAAAATAATTTTTAGGAGTCTCCTACCACCCCTGAAATCCATCCAATCATGGTTTCTTGTCTAGTGGGCATTCTGGTGTGGTTTATTACACTGGCTTCAGAGTTGTCATGAGTCTCTGTTTAAACCAGCATTGTTTAAACTGCATTTTTCTTCCCACCCTGCCACGACCCTTCCTGAAAAAAAAAAAAAAGAAAAAATATGGAGGGGAAAAGTTCTCTTAGATGCTCAACCTGTGTGGCTATTCTATATTTATGTAGCATTAAAAAAAAAATCTAGTTCAACCCTCCTGCACTAAGCAAGAACATCTTCAACTAGATCAGGTTGCTCATAGCCCCTTGAATGTTTTCAGGGGTGGGGCATCTACCATCTCCCTGGGTAACTTATTCCAGTGTTTTACCACCATCATTGTGAGAAACTTATTTGTATCTGACCTAAATTGACTCTTCTTCAAATTAAAATCTTTACNCAATTCTATTGCAAAGGTTATACAGAAGGCCATATTATTTCCTCTGCTTTAAAAAACCAAATTTTTTGTGAGATTGGTTGAGGGAAAAACCGTTTCTTTTCCTAATCTGCCTATCTATGGAATATTTTTAGCAGCAACCAAGTGCCAATATGAGAAGCAAGGGCTGAGCTTTGTGGTTAATTTAAATTTTAAAAGAGGCAGGATTCTCCAGGATATAATCAGTGATTTTTGTCCATGTGAAAAGGTCTGAACTACTGCCCTCTTCCTTTCTATGTGTCTCACTGCCATATCTATGCCCTTTTTCTGTTCAGAAATGGC
>VZTN01021047.1:7239-32591 GCA_013400515.1 Erpornis zantholeuca
CTCATAAATGTACTACAGATAAATGCAATGCGTAATCCTTCATAAAATGTTTTCCCTTGCCAGAAAAACATTAAATATCAGGAAAGATGTCCCCAGATGGATTACAGAATGGCAAATACTTTTTTTTTTGACATGACATTTTTATTGTTATTATGCTTGACACAGTAAAAATAGAAGTGTCTTCAAAGGTGTATTTCCCTGGAATGAGCAACACAGATAAAGAGAATTTATATGCTGAAAATGTTACACTCACTGTATAATGGCCGTGTATATATATATATATATATATATAGGATCTCTTCATTTACAATTCCCTGTCTCTCCTGAGAAAGCTCAGGTTGTAGATCTTTTAGACTTCTACAGTACCTTGCCCAATGGAGCCCTGAATGCAGATTTTGCATGCCCCTGTAAGTATGAGCAATCAGAATACCACAATTGAGTTTGCTGTTGCCTGCAGGAAAAAAATTATTTCTGACTTCCTTCAAGGCCAAGAAGTAAAGCTGAATGTTGTAGTTTGAGGTGCAGGAGGCAGTTTAGAGGTGTTCTATTTTGTTTCAAGTTGTAAGGTTAAAGAGAGAAAAGGGCAAACTCCGGGGCCTATCTTTGCTTTCCCTCACACTGATGTGGGGTTACATATCCCAATTCACTTCCTGAGTGGAGTTCCATGTCCCAAACTGAACGTCCCGATGCATTGTGATATCCCCAACACCACTTTCATCAGATGTATGATTCATGGTGTTATAAAAGATTCCAGGCTAAGTCAGCCTAAATAGCTTTCAATCAAAGTTTTATTATGTGTTCGTGATAAAACACAAGCAAGCAAACAGCACTGGGTGATCAGGCCAAGCTGGGTGTGTGGGGAGTCCCCGCTCCAACCAACACACACACCAAATGCAATTCCAGCTAGGTTTTTATGGATCTTATTTTGGCTGACTTGCCATGTTCCATTGCGCCTGTGCAGGTTCCATTCTCGCTGACATGCCAGATCTTTGGGTCTTCATCTGGTGGTCTTTGCTGACATATCAGATCTTGGGTCTGTCTCTGGTGGCCTTTGCTGACTGATCCCTCCTTGTCTTCACTGGTTCCTCTTTTCTCTGCACGTATATGCCTTAAGTAAGCATTTTCTAACATTCTATTTTCCTTATTCTGTATGTTAAACTTCTATTTTCACCAACAGCTCTAACCACAAAGTCTCTAAATTCTACTATGTCAGCTAAAACTTCCAACTAGGGCCTCTTATGCCATGCATTATTTGGTTTATTTCTGCTTTACCAATCTTGCACAATATTACAGAAATATTTGCAATTGATACAATTTTTGTAATTCTTTTATTCCATTTGACACGAATCACTTATATATATATTACAGTGGTCCTTTGCAAAACGTATTCCCTTGCCAGAAAAACATTAAATATCAAGAAAAGTGTCCCTAGATGGATTACACCATGGAAAATAGGTCTCAATGGCATTTTTATCGTTGTTACTTGCCTATTTTTCCCCTAACAGCTCACTTATACTGCTTGCCTCTCCCCTTAACATTCAAGTTTCAGGCGGACCCTCAGTTTGCCAATGTAATGGGTTTTCACAGCCAGGGGAAGGTAAGAGCCAAGGATTATTAATAGTGTTCCTCGATTAGTTAAGGGAAAGATAAATGTGACACCATCAACAAAACCCCTGAATATCTGATACCAGTGAGGAGTGGGTATCACCTGCTCAAAATAGAAAGAGCAAGAGAGATTATATAAGTGGGGTCCCTACCCCGGGTTCCACCTCTTTTTGACCACCTCCCTATCTAACACCTTTTCAAGCGTGCTTACGAGAGATCCAAGAGGTAAGTAGCAAGAAAATGCTCAAATTTCCACAGCAAACGTGGATTCACCAGATCCAGGCAAGAAGCGGGACCTTCGCAGATAAGGATATCTTCCATCACTCCGGCCCATCTCCCTTTCCATAAAGAGAAGCCGGGAAACAAAGAGATGCAAATCTCTCAAGCACTGAGGAATGGCTTCCCGCAGAGAAGGCTCCAAACGAGAAGAATAGACCATTAAAAGAAGTAAATAGGTGAACTCATTGAGGGGGAATGAGGAGAAAATCGGGGGAGAAGGTGGAAATGACAAAACTGGGAAAGGGAGGGAAGAAAGTGAACGAGAACGCGAGCAAGGGCTCATGAACAGAATTTACTGAAATAGCCAGCTGTGAAACGAAGACAAAAAAACCCATCCAGAACACGTCTAGGAATGGCACCTCTCTTTCTGCACAGATGATTGTAAGCGATGGGATGAAGTTGCTCTCTTTATGTGGTCACTAGGGAGCTAAAGGAAATGTGTCACCCTTTTTGCAAAGAACCGCCGTCTTCCTGCTTCAGTTCTTGGTGTGAGGGCTTCGTGCTGTTCGGGAAATTCTCCCTGAATTGTTTGCTTTTGGCAAGGGTGGGCTGATTTCTACTTAATTTATTTGGTCGTTTACTTAGTAACAATATAATCATTCTGGCGCTGGCGGAAAGGGGAGTTGATCTACACAAAAGTTTTAGTGCAGACAACTTGGAAATCCACGGTGTGGATTTTGCAAATAGTTCGGGCAGGAACATTGGCAACATCTCAGAGATAAAGGAAAACGCGTCATTCATCCCACAGGGATGATGAGGAAAAGACGAAAGGTCGAGTGAGAAACTGTCAATTCGTGAAACGCCTTTTTTATTAGAATAACAGTTTTGACTACAGGTTGGTGGTTAAAAGCTTCTGGAAGTTTGCTAGCTGTCCTTAAAGAGAGACACTGCTGACGCTGGAGCTGGGCCCCAGCCGCTCCTCCATGTCAGATCCCAGCTGTCTGCTTTGCAAACCTGTGTGTCGCTGCTGTCACCTTTCTGGCTATGGAGGGTACACACGGCTTCGGAGCTGGGGGAAATGTTATTTACGTTCTACAGATGGCTCCACCTGATCCGAAGCCTCATTTTTCTGACACCTCTCACTTTTCGCCTCCACAGCATGATTAGGCCGTAGAGGGCTGACAGATCCGATGACGGAGGGAAAGCGGGGCAGTTCGCGCATCGTTAGGGATGCGGAGGGAGCCACCGGGCTCCCATCCCCAGGACACAGACACGGAATGCGCCTCTGGCCGATTTGCTTGGCATGAGGCTAGTTAACCTGATCGGCGTCTGCCAGCACAGCAGGCAGCGCTGCGCATCGCCTCTGCCAGCCATCGGCTCGAGTTACCCCCGAGGGCAGCCTTCCAAATGTGCTCTGCCTTGTCAGCAGAGAAGGGTTAGCGCCGAAGCACGAGTCACCCGCTAGGAGAGCATCTTCACTGGCGAGTGGTCAGGTGCGTTCCTGTTTGTAGGGACCTAAAAGGAAGCTCTATGCTTCATCGACGGGTTTGCAAAAGATTCATAAGAAAGGGGGAAAACGTGCGGAGGCTGAGGCCCGACTCCCCTTCAGACCGCACCGATGCTGCGCGCAGCAAAGCAGGGAAAGCAGAGTGCCATGTAGCATTGGGCCGGCGGTGTCCGCACCGGGAGCAAGAAGAGATTCTCTTCTCTTCCCTGAGTTAAAGAAAAGTAAAGGGACCTCAGTTTCATAAGATATGGCGCATTGATCTCTGGCAAATAGCTGCATATTTATGGGTCTGCACTTACCCTACGTTTAAAACGGACTAACAACAGGGTTCTAACCTGTGCTCTCCGAGCTGAACTCCGCTAAAGCAAAATACCCGAGCACCCCGAGGACTATCTCTATTGCACCCTTCCACCTCCCGGCTCCAAAACAACGGGGACCACTGAGTGAGAACGACCCATGTGGGACGGAGCACAGAGCTCTTCTGTGGGGCTGCTATTTATCTCGGTTCAGCATCCCAGCGCTCAGCTTCTCTTTCCCTGTAGAGCAGGGAAGGATGTGTTCAGCCTAGGAAGAGGGACTTGGCTCCGCCGTCCATCTCCTTGTTTGTCCTTGGAGAAAACTAAGCATCTCTTGCATCTCAGGAAATACACGGAAAAGGGTGGCCAGAGGGAAAGTTCCAACGAGACAAAAACGACAGTCCCTCCCTCAATGAAGAGATGACCTTTAGGAAAGAAAAGAAGAAATAAATAAAAGGAGGGGACCCCAATGTCACCTCCTCCTCCGATCTTATGCATTCAGTAGCATGGTAATGACTTACCCATTATAGCTGCACTTGGGCAGCGGAAAAAAAAAAAAAAAGGATGAGTCTCATACTTTTAAAAGCGCCAAGCAATTACTGACAGCACAACCCGAGGTTCTGCACCAGCCGCCCCCTTTTCGAGGCTGCTCTCTGGCGGCCCCATTCAGAGCAGAGGTGTGATTGTGGCAGCGGGACCGGGCCGTACCCGTTGATCGCGCCCGGGGATCTCGCTGCCACCGCTCTGTCCTCCCCCGTCTCTCCTGGAGCAGCGATGCCAATACTCCTGCAGAGATCTGCCCTACTACCGGGCCCTAACCTTGGCTACCTCAGCCTAATGGCTCTTGCCCAAACTCTAAGAGCAAGTTGGACTACTTGCCATATTTTATGTGAAAAATGGGCACAGATTCTTGGAGAAAAGAAAATAACCCTAGAAATCACATTACAAATCCTAAATGCTTTTTTTTTTTTGCCTTTTTTTTTGCTTTTTTTTTTTTTTTTTTTTTTGACGCTAATGGGAAGTGCCTGGTCCTGCCTGAGAAACCCACTACTGCACAGGAGCTCCTCACGAGTGTGTTGTCACCTCACATCTCGTTTTGTCATACCCTATCGCAGAAGATTCTGCAGCATATTGTGCATTACAAACGGGATCTGTAGGATTTGCAGAGATGTGATAATTAATTCAGTGAGGATGATGCTTAATATGGACTGGCCCGAAAGAAGCAAGGTCTAAAAGGAATATGTGTGTGAAGGGGAGGGGGAAGGGAGAAGGGGGAGATGTTTAAAGTGGTTGAACGAAAAGGCAAATGTTCAAAAGCTATATTACATTTGCTTCCCGACCTCAAGAGCAGCTTGAAGCTTGGCATATGCTGCAGTTCCTTACTCATCACCGAATATAACCGGTAAAGCTCGTCCTGACTTACTAAAGGAAAAGGCTCTGCTCTGCACCACTAGTTTGTCCACTGCACCCGAGGACTTGACCTTGGCAAAACTCTTTCTCCAGCCGGTATCACAGCAGACTCTGGCACTGCTCCAGTAAGGCTTAGGCTCCAGCCTCCCAGGGAGCGACCCCCACCCGCGTCCTCCCCCACCCCAGTCCCCACAAAGGCATCCCCTTGCCCTCTCGTTAAGTGAACCCTCGCGTCTGTGGACTACTTGGTGCTCTGCAAATTGGAGAGCGACATCCCACGGCACTTATCCACGCAGAGCTATAGAGCTGGCACGGGTCCAGCCTTTCCCGGTGTGCCATCCCCACACAGCACTGCAGCTTTGGTCATATGAGCAGAAATGATGAGAAAAGCACTTTTTAATCTTTTCGCACTTGCTTCCCTGTTCAAACAGTTGCAGGATGGCTATGACTGACTTGCTCAGCGCTGAGGATATCAAGAAGGCTGTGGGAGCCTTTTCAGGTGAGTGCTTTTTTCTTTTTTTTTTCCCTTCTCTCTTTTCCTCCTTTCATGTCTTCAGGTTAGAATAGCTGTGCATTTATTTTAGCTATGGGAAGATTAGAGGAACTGGCTAGACAAAATTTCTAATGAGGATGTGTTTTCAGATGTTCAATGAATGCCTCTGACAGGTTTATGAAGTACAAGGTTGCATCCTCAGCAAAGTTGTCCTGCACGTTGCGGAGGTGAAATGTTTATTTTAAAGGAAAGCAAGCAGTAACTGCGGACAGACTTTGTTTCTACCGAGAGGATACTTTCAAAGGGAACAAACCTCTCGGCGAACCAAGCTGCATTATATCTTGGTCTGGGATAGAGAAGTCAGCAGTGGATATCGGCAGCTTCCCACTCATTCCTGAAATTTAGTTTGAGATGTTACAGAACTGCTGTTCCCGTTTCAAGCATGTAAGAAACCGCTCTTGTACTTCCTATGCAGAATCCCTGGGTGGGCTTTGCTTTTCGGGATGGACAGGAGGCAACAGTAGAGCAAGCGGGTGCATTGCTCGACTGCAGGGGCTCCCTGCAGGTCGAATGGCTGCAGCGGTCCACACTTCCCTCTCAGACTCCTCGGGGTATCAGATTTCCCCTACCCCTCTCATTCATCACGACCCCTAAAACTGACTGCAAACCATCTTCGTGCTTACAGACATTCAGGTAGATAAGGTTGCTCTCACAGAAACGCCAGAAATCGTGCTCCGGAATGCACATTATCCCCCCCCCTCCCCCAAACTACCTGGCTGACCGCACCATCCCGGGGAGCCGCCTCTGTCTGTCCTGCTCTGTGCGATGACCTTCCCGAACAGACAGAAGCGCAAGACCCGCTGAGCCCGACTCAGCTCAGAAGCCGGAGAGTCAGAGGGAGCGACAAATTGCTTTGCTGGATCCAGCAGCTGTTTTACTCATTAGCTTCCATTGTTCTATGGCCATCTCCAAGTCCCGGAGCAGATGCAATTAGCAGCAACTAATGACAGATCTCAGTTAGGCAGATCACGAAAGACTGAGCCTCTGTAATTTTATGTAATGGGAAAATATAATGCGGCGGGAATAAGAATGCATGAGGAAGGAAAAAAAAAAAAAGTCCACCGCACGTTTTGGAGGTCACTGTATGGTATTGCTCATCCACATCACAGTTGTTAGGCTACCTGGATGAGACAAAAGCGAGTGCGGCTAAAGGACAAGGGAGGTGGAGCAGGTAAACTCGGCTCGGATTTCAAGGGCTCTGGGTTATTTGTTTTTTTCCTCCCCGGAGACAGCTCCTCACAAGGTCTTGCAGGCAGCGCGCCGTGCAGCACTCTTTTGCAGTGTCTGAGCTCACGCACCACGATTGCACATTCCTTTAGCGGTTGAAATGCAACACTGATTTCTAGTAAGTCTCCAGGAAAAAAAAAAAAAAACAAACAGTACTCTGACACACTTCTCGCCAACGCTTGAGCAAGAGCATTTTTGGGTTTCTTTTTCCAGGAGTGGAAATGTCAAAAAGTGACAGCTATCTAATAGTCTGAGTTCGCTCTCAGATGTCTGTTCTAGTGTAAAACTTAGCAAAAAAATTAAAAAAAAAAAAAGTTTAAGGCACTGAAATGAGACCAAGTGCAGTAGATCTCAGCTCCCAAAGCTCCCAAGTCTATCACATACTTCTTGTGTGACCTTGGGCAAGTCTCATCCTTCTGTAGCTCAGCTCTTCATCTGCAAAACGGAGGCATTGCCCCTCTGCCCCTTTGTTTATTTCCATTAGCACCTGTGAAGCACGGACGATTACACTGAGTACATCCGGCTCCTACCACAGCTGGGCTCGAGGGTTCCTCCCAAGGCAGGAAAAACAGCAGCATGGAAGAAAACCACGGGTATGTGTTGGTGTGTGTTTCAAAGAACTTTCTAAGCACTTCTCTGGATTTCCATCTCTTACAGCGGCTGAATCCTTCAACTACAAAAAGTTTTTCGAGATGGTAGGATTGAAAAAGAAGAGCCCAGAAGATGTGAAGAAGGTTTTCCACATCCTTGATAAAGATCAGAGCGGCTTCATTGAAGAGGAAGAATTGAAGTAAGTAAAGTTACATCCTTTCTCAAATAACCCCACCTTAAGAGTCTAATTTCCTGTGGGTTATTTTACAAGATTCTAGGTAGTAACATACAGCTCAAGCTCTTGACTAGTATATGTGTGCTATGCCAGTTGTTTGCTGAGCATACGATCTGAAGAGTATTAGAGATAACTAGTTGTCACTTCGATTGTAGGATCCCTGAAACAGGTGAATGGTCAATACCTTACAGGTAGTTCTTCAGCCAAAGGCAGTTTCAGAGTAAAGTGTTCCTCCTTAATGTTAAAGAAGGTCAGCAACAGAAGACACAACCCTAGATTCCAACTTGTGTCTCAAATCAGTGGTACAAATAAATATAAAGTGTAATTGTTCTGCAGGAAAAAAACCCACCAAACAAAAAAAAAAAAAAACAAAAAAAAAAAAAAAAAAAAAAAACCCCAAAAAAAAAAAAAAAAACCTNTTCCTTTTTTTCTACACCTCCTCCTTAGGTTTGTCCTGAAGGGCTTTACTCCAGAAGGAAGAGACCTATCAGACAAAGAAACGAAGGCTCTTCTGGCTGCTGGAGATAAGGACGGTGATGGTAAAATTGGCGCCGATGGTATGTAATTAGAGAAGTAAACTTTGACAGTAACAACCTAATATTACCCTCACACGCAAGAACTGAGGAAACCTAGGAATCACTGGGGGCTCTGACCTTCTGAAGGGCACAGTTTGTTTTTAACGAAATGCCAAGTCCTGCTCGGTTTGGCATACCTTATTTGAAGGCATTAGAGGAAGAGGAGTCGAGTCGTGACACTAGAGGGGGCAGGAGATCACAGAACCCGGCTGTGGGTCGGGCACTCCGCAGCGCAGGAATAAGTACCCAGCCAAACTTTACTTCAATTACTGTAATTTGTCTGTTGATATCAGTAGAGTGAGGGTCAGGACATGGCGAGTTCTGAGACCGAGGCCTGACTGAGACTTGACTATAAAGCTTGGAAAGAATAAAAGCTGAGCACCAGCATTTCTGCTTGATGACTAATTAGTGAGAAAGTAGTGTATGAGTTAGCAAAGCACTGCTCTTAAAATTCAAAGTACAGCCATTTTGCTACAGAATTTCTATACAATAAAAGTCTATCTAGCTTATGCTAGTGTTTACGTGGGTCTTCACACCTAAGAAAGCTTGTCATTCCCTTTTACTGAATATGAGAAATACAAGAAAAGAACAACTTTTCCTCTCACAGCACTGCTTAAAAAGCTAGTGCTGTTTTCTATTCCCCCTCGGGATGAATCAGCTTAGCCCACATACAAAGTTTCTCCTTTTTCCTCTTTTAGCGAGGTGAGAGTGAATGAAACACGCTGAAGGAGATAAGAGGAGATGCAATTCTAAACTATAGCTTTCCTCATTGCAGGAGATAGAAGTTTGTGGTCAGAGTACTAAATCACCTAGAGAGCAGGCAATAGCTAGGGTTCTGCCATATCGATAACCCATATCATAAGTTGAAATCTAAAAAATACCTAAACCCCCTCATATCTCTCAGTGTTACCTAATCTCTGCAATTTGTAAAAAATGTTCTCTCAAAAAAAAAGGTCAATTAAAAGAGAAATAAAAAGCAAACACTTAACTAACACAGTCTCCCAACTTAGAAGATAACATACAGAATCAGCCACTGACATATCAGTCAGGTGCTGCACACTGGCATATCAGTGACTATGGCCCTGTTCCTAGACCAAAGCCTCTTCATTTCTCCAGTCATGATTATATTATGGTTATGGGCAAGCTCTTGCTAAACTTCAGCAGTGCTGCTGAATCCAATGTGGATGTCATTACTTGAAACTTCATATTCTTTATTATAGAGGTCTTCTTTATAGACACTAAAATTAGTGACAGTAGTACTAAAATCACTGGGCAAGTTTTTGAAAAGAAAATTTAATTCAGGTAAGTAAGCTTACAGCTGATCCACCAGCCTCATATCAGATGAAATTTCAGCTATTCCAGAAGGCTGCAAATCAAAACTAGTCTTAATTGGAATAAAAGAACAATATTGCATAATGATTTTGGCTTGTACAAGAAAATACAGCATTAACCTTTATATTTAAGACTACCATAACTTTTTTCTTTGACTTGAAACAATGCCTGAAACACAGTACATTGTAATAAAGCAATATGAAATGCCTCTTCTCCTTATCTCTTTCTTCTGCAGCTTTTACTGTTCCCTAACTTTGAAATGGAATTTCTCTGCATTTATACTTGATAATGAGAAGAGAATGATGTGCTTTTTTTCTTTTGATTCTTCTGACCATATCCCTAGTGTACAACACTATCAGTTTCTTTTCCATTTCTTAAATTTGATTTGAGCAACCAATTTTTACACCAGAAAGGCTTTAAATACATACAAAAGTTAACAGTTGGGACTGTGACCGAAGGACAAGGAGGACAAGATACTTCACAGTTTTTCCTTTGGTCCATAAATGCAATTCAAGAATATAACTGCATATGTAAATAAAATATAAAGTCACGAATGTACATTGCATTCATATGCAGTATTGCAATGCTGTATTTCTGTTGCAAACCATTTTTGTTTCCCTGCAGCTGAATTGTCAGGCATCACTTCTACCCCTTGTTTCAAACATCAGCTTCCTAAATCTCTAAACGATCTCAAGCAAGAAGCCTTTCACAGGGGTTGATGTTAATTCTCCCGATGGCCTTGAATGCTGTCCCTTAGGAGCCCACAGCAGTTTTAAGAACAGATCTTTAGGGATTTTTAACACTGCAGAGACAACTTTCTCAGATGTATCATCACAAACATTAATCCCAAGCCAATCAGCCTTCTTCTAGCTAGGGTATCACATTATAAATTTTCTCTTAGGTCTCTTGCTTTAAACCTTTTCTCATTCCTGCAAGACCGTTCAGCTCTGAAATAGTTTCGCTTGTCTGGTCACAGTCCATAACTTGTGGCCGAAGGATCAGTTTTAAAGAGCTGAAAACTTGCAGCCAGCTCCTATAAGACTTGATCGTCTTCTGTGCAGAGCCAAAACCCCTCCATATTTCACCAATGTGATCAGAAGATGACGAATCTGAAAAAAATTGCAGGTCAAGGCCAGGTTGTGCTAATAACATAAACAACCTTAGCTTCAAGATCGGGCTGAAAAATGATGTTGAAGCAGCTCTGCCAGCTTCAGGAAAATATTTATAAGAAAGAGGAGAAAAGAAAAGGAAAATTTCTGCTCATAACATTGTTTTAGATCTATTCTGTGTATTGGCATTGGACATGCACATCATGCCTTTTAGTTTCTTGATATTAATAGACTTGAGAAAGTACATAGAGAACTTTCAAAGATTATGCACTGTAGGCAGCACAAATCCAAATTTTTATCCCTGTAAATCAGAATGCTGTAAAAATGTGACATTAAGCATGCAAAATTACAACTATTAAGTCATGACCTTGCCAGGTGAAAGCCATTACAAAAGAAATCTTTTGGAATTCCTTCTTTTCTTATTCTACTTTGTGCTCTTCTATCTTCTAAAATAAATTAGTGTAAGTTATTAGTTATAAAGTTTCCTAAACAGATTTGTTGTTGTAAAGAAAATGTAAAAAATACAATCCGATGAGAGAAATCATGAGCCTACAACATGTCCCCTGTAATCATGTCTGTCATTTTAGTAAAATACTAGAGGGCATGCATTAGGCTGGTACATAGTACTGTACTGAACACAGCGAAACAATCTTCTCCTTTTAAGTCAGAGCTTTGACACAAAACAGCTAGTAAATTATTTTGCATGACAAAATGGTCTAAATCCTTGCAGTTTAAAGCTACTATTTGTGCAAAGAAAGACGTAACTTAATTTTGTTTGGAAGGGTAACTACAACTGGAAACAAGGATAAAGTAAATCACAAGGATTCCTTCACTAACAGGCCAGTCAGAGGCAATAACCATTTACAAGGGACTAATATACCAGTGCCTTATCTCAGAAGTTTTGCATACATGAATACACTTTGTAACAATGCTTCTACAAGCCACCTATGGTTGGCCTAACCTTCAAACAAAAACGAGTAGTGAACTAATTTACAAGATTATTCAGCTGGAACATCTTCGAAATATTTAAAACACATTGAAAACCCTAGGAAAATTTAAATAGTTGCAATTATTCAAGAAGGAGTATTTTATGGTTTGCTGGCTATCAGAAAGTACCTGTGAAATATATTGTCATTAAGTGATAATAGCACTATCAAAATGTGTTATAGAAAATATTTGGCTAAAAGTCTGAACAACCTTTTCCAAATATATTCTGTAGATACAAATTATTATAAAAGGGATATAATTTATCTGTAATAAGTATGACAACTTGTTTTAACAGTATATGCATAGTTAGTTTTCCCTTTTGGAAAGGTTTAGTCCATTGTAGTTCATGTTTCTCTCTGCAGGATTTATTCACACAGATATTTAATAATGATAGCCTTTCTCCTTTTCTGCCCAGAATAGTTGGGGTTTTTATCACAAGCACTTTATGTTATCTCTTGAATTCAGTTTGCAACACTTTCAATCTATGTACCCACCATGTAAAGGATTTATACATGTTTTGTGTCAAGTAATCTGCATCACTAATCCTAATTTGGATTTACATCTTTCAAAACGATGGATAAATTTGGAATTAATTTAAACCCTCTGACATTTTCATTTCTTAGTCTGGTTTGTCTGTATTTGGCAACATGTTTTTTGGACACATCATCAAAAGTACTATCTGTTTGCACACAACAGTCAATTAAGATCTCACTTGTTTAGAGCTTAACAACTGAACACTAGAAAATTATTTAAAATGCCTACTTTTCATCTTCTATCTTTTTCAGTTGCCAGACTTTACTCTTCATTATGTCAAACTTCAGTAATTTTTTCTTGAGCCTTTACAGATGACTGCCTCCCCTATTTGTCATTTTCCTCTCAGCTGATTATGTTAAACCCATAAACCACTCTCTCTGCATACCCTCTAATCCCTTTATCGTTTTTGTTGCCCTTCTTGGGATTCCCTCCAGTCTGTCACTTTCAGCGCTCTGAGGCACACACAACTGTGCAAGGTATTCTCATGTGTAACTCTTCCAAGGTTAGATGGAGTCAGGAATTCTAACCAGGCAGCTATTCACCAGGATACAAATGACCCTTTTCCATGCTTTATCTCCTAGCTGAAAGGCATTACATATACAAAAGCATAAAAAAACCCCAAACTGCAGATAGATATATTTATGTAAATATTATGGATGTACCACTAATAGAAGCCACAGGGTAAAATCCTGGCCCTCTGACACCACAGGGAATTTTTTCTCATTCTTACAGCATGGTCAAAATTGCTATATAGGTTGGTATCAGCCTTCTGTTTTTGTAATCTGCCATTTTCACTCAATTTACAATTACAAATTGGAGTTTAAATGCAATATAATTATAATATGGGACACAAATACTTTGAAAGACTCATAAATGATTCTCTTTGCCAAACTCTGATATAATAGGAATTTATCTCACTGCAAGATTAAATTTCTAGTTCTTGCCTTCAACCCATTGAGATTTACAAAGAAATAACTGAGAACTAATCAAGTTCTTCAGGTGAATAGTGGTAGAAGTCTTACAGTCTGGCATTTCTCCCTTACTCTAAAAAGTCATTTCACTGTAAGATTTCCCAAATCATACCTTCCCTTTAATTAACTTAGATTTCTTTGCTCTTCTGTTATTGTGATGTTACTGCTACACCAGTGACTCTGTATTCATTGTAGTATGCTTCCTCCTTCTTTAAATTTTGCGTTTTAATTATTTTTTTAAATTCTTTCCTCTCTCCAGAATTTGCAACTATGGTGGCTGAATCATAAAGGCTTTGACCAATGCAAACCCTTCACCCATCCTTCACTGCCCAATTCCAACCACCTCCTGCTGACTGCTTTGGCTCCTGTTCTATTTATTTATGTTATTTTATACTCCAGCTCTGTTCTCTGCAACCCAGCAACTCTGTAATTGTGCTGAAAGACACTGTTAAAATAATAAAGGTCACATCAATCTGGGCTTTCTTCTCTCTCACTACAACTTGTTTCTTATTTCATGTAGGCTTGGCACACGCTGAGAGAAAATGTTACCCTTTTTTTTGCTGACATCCCTGCTGCTTTTTCCCTAGCTAGGGTAAAGTAGGAAGAAATTTTAAAAAATTATTTGGGATAAAACATATATATAATGAGTCATTCAGTCCAAGTTCTGAACTATGGCAAAACTGACTGCATTATTTTTAAGTCATCCCTGCTAAATGGATGCATACTCATAGCCTGGAAAATCTCTAGTGATGGAAAATCTCTAGTGATGGCAATTACCCAACTTCATTTGGCAGTTTGTTCTTTCAACTTAATCAGTGTTATAGCTATAAAGTATTTCCTAATATTTAATCTACATCTCCCCTGCTGCATTTTGGTGATCAGTAAATTGATCCTCATCTGTATCATTTGTTAAATTTGCCTGGTGCAGTGGGATTTTTGGATAAAAGTTTTGACAGGAATATCAGTTGGTGCCAATCATACATGAAGATAACTTTGTAAACTATTAAAAAGCAGTCACTTCTGAAACACAGGGTATGTTTACTAGCAATGTTACACAACTATCTAGGACAGGAAGAATGGGATAGTCACAAGAAATAACAATGTGAATTTCAGGAAAGAGAACACCGAGATTCAGGTGTGACGCTGCAGTAGATAATCTCAAGAGTTAAAATAGTAAATAAAAAAATCCCATCAAAAAGAATTTATTCCAAAACTTTACCAGAGAAGTGAATATCTTCTTTGGAGTTACATATAGGAAACTAAGACTTATGCTAAGGAAATGATTAGCCAATAATAAGCCCATGACAGATCTCAATACTTATTCCCCAAATCCTGTTCAGTAACTTTAGCACCAAGCTTATGCTTTTTACCTGTGTTGTTGGGGGTGCTTTGCTTATAAAGCAATGACTAAAGCAGGGGGGAAATCCTTTCAAGCAACATCCCTCCCACATCTTGACAGAACATTGATTATTACAACAGTAAAAAGGAAGGATATTTTCCATTTCTGTATTCCAAACGATTCCCTGCAGCAATAATACCTTATTCTATGTAGATTTATTATCACCAGTTTAGTAGAGACAAAAAGATAAGGCTGAAACCCTGCCATCATCACACTGTACAGAAAATCATCCTCTGCCACAGCGATTACCCAATGCTACATGGGAAGCCAATAAACGTTCCCTAAAGCCATTCTAGATTCTCACTCTGTAGTGGAAGCAAGGAAGACTTTTTGCTGAAGATGCTGTGCGTTCAAAAGAAATCCTTTGGTTTTGCACACTGTATATACGGTTCTGAAGGATGTATTGATTTTTAAGTATTCTAAATAAAGCAAATGAAAACGGATTGCAGTGGAGCGAGTTTATTTCCCGCTTTTTCTCGGCAGCTGCTGACCTCGCGTGGCGATAAAGCGTCATTACAGGAGCTTTATCACAGGGCGACCGAGAGAGCATCCGGAACCCCGCTACTGCAGCCGCGAGAATCAAGGTCCAGCGAATTCGAGAATCGACATAAAAGTCGCTGTGTAAATAAAGCCCTTTATAGTCCCTTTCTATTCTCTGAAGAAATCTTCAAGGATTTGTATTTTAATACTTCACTGGATGGCACGAAAGCTAGAATTTTACCCAGGGCTTCAGCCAAGAAAAAAAAAAAATAAAGACAATGGAACAAATAGCAAATAAATAAAGTCACTAATGAGTCTAAGAAATATTTTTAGCAGATTACGTGAAATAAATCAAGTTACAGGAACATCAATGGGGATATTTCACTAGCATAAAACCCTGAATATCCCAATGATCCCTGTTTAAGTCTTTCTTCATGTTACATCAATCACTCTGCAACAAGCAACACTGAGTGCCAAATTTGGCCTGAAAATTTCCAGCCATATAACAATGGAGAAGGTGAAAAGAAACATCCTTTCAAACTGAAAAAGTCACAATGAGTAGAGAGACCTCCAAAATACCATCTTTGCTTTTCAGGCTGACAGTACAAGATATTCTAAACATGCGTTTGGTCAGTTTATTCAGATATGCAACCAGTATACTCAGATCCCCTATTTTAAGATCTTATACTCAGAATCCTCAAAAACTCTATCTAAACACACCTTTCCCCCCTCCACTGCATTTTAAATTAAGTTCAAATTTCAATATGCATCTATCACTGAAGAAAAAAGAAATTCAAATAGAAGTGTAATATAAGTAAATCTCTGCCCAGAGACAAAATGACTGTTTCATCAATTGACATCAAACTATTACTTTCTTTTCACTGCTGGATCTTCAATGTTTTTCATAGACTCTTACTTTCCCCACTCAAATTTCTCCCAAATCAACTGTTTCATTTCAAATTAACAAAAATTTTCATAATTTTCCTGTTAGTTGGATGTTATCTAGACATGACTCAAAATACAGCAAAAAAAAAAAGCAAAATTTAAAGTTACAATAAAATAGAAACCAAAACATTTTATATAAAAAATATTGAATTATTCATTCTTATACTGCTCTTGCTTTAATGTCTTTGAGACTGTCACAGAAACTACAGTACGCCTGAAGAAAGCAGAATTTGCTACAAAATTTAATCAGGCTTTCTGCACAGTGTGGATTATACACAAACCTTGACAAATACAAAAAATCCACATTACCCTGCAATTTACTATTTAATGAAGAAAGATGTTTTAATTTTCAGATGCATAAGCAAAGGAGCAAAATTACATTTCCCCAAGAAACATTTACCTTAAATTTCTTAATTGTAATCTCATATCTTCTTTGCCCTGAACAGTAAGTGCTCCATAATTTTCTTCCCTGTTGTAATACAGTAGAGGTTATGAAAGAAAAAAAATACTTCAGTCATCCTGTTAAAGCCAAATTTTTAAATAATCAGTACATATACTTTACTTAGATTCATATCCAAGGGTTTGTAATGAGACGCAATTGAATGGCACACAAAAAAATAGACACTACTTGTTCATACTGGTATTCTATATTGCTAGAGAAGAAATTGCTCACTCTGAGCTACAGCTCAAGAGGAAGAAGAGCCAAATCCTCAAATCATAGCTAAACCATCACTGCCTGACAAGTGACATTAGCATTTAACAGAAAGAGTTTGTATTAGCAGACTGTCACCAACTCTTAAGATGTCTCCAATCACCATTTACCATTACCAAATCCTTAACCAACAAATTCATAATTGTTTATGCTTTAAGGGTTCTGGCCAAGCTCTTAATGGGGTTTCATGGATCAGCAATTTTCCACATGTCTTATTTTGGGAATCAATGGACTGGAGGCCATAACACCTGTTCACGTTGCAGAAGCTGAGCTAAGATTTATATTTACAGTCTATCCACCAGTCCCAAGTTCAGCACTGCCTAATGTTCTGCAATTGCTTCCACACTTCCTTCACTTTATCAATGCAAAGGTTGCTTGTTTGCTTCTTTTGCCTTTTCTAACTAAACTAAATATTTTTGAAGACTGACACTGCAGTTCATGTTTTTTCCTTTTCTGCAACACACACACAGTTTTAGCAGAACCTCTGTGCTATAGTATCTAAACATTAACAAAATTCTGCTCAAAACAGAGTTAATATTGCTACGGGATGACAAAGTGCAGCATTGCACAATATTTGCAACAAGTCTTGCCTTAACAGAATTACATCAAAAATTATGTCTAAAGGTTCATTGAAGTAAAAAATTAGCCCACAAAATTTTTATTAATGAGCATAATGCACAAAGTAACTTCATTTGACTCTAAAATACTAGATTGAGATTTAAATGGCTGGCTGATAGAGAAGCCATTCTTTTATTTATAAAACAACTTCAAATGAAAGAGAAATTATAAGGCATGCACCAAAATCCAGCTGTGGTTAAATTACATGCTGACACTCTTGCTCTAACCCCACTCAGGAGCCATGGGTAACAGAGGGAGAAGAGCACAGGCTTTAGTACAGGCTGGTGATTAAATGGCTCCTCTAAGTCCTGGATTCCTCATTGCTAACGTGGACTTGAACCTGAACTCCTACTTCTTTGTTCTGAGCAAGCATTTTAGCTGATTCCCTTTTCCAAAGAGACACACCCTTTAGAAATCCCAACACTCTCTAGGGCTCAGACACTTAAAATGACATTTCTCCTAAACACAGGAAAGTGAAGCCAAATGTGTCTAAACAGGGTTAGCTGACTGCATGACAGATCAATCACCAAAACTTACCCAGAGTGTAGGATCTCCTGATCTGAGATAATTACTTTGCAAGGGGGAAAGTACATTTCTGCTTAGTGCATTTCTGGTCAATAAAGTAGTAAAGCTTAACAAAGGTTGATACACCTTTAAAGACAGAAGTTAATATAAAGAGAAATACTAGAGTCCCTTCTCCAACCACCAGAAAAATAGAAGGAACTGCATGAGCTACAACAGTAAATGGATCAGGTGATCTAAATACAAATACTGAAAGGCCTATGGAACTAACAGGAAAGCCTAAGCTAATAAGCCTATGGAACATGCAGCTAGAAAAGTATTTCTTTCATAAATTCATTCAGTCTCCCACGTAGGAAAACCTAAGTGAAAGAATCTTGTCAGTGCTTGAATCAGCTTGTTCAACTCATATTGCAACAACAGTTTTTAACTCGAGAAGATGCTTTGTGAGGTTTATGTACAGAAATACATACAGAAACTGGTTTCACTGCTATTACAGTAGCACAACACTGGCTTTAACTTCAGCCTTCAGGTGGTAAGAATGCAGTAACTCTGCATTTCGATCAGGTATTAGGAAGAAATTATTTACTGAAACCAGTAGCCCAGAGAAGCCGTGGATGCCCCATCCCTGGAAGTGTTCAAGGCCAGGTTGGATGAGGCTTGGAGTAACATGGTCTAGTGGGAAGTGTTCAGTCCATGGCACTGGGGCTGGAATGGAATGATCTTTAAGGTCCCTCATAGCACAAACCATTCTGTGACTCCAGACAGGCCATGAGGGGTGCAGGACCAGAGGTCAAAGGCTTAACCATTGATTACTGGAGAGAAGGTCCGTGGGTTGCTGAAAACCCAAATCGTTCAGAGACATTTTCAGGTTTTGGAAACATTGTCTAGAAGGATTTTTTTAATTATAGCATTTTAATTGTTAACAAATTCTACTCCCTGCGTATTCACAATGCAATACAGCTAAAAAAATGTATCACTAGAAAGATACTAAAATACATAAGTAATAGCAAATTATCTCACAGTTATTACTGCTTTATAAAGAGGAATAAAAATTATATGCGGCTGTGCTAATTTTATGCTTCGTTCTGCAGATGAATGAAGATTTTCTGTCTTAAAAACATTTGCATTCCTCTCCTTTAAAGCAATTTTCAATTTTGCTGGATACAGCACAATTGCATCTACTCTTTCAGCTGCAATGGGTTGTTGAAATTGAGCTATTGCCCAGCACCTGCTCTTAGTCAGACAGCTGAAATCAGAGGTTAGAGGAAAAAATAAAGATTTTTTGTCATTGTAATGCAAGTCTCCTTTTAGCTTTGCTGCAGTCAGTGTTCAATTATGTTCTGTAACAACCTCCATTACTAGAGCCAGTGTTTTTCTGTTCTCTCTGCATATATTAACTTCCTTGTTCACACGTGAGAGCCTTCCTAGCAAAGCAGAGTCTTAGGAGACATTTGCCCATAGATTTCATGAGTCTCTCTTTTTCAGGCTGTTGAGAATCCTAGTGTTCAAATGTATCTTCATTTTGAATGCTCGAAAGGTAACTGATACAATAGAACTTAAATTATCTCCCACTGAAGGTCTGATAGGTCAAAATTAACCTGAAATTCCATCTAGTCTGTTGAATACAAAGCACTGAACGAGTAACAATGAAGGGCTTCCACGTGATTTTTTTATCCTATTTTTACAAGCTCAGAATCCTTCTCCTTCAGAATTTTTATCAGTTCACTGTGTAGTCCAGAAGTTTAAAGCTTCATCAGAAGCAGGAATCAAGACCCTACATGTGTAGGAAGAAAGCCAGAAAGATCTTGACCAGCAAGGCTCAGTCACAAATGGGAAGGAAGTAGCTGGTGTGAGCAGCTACTGGAAAGGCAGTAGCAGGAGCCATGCTCCTGCAGCAGGAAGTACATGGACAGAGAGCACTGAGACAGAGGTCAGAGGGTGAACAACAATAAAGTTCAGGGTCTGAGGAAAAGGAAATCTGGAGCATGAAGTACTGGGATGATTAGAGTGAGGATTTGAAAAGCTTGGAGCAGAAAATACTTTATTATAATATATATCCATTATAATAAATTGACCTTGAAAGGAAAGGACATAATTAAGGTAAAAAAGTTGGTGCCCAAAAATTTAGCCTGTTATAAAAGAGAAGAGAATAGAAAACAGAGTGGTTTAGACTTCTGAAAATTTAATTAGAAGTCTCAAATATTTCTCTTCTCCTTCCTCCATTAAACCTCCAACCCTTGGAGTCACATGGTCGAAACTTAGTTTTCAGCAAAAGGGACAAAAATTCTAGCTGTCATGTCTGCAGAGAAAACCTTGAACATTCATAGCCTAAAAAAATAGACAGGATATAAACCCAAACATAAACTTCTATTTTTTAATAAATCTCATTATTTGAATGTAATCTGTCTTGCAGTTTTTAACATAAGATATAGCATTAGTGAAAGCCTAGCATCTGCCTTCTAAGCAGACAGCAGCGAGAGATCCAAAAAAAGATCCCCAGCTGCTATCATAGTCATCATCAGCACATAATGACTGGCATGCTGGAATTATGGGTAGCTCATTTAAAGCTGTCACACATTCATGTATTCTCTGTTTGACAGATTAACCCCTTCCCCAGGATGCAGGAGCGCTCTTGGCGCTCCCTCCCCAGCATCCGGTCCCCCTGTGCACGGCTCCGTGCAGGAGAGCAGGACGCGATCGCTCTGATAACGGCGCTCGCAGCTCGGGAAGGCTCAGGCCACACGCAAGGCCACAGCAAGCCCTCAGTCTGTCACAGACACTCCCCCGTGGAGAGATCCAGACAACTTTCTGTTGTGTGACATTCCGGTTCCCTGATCAACAATCCACTATCTACTGCTTTGGGGAGCATTATTAAAAATTAAATAAAGGTTTCAGGGTTTCTTCCTGGTGCTTTTCAAGCTTCCATGTGCACGAACAAGAAAACAAAGATTTGAGCTGGAATTTTTCCAGACATATGCAGAATAATTACTCTCCGGAAATTCCCTTTATCTTCATCCTTGTGGATTTGAATGCATCCTTGAGAAATCTTTCTCCTTTCATATTCATCAAAAGCTAGCACATAACAGTTACAATTAGCATACTCAAACCAAGTTTATGTCTTGCCGAGGTACCTACCCTGCATTTAGTAATTCACCACTTTCCATTGATGCCACAACCGCCATCCATTTCTAACTTCCACTCTCCCAACGGAGTAGATCAGAAACAAATGGCAGATATGCCAGATCAGTCAGAAGGGCTGTTGTAAGTGCCAACAAATCCTTTGGCTGATTCAACCATTTTATAATCATCTTACATTTCAGTGCACCGACTCTCAGCCAAAAAGCCTTCAGATCTGTGTCTCAGCCCCCACCACAAAAGAGCAAAATCTGAAGACCTGAACTATAATGGTGTTATCAACAGAGCTAGAGAAAGCAGCCAAATTCTCACTTCTGTGCTAATAGCCCCACTCTGAAGAGAAATAAAAGCCAGTTTTGGGGGATGCCAAATGAAGTAGCCCTCAAAATAGATGGAGTATCTATTTATTCCACTGCTTGGGGGAAGTGTAAAGAATGGAAATCTACAATAAAATTTACACATCCTTTCTTGCAGTTTTCACAGCTCTCCAGACATACCAGTAAACATTCATAGTCAATCCTATAAGAATCTATACGGATTCAAAAAGCTGCACGAACTCTGAATATTCATTTACTAGATACTCCTGATGCCATTTTGTCACACAGTTTCTTTTTAGTAACATAAGATTTCAAAAAGAACTGATGAAATACTTTGTATTTAAGAGATTTCTTACAGAAAGACCTACTAATTCCCTTTCCTCAACATTAATACCCTCCTGAGAAGCACTGCGT
This sequence comes from Erpornis zantholeuca, assembly GCA_013400515.1. Taxonomy (NCBI): domain Eukaryota; kingdom Metazoa; phylum Chordata; class Aves; order Passeriformes; family Timaliidae; genus Erpornis; species Erpornis zantholeuca. The sequence continues at coordinate 28,933 of VZTN01021047.1, forward strand.
ACTCCAAAGAAAGCTACAGTTCTTCCTCAGTAGCTTTCATCAGGCAGCATGTTCAAGTTACAGGTTGTAACCTGCTCAGTTCTGAATATATCCAGAATGTTTGTGTCGATAGACAAACAACTATGAAAACAAGTCCTAGGAATATTAGTGCGTTCTGCCTCACAAAAAATCACTTTTTAACAGGTATGCTCTGTGAAGAAGATAATGAATTGACCTATGCAGTGCCCAACAGAAGCTGGAACACCAACCACACCTCAGTCTAAAAGACTGCATGACCTCAGTTTAATCCTCATTATAAAGCCTTACCTTATCTGAAATTCCTTGCCACTCCTGCTGGAGCTGCAGTTCCACCATCACTGCCTTCTGCAGCCAGATGAAATGTAAGCCACACATGACACGTGCAGTTCTACTGCTGGTTTGTGACCACTGCCTAAAGGAATGGGACTTCAAATTTCAGGGTCTTGTGGCTGTCAGGGAAATTTATCCTGACAGTAACATGAGAGAAGGGGCACTTTCCACTCAAAACAACCTTCTTTCATTTGAGGGAAAAATTAAATTTGTGAATGAAGAGAGTGTTCTATTCCTCCTCAGCTGCTAAATACAGGATTTAACCTAATAAACACTTCTCTAGGGTAAGGGCATCACCCTCTGTTGTTGGGGTATTTTTTGTTTAAATCCACAGGGTTCCTCTTCCCCTCTTTCTCATGTATTCGAGATGAGAGAAGCTTCAGTGAGCACAGCTACCAGCATTCCAATTTATTCAGCAGCAACCCCTGTGGACTGCTAACAGCAGACTGCGATTCTGTTTGGATTACAAGGTGCAGATAAGTAATTCCATCCTTAATCTATCACTGTCAATGCTGGTAGGGGAACAACTTATACCTGTGAGAAGTCAGGCAGAGGAAAAGATAGATTGGGTAAAAAAATAATAGTGTGGGATAAAAGGACAGAAGAAATAGAGAGGATACAAGTCCATTAAGAGTTCTGTGCACACATGCATGCAGAGGTAGGAAATGAGGGAATGGGATAAAGGAACAGGGTGCTAATAGGAAAGCAGCAAGCAGAAAGGAGATATCCAGATTCCAAGCAGAATTTTTCAACAGCAATGAAAATCTCACTTGCAACATAATCTATGCCTTCCGTTGCGGCGATCCCAGTGTAAAATGCTAGGGATGTTTGTGGCCTTAGTAAATGCTGATGGATACCACCACGCTGCAGCAACAATCAATAAACCTCAAGTACATCATAATGGAGCCTCAAAGCCTTTGCATGCAGACCTGTCAGTAAACTGGGACAATATTACAAATAGACAACAAAGGATAATGCAAAGATTGCAAAAATGGAAAAACGTGTAGACAAGTGAATTTCTTGGAGGATGGAGTGGAAGGCAGAAAACATGAAAGAGGACGTAAGATATTTAGACATAAGTGATGGAGAACATCAATAGCCACCATCTGTTTTAGGTGATGGAGGATTCAGGGATGGAAAAAAGGGAAAGTAATAACGAGACCAGGGATTAATTTTTCTTTTCCTTTTTAAAGGAACATCCAGTAGTGACTCCATCGCTGTATTTCACTACAGTCATCATCTACAATTAAAGTCTGCCCACTCAGGCTAGTGAAGTCCCTTTCATGCTTTTAACAGTGATGCCACGACGATTATTTGCCTCTTACACTCCTTTTATATAGTTTTTTTTGTATTCTTAGTGCTTTTAGCCCACATACTTGTAATTCTTTAGGTCTGATAACTTAGTTTAGATCCAATATTCCATTAAACCAGGAGACCAAACATCCTGTAGGCCTTGCGGCTGGAGGCCAGAAAGCCCTATGCTATCCTGAGAAACCAGGTTCTTCTCTAGAACATCCTGTAAGCTAAGATAGCCTCATCCAGGGGAGAATTCCTCAGGATGAGGGGGATCATTCGAGCCTCTCATTGGGGAGTCTTTGATAGATATGCTAATTTGCAAGGCCTATAAATTGTATACACGATGTATCGTGTGGGTGCACTTTAGTGCATTCCACCCAGAAGAAGTGGTGCACCTTTGAGGATCCCTAAATAAATACCGAGGTAAAAACCCCTTCTCTCTCTACCACATTTGGCTCTTAATTTTTAAGACCAGGAAAAGGCAACATCAGAGAAACAATGTTATTTTATGTGCATATAGAAGACTCCTTTAATTTAGCTGCAGGATCTTACTATTTTTATGTTATTGCTACTCTGGCTAGGTGTCTGGCAAATAGGTCACACAGTCCTGAACACATAAAACTGGTAATTTATCCCAGGAAAGGTAAAAAAGTTGCCTTCTAAGCAACTGCTACCTTGACACTAAAATAAAACCCGGAAAACTTAATTTTTGACCAACACGACCCTTGGAATGTCCAATGTTATAATGCAAACACAAATGTGTTATTGATTATTCTGTTCATCCCAAGCTTACTAACTTCTTTCCACAGTAGGCACGTTCTGTGCTCCAGAATAAACAATCCAAAGTGCAGCCAAGCAAAGTTTATACCCTAAAAAATGTATGGATTGCTATCAATGGCATGCTTTCTGATGGCAGACTTCTTTAAAACAGGTTGGAAGGAGGGGAAAACCCAGGGAACTTCATGGTCACGTTTTTCAGCTGCCACCCAAATCCACTGACTTGCACTGCTTAAGGAAGAGAGAAAATCAGTTCAAAGAATAAAAATAAGGGCATAGAAAAAATTTAATAGTAGCCAAGGGAGAGCTTCATAGAAATATTTTAAAAATAAGAAAAAACAAATAAAGACATTAACCTACAGCAGTGTGAAAAAAATAACAAATTTTAACAAAGTGGGGGGGAGGGGAAAGAACAAAATTCTGAGATACTAAGAAGGAATGAGCTAAGAAATCAGCGACCAAGAGGACTTTCTCCATGAGTCCCGTAACACAGCCAAACACAAGGAGAAGTGTGCACTGAAGGAAATGAGAGCGGATCAGCGGCTGACCCGGGCAGGGAAGGAGCGCAGCTCCACTTCCACAGGGTCACAGCGGCCTCACAAACCGCCTGTTCCCGGCGCGCTGACCCGGCTTCGTGGCCGACTTTGAAGCTCGGAGGCTGATGCAGCTCCCGCTCCCGCCCCAAGCCCTGAGGGGAACGTGACCCAAATGCCGGCGCCGAGCGCGAGGCCCGCGCAGGCCGGGCGGAGGCCGAGCTCCCGGTGAGCGCATGCGCAGCAGGACGTACGGAGCCAGGGCCCTTCCGCACGGAACGCCGCGTGCCGTGGGTTCACAGGCAGGAAGTGGAGGCTTCTCCCCCGCCTTGGCTCTTCCCGCCCCGGTGCTGCCGCAGCTCTTTGCCCGTAACTTTTATCATTTTCTGCCGTGCCCCCAAGAGGGTCATTTCAGCCCCGTGGTACAGGCCCCTCTGTTCTGCCCAATAACAAGCCTGATCCCGATGACGTCATTAGTTGCCAGGCAGAATTCCTCTTCGCACCTCCCGCAGCACCTTGGTGCTACCGGGAGGGGCGAGGCGTCGGGTTTGATTGCCAGCCCGCCTGGTGGGCGGGGAGAATAGAGAGAACCAATAACAACGGCGGATGGTTTTGATGAGCAGGGCCCGCAGCCAATGGAAATGGGCGTGTTGTCGCTCGGTTGCCAGGACCGCGCGGTTGCCACGGCCGCGGCTCGGCGCGGAG
>VZTN01021047.1:32700-56239 GCA_013400515.1 Erpornis zantholeuca
TGTCCCGGGCCCGCTGCCGCCTGTCCCGGGCTGGCGCCATGGTGAAGCTCGCTGCCAAGTGCCTGCTGGCAGGTGAGTCTGGCCCGCCCGCTCCCATCCACCCCGCTGGCTACAGGGGCCTAGAGCGGGAGCCGTGGGCTGGGGCGAGGCCGGCAGCGCAGGCGGCCTGGCTTCCCACAGCCCCTGGTCGAGGGGCCGCCCCGCCGGAGAAGAGGTAGGGAAGGAGGCGACGGGAGAGAAGCGAGGACCTCGGCTTTCTGAGGGTGGGAACAGTCGAAGCCGTGTGTGTGTTGTTATCACTCGGTGCCCGCCCCCGCCTACCACGTGGAGTCGAGCTGTGCCCAGGGAGGGTGTGCGGTGTAGTTGGAGCGGCGGAAATGCAAGGACAGGATGTGAAAGAGAAAAAAAAAAAACCCAAATCCAAACCAAAAAGAGTATTTCTGCGGTGGGGAAAGTGTGAAGGGAGCAGGGTAGGCAGCTGAGTCCTGCCTCATTTGTGAGTCTTGCTTTGGGCTGATGTGAAAAATTCATGTCAGAAATTAGGATGATTCTGAGAGCATGATAGAAAAGTAAAGCCTAAACAAAGAATAGAAGGATGAAGCGTGTGCACGTCACAGTGGCGTCTTTTTCCCCAAGTACTTTGGAGGCTAACCTGGGAAAAAAAGAGAGGTGAAGACACCGGTTTATTTAGTTAGGATGGGCTGTGGAGGTGTTGAAAGGAAGTACAGCTGGCTGTTAACACTGCCTGAAGAAAACTTTTTATTTTTTTCCTCTCCCTCTACATTGAAGCTCTATGCAGCCACAGCCAAAAGCACATAAAAATCCATAAAACCTTTGTGTGCAGTCAACTCCCAGGTTTAACTCTTCGCTCCAAATTCTTTCATCCGGAATAAAATGTTTGCGTTTTTTAACCTCAGAAGCAGCTGACCATCAACTCATGCAAAGCCAGATGAGGTCTTTGGCAAAGGCAAAAGATTTAATCTCCCTTGTGCCTCTACTGCTGTGAGCAGTATGAATATCTTGGCCATCTTCTACACTTGAAACATAGGCATCATTTCCAATTTGCAAGTTTCCTGCTCCCAATATACTGGCTTTGCTGAAGTCTATCCAGTTTTGTTGTTTAGTGTTACCAAAGGCCAATTCCACGACCATTTTAAAATCATATGAGTTTTCTTTGGATGACCTGTTTATGTCCTTAATCCTTATTGGGTCTGGAGCTGCCTTTTCAATTCTGTTCACAGCACAAAGAACAGGAATGTCCTATCCCATAAGTCATCCTCTTATGTGCTAAATAATATCCATGTATTATTAAAAATAATAAATTAATGAAGCAAACCAGACAAAATAGATTCTCTGTTGCAGAAAAAACCACTGTAGTGAAAGGGACCTAAGATATGAGTAACCACAACAACCTAAAGGGAACAAGAAAATGCAATTACATAGATAGGAGCAAACCCATCAGAAATAGAACTGGGAGCTCTTGTGGACCTAAGGAAATGGTTATGAAGAGCTAGTGACTCATGGAACTGGGAGCTACACCAAGGTCAAAGAGAACAGGGAAAAGGAGCTTTCATTAGCAAAACAGAGACCATTAAATTGACAATAAAAGACAATTCCTGTGTATCTCAAGGGTAAATTACAGGCACAAAATAAAAGAATCTGTTGCCTGAGCCTGCTGTGGAGACACTACACAAAGGTTTTCACTGTAGAGAGACAGCTAGCAGTAGAAGGCATTTTAGAAAGACCCTACAGATTCTGGCAGAATAACAGAAATATGGATAGAATATAAACTGGCACATGAGACTAAATTAAAAAAGGCAAGGAGACTTACTTTCAGGAAGTGTAGTGATGTGATGGACTAAAGCGGGTGGCAAAGAGTAGGAAGAGGGAAAGAACACCTGGGGCTGTCAAGTAGAAGAAAGGCAAGGCATTAGTTAAGGATTTGTGCTGGCTGACGCCTGCACAGTTTGGAGCAATGTGTACCTCTCTATCTCATTTTACAAAGACAGATCTAATTGTCTATTGAAATACAGAATAGCTTCCACTCAGAACAGAGTGTTGTCTTCCGCACAAGCTTGAACTGATCAGAGAACAAACAAGCTGACTTACCAGATTTTCCTGTCTAAATATTATGAGCCCCACTCAGCTCCAAGTAAGCAAGCATGCTAAAAATGTTTAAACAAGAACTACATTTGGTTAATGCATCTAGGGATAATTATCACTATCCAAAACACCCTTCCTCCTCTGTAATAGTATGTGAGCAGAGAGCTTTACCAATTTCCTTCAAAACACCATTAGGAAGCTGTAATAGAGTCAAAATATACCCCTTTCTTGGTTTATTTATTAACAACATAATGTAAAATACTTCCTTTCTGGCTTTATTTATTAACAACATAATGTAAAAGACTTGTATTCCAGGCTTGGCTGTTATGAGTGTGCCTTTAAGGGGAAAGCTTGAACAACTGAGGTATTTAATTACTGGCTCCTGTCCTTTTAACTATCCAGACTAGCGAGACATTATGTGAAGAAATTATAAGCTCTTTGGAAGCATTAAGGCTTTGTTTAGAAAGGGTTGTGAATTTTTTTGTGAGGTAATATGGGCATATGGGAGTTCTGCAGAGCCCAAGGAAATGGCCTGAAGTTGTGTTAGGGGAGGTTTAGGTTGGATATTAGAAAAAGGTTCTTCACCCAGAGGGTGGTTGGGCACTGGAACAGCTCCCCAGGGAAGGAGTCACAGCACCAAGCCTGCCAGAGTTTGAGAAGCGTTTGGGCAATGCTCTTGGGCACATGGTATGACTCTTGGGGATGGTCCTGTGCGGGGCCAGGAGCTGGACCTGGTGATCCTTGTAGGTCCCTTCCAACTCAACTTGTTCTGTGATCCTATGAGTGCTTTGGATTTCGCAGAGTTTTGTAAAACCAGGCAGCTGCCAGGTTTGCCTGAAGTGTTGGGCAAGCCATATCAGAAAACCTTGGCTCTAGAAGAGCAAAACCCAAAGCCCATTGGTTTTCCTTCCATACAGGGATGAATCAGCAGGCTCTTCTCTCCAACCATGTGCTTTCTCTCTAACATTTGCTTCTGTTATACCCAGGATGCAACTAATGAGCCACCAGCAGCACTGAGTCAGCAAGAGTTGCTCTCTTAGCAGGGTCAGCAAGAACAGTTCATTGAGGAATGTTACCAGCTTAAGTAACTTTGTCTCAATATATAACAAGGATGTGATTCTGGGGAAATGGGTAACCTAAGGAGAGGAATAGCCTCCTAGGAAGCCCAGTGTCCCTTATCATTACTGCATTTTTTTCTACATGATAACATATCTGGGAAATTTTAATTCCTATGTAAGGGCTGTGGCATAGGCGTGAATTTTAGAACAAACAGCGGTTCCAACCTGATCTGGCAGCCTTTTGCTGTTGTGCATAGGACAGAAATCGGATGTCACCATCAGTATGCATACCGGCAATATTCATTTCCTCGTGTGGATGTTATCTTTTAGATTCATGTGACAGTTTCCTTGCCTGTATTCAGAGTTAGAGCATCCAGGCTCTTACAACATGTGATAGTAGCAGAACGGAGGAAAAATAAGATTCTCTAGTATGAAACAAAAATATTTTGTGGTTTTGGTTTTGCAGGAGATCCAGCTGTGGGTAAGAGTGCTTTAGCCCAGATGTTTCGCAGTGATGGGGCTCATTTTCAGAAGAACTACACACTGGTAAGTGTACAACAGGCTCAAACTCCTGTCTAACATTTTTCTAAGATGAATGGGAAAACTGAAGGCCTAGAACAAAATAAATACGAGGTGGGATCTTAGAGGGTTTTCTTCCTTACACCCTAGATTCTGAAGAGAAAACATTTAATGTTCTGTAAGTCTGCATTATATAGGTGCTGGTGTTGAAACTTAAGGCAGAATAATTTAGTTAATCTTGTGATTTTCCTGCTGAACCAATGTTTTCATAAGGTTTTGTGGTGTTAGAGAGCTTCCCCCTTTAGGGAGTACTCTATGAAAAAGCATTGCTGAAGGAGAAAGCTTTTAATTCCAACTATTAAATGTGCATGTGGACAGTGTGCTTATCACTGTGCAAACACCAAGATGTGCTGCATAGCCCCAAGATAATTATAATCTACAGAAACTGTTCCCAGATGAAGAGGATACAGTTTGCAGTCTTTCAGTGTAAGAATCAATGGTGATGACTAATCAGAAGCAGGATAAAAATAAAAGTAAATATAAGTAAAGTAAAAAAAGGAAAATATGAGTGTGGAGAAAAAAAAACCTAAAATATGTTTATTCATTGAAATAAAGATGGAAATCAGAATTTAAGGATAGAAATAGAACAAACAAATGAGCTACAAAGCAGAATGAGATAAAAGGTGGAAGAAGCACAAATAATCTCAGTCCCATATGTTAGCTCATCGCATGGTTAATGCAAAACGTTCTAAGGTGTGCATTAGAGCAGCAGTGTGAGAGTGAACGTAGACCTGCAGACTTCAGCTAATACTCTGAGCTGTATATAAGCAAATCTCTTTGGTTCTCCTCCTTTTTCCCCCTACTGAGCAAATCTACGAGTCTTTGACATATTGGTGAGATTAGGTTACCAGAGCTAGGAGCAGTAGTGCTGAGTTTCCAGCGGTCTGTGTTTTGATGGAATTGTAATGATTCATAAGAATTGCCTCAATCCAATGCACAGTTGGTATGCAGTTGGACAGGCTCTTAAAAACTCTCCTGATCCTCATTTTCCTGATTCTTTTTGACAGACGACGGGCATAGAACTGTTGGTGAAGGCTGTATCAGTTCCAGAGACGAGTGATAGTGTGGTGAGTTTTTCTGTGACATAAATTGGGTCAGAAAGAGACATCCAGAGCTCAAGCCCCACATGAGTCTCATTCTGGTGGAAGATCACTATGCGTGTTCATAGGGCAATTAAGTTGCATTAGGGAAATGAGGCTGATCATGTATAATTGCTGATACTCCAGGGTTAGTTTAGTCTTAAAAATGTAATTTTTATATACTTGTATCCAACAATATTTTAAACCAAAGTTATTGCCAGCTTTGTTGAGATTCTGCTCTGTCCTTTCGGGCACTCAGGTTTAGTTCATGATTCTTGGAACTACAGAAGCCGAAGCTTATCTGTTATTTTTCCTTAATGCCCTATACTCCCATTAATGGAGTGTGTATTATTTTGTATAAATAGTAGAGGTTACTGTCCCACTCCACATACTCTGTTTCCAGCAGGGATGGAAACCAGGCTTGGGGCCTTGGAAGTAACTCTTTTACTGAATATACTTGAAAAACAGCTTCTTATTTTCTCATACTATCTGGAGTTTTCTCAGTGCGGAGAATTTATCCCTTAGGGACATGACATTGCTGCACTAAATAAAAAGTTGGAGTTACAAGTTGCAGTATTTACTTTCAAAACCTTTCCCTACACTGCATTTTTCTTGGCAAGAGCCTTCTTTCTGTTTCCGCTTTCAGGAATTCTTCATTTTTGACTCTGCAGGAAAAGATCTATTTTCTGAAATGCTGGAGAAACTGGTAAGTCTTATGTAACAGTCCTCTTCTTCCAAAGAAGTGCTTTTGCTTTGAAGATCTGAGCTCCCCAATCTGGCAGATGTAGCAAACTTTGTCTTTAGTGTAAATGGGAGCAATTACCTCAGTTGCCAACGCATCCTGTTCTACCTCTCTAAAACTTGTATAAGTACTAGAAGAAATACTTTCCAGAGAAAGAAAAGTAGATAGGCAGTTTTCTTACAAAAGAAATAGGGAATTTTAACTGAAAATGTCTATGTACTGTTGTTTAAAGTTATTTTTATTTCTTAGGAAAACATCTGTTTTGCTCCAACTTCAACAGTGGGAGGGTTTTTTTGTGTTACAGTGTTGTGTTTGATCCGACAGGATTCATTATTGTCCTTGAGCATAATCCTGCCCTTGGGTTTTTTCCTTCACATATTTGTGACCTTCCCTGTACAATTCTTTACTCTGTTTTCTCATTTTGAGAAGCAGGATCAGTTAATTGATGTGAGCTTTCATGAAATGGCTAAGTCAACCTAATGGTTCATTGTCTACAAGAGTGATTCCACTTTTGCCCTTGCACTGAATCTGGTTTGTAATGGACTTCTCTAGAAGCTGGCTCAGCTTCTCAAAAGCTTCTCAGCTTTTGTGGAAGAAAACCTTTCTACTTTTTTTCTAGGATTAATTTTGTGCTGATTCAGCATGAAAAATCAGCTTCCCTGGGGATCAGATGAGTGCCAGAGCTGATACAATTAAAGGGCAGGATTGTACCGACAGGACTAGGGAAGAAAGCAAGACCACCTCTCCCAACGCCAGTGACCTAGTTGGGTCAACTGAAATGTGAAACCTCAGCCAGGGCATAGGATTCCTAAGTGTTAGGCTTTTTATTTTCATCTTAGCAGCTGTGTTTGCCATGTTTACAGCCTAGCTGTTGACCACATCATTTTCATTAGAGCTGACAGTGTTCCTTTCTTGCTGTGCAGTGGGAGCAACCCAACGTCCTTTGCCTTGTGTATGATGTCACTAATGAGCAATCCTTCGACAACTGTAACAAATGGTTGGAGAAGCTGAGGGCTCAAGCAGTTGGGGTGCACATCCCAGGTAGGAATGGATGTGGCATAGAGCATTTATTTTAAGTTGGGGTAGACATGGCTTCCTCCAACTTCTTTGCTTTTATCGCAAAGCAGAAAAGACTTGAATATGTTTCCTTTTTTAGAATCTTTTCTAGGTAGTTATAGACTGTTCTCCACACCTCCAACTTTTTCAGCTACTTCTACAAATGTTCCAGTATTTATGGCTTACAAGTCAGCATTGATGAGCTCATTTTTTCTCTTTTGTTTCATGTCTTTTTTTCTGTAGGTGTCTTAGTGGGAAATAAAACAGACCTAGCTGATCGTCGAGTTGTGGAGCAGAAACAAGCACAGGAGTGGGCTGAGAAACATGGCCTGGCATACTGTGAGATGTCAGTGGTGAGTATCTGCTCCTTTCACCATCTGTGCAAGGGGATGTTTGTAAAGTATCTTCTCTTTGAGGCAGAGAAAGATAATTGGGGATGCTCTTCCTCTTGTTTGTCATCTAACTCATTTTTAATCCTTCTTTGGTGAAGCAGAGCAGAAATAGTCAAATGCTTATTCCATCTGCCATTCAAAACTTTCTTATTTCTTTACAGAAGGAAATGAAAAATTTTGAGGCCCCTTTCCACACCCTGGCAAAGTTATTCCACCAACTGTACAAAGAGAAAGTGGAAACTTTTCACTCACTAGCCTGACTGGTATGATTTATTTCTCTTCTAAGCTTCTTCTAGTACTGAGAACCCTGCTGGACTGAATACAGAGAGAAGAAAAAATATGAGCTATTTGCTACTTCATGGTCATCCGCTGGTAATTCAAAATAAACTAGAAATAAGCAAGTGGAAAGACACTCTTCTGAAGCTGCTACCTCAGCATTCCTTTCATGTCCTCTAACTTGGTTCTCTGCTCACTGAAAGTCTGCTAGGTTGGAGGAGGCGGAGAGTGAAAGGGGAGGGCAGAATGGAAATTGCCAGCTCTTTGCTTTGATATCTTTTTGTCTGAACAGACTTCCTGCTGCTGCAAGCGAGGATTTAGAGGTTTGGAAAAGGAGAGAGGAAGCTGACAGGATGTTTTTTGACTTAAGCCAGCCTTGATAAATACACTGCAGAGCAGGATCGATTTAGCCCTACCCCTTGAAAAGCATTTTCAGGAGGAGGCCTATGCCCTAAAATCAACACCTGGAGGCTGAGATGTGTGGAGACAGAGCTGGATTTAGTTGTGTTTCCAGGAGTGCCCAGAGTTGGAGGCCAGTTTTAACAGTGTTGCCTTTATCAGTTGTAGGATTGATATGCTGGTGACTAATACATGTTTCTTATTTCCAGAATGTGTTTCTTTCCTTCGGCGTGGCTCACTGTCCCTGCCTGGTGGGAGCTATGTCGCGTCCAACCGCTGTCACTTGGTGACGCAGTGCCCTCTGCTGGTCCCAGGTCACAGGAGTTCTCCAGAGGCTGCCACCTCCCTTGAAGTGAGCAGGAAAGGCTTCCTGCAGGCACATCCAAATTGGCGTAACTGCAAAATGGAGTCAAATTGCAAGAATACCTTTTTTATTCTAAAGAGAGTCTAAAACTTATAACAAATTACCTTTTCTTCTTCATGCCTTTATCACCTTACATATTGTCGTGTCATTTTTGTCAGCTGAATTTGGCAATACCATTCTGATTAGGATCAGTTCTCAATCTCAAAATCAGAGTCCTCTTATTAAAGTCTCTCTGCTTGTCATTGAATTTCAGATAAAAGACCATGGTTCTGCTGTCGCTAGTGGAAACAAGACTAAGGAAATGAAAGACAGCCTGGCTAAGTTACTCTGACTCAGCTATGTCTGGCTAGAAGTTTCATATTAGAAAGGGCAAAAGCCTAGAGAGAGCTGTTTTTTGTGTGGAGGACTGATGTTGCATGTGTGAGAGTCTTTGCTAATGCAGTATGCAAAAGCCTCTGTGGTAAGGGACTGCCTTGTAACCGAGCCTACCACCAGGAGTTTCAAAAATTTAACCGTTCTCTTCTAGCTTAGGGTAGACTCCCTTGGGCAAGGGAAGCTGAGTTTTGTAGAGACTAAGCCCTGAGTGATTTTTCAGGCAGTCTTTTCAGGAATCTGTGTGTCAAGACTTTTATACGTGTGGTTTATAATCATTTTTATGCCCGGTGCTAGGAAAAGTACATTGAATTGAATGTAAGAAATATGGCTGCAGATGTTGTAGCAGAGTTTATGAAGCACTTCAAGAATCTGGAGAAGCACTGGGCTCATTTCACTGGCAGCAGTGTGTTGATGCTGGGAACTCGCTAGGGAGCATGAATACCAATTAAAGAGGATGAGTAGCAGCTCAATCTTCAAGAAATAAAAACAAGAGGTTTTTTTGCTAGAAGCCAACTCAAAAATGACAGAACCAGCTGGGAAAGCTCCTGCTTTCTCCAAAGAAGAAAGGGGTCCTCCATGAACTTATGGTAACTAGAAGACTCACTCTCTTTCAAATTGGATTGGCATTACTGGCACTTGTATCTTACATGGGTTGTTTTGTTAATCCTGGGTTTTCTGTTGATTTACATATACTGTATAGACTCTTGCTTGCAGGTGCTGGTACCTCTGACTAGTAAGAATAAAAGTTATTTTGGATGCTGTGCTGATTTAGTTAAAGAATGAAAGAAGGTTTGTTTTCATTTGGTATCTCATTTCCCCCTGGTTCTATTGATGATGTGATCACAAAACAAGACACATATTTTTTCATATTGAAAATAACATACCAGATTTGTATGTCACCTGTGACTTGGTTTATCTAGAGGGGGTGAATGCTTTGAGAATAGGTAATAAAATGAATTCTGTGCAATCTTTAACCAGGGAGTCCATCTCTCTGCACCAGAAGGACCTCCCATAACTTCAAATAAACACTCTAAATGCACAAGTAAGATGAAGATTGGTGAATACTGTTTTATAAAATAAATGCAAAAGCTGGAGGAGCTCATTAAGGGAATGCTTGCAGTGGTGATTTGTGATTTATAGGGAAGCTGCTTTTGAGTAGTGAACAAAAATGCAGCCCATGCAGGGAAAGATGTATTGCCAGAGAGAGGAAATGTATGATCTAATTAGCTAACAGTAGGGATTCACCCACTGCTCCTTTCCCTCTTTCACAGGCCATAACTACAATTAGAAAAGGAGTCCTGTCTAAATCATGTTGTCCAACTTGCTTTTTACAGGACTATTTCAAGCACTAATGTGGACACAGTTTAATGTCCTTCAAAATGGTGTGTTTGACAATAACAATCTCAGCCCTTTCAAATGCATTTTAAAAGCATAATATGTTGTCCTTCCTGGCTAATGTGCTATATAATACCAGCCTGATGCAAGTGATGGTTGTTACTATTTTCCTGGCTTAATTGTGCCCTTGGTTGTAGAAGCCAATAGTGAAGAGTGGGTAGAGAACATGGGAGCTGAACATGGGGAGATTGTGGGAAATAGTTTTGTCTCTGTGTGAAGGAGTTCAGGGTGGTGAGTAAGTCAGCTGGACCAGCAGGATGAGTAAGAGTCTGAAGTCATTATTAAGTTTCTTCTACGTTTTACTAACTGGCAGTCACATCTGTAGGGTGAGGATGCATGTTTGCTGCCAATAGGCTTAGCATCAGTCTGAATAACAGATGCTGTGGAGAGCAGTGGGAGGAAGACAGAAAGCCTGTCTGCTGACCAGGAAGCTTGTTGTCTTCTTACAGCTCCCCTACTTTGTCCAGCTGCGCAGTGCTGCAGGTGCTCAGCATGAGTGTTACACAGAAAAGACCCAACTCAACCAGAACTGAAATTTCAAAAGAAAGGGAAGGAAACAAACAGGCCTTTAACTGTTTTTGATAGATACGTAGTCCTTTTTACTGCTTGCTTGTTTGATTAGATAAAACCATTTCTTTCCTCCTTGAAGTCCCTCCTTCCTACCTTTCCTTTGGTCCTCATGGGTCTGCACAGACTCTGTGTTATACTTGTGCCCTGCTTTACTTACCTTGATACATCACCAGCTGATTTTTTTTTTATGCTTCTAATTTCTGCATTATCTATTCCCAAGGCTGCAAGACATTTCTTCTTAGATTAATAGACAAAAGGAAACAAAAGTGGAATTTTTAGTCTAATTGTCTTGGAAGAAAAAGCCTTAAGAAGCTGTCTGACATCCTGAAATTTTACTGGAAATTCGTTTGTGTAAAGTTGTCATATTAAAGATGCTTTAATGGTTTTGTTTTGTCTTGCCAGACAGTCTACTGTGGGATGAAATTCAGGATGTAAAATTCCAGAAAGATCAGGTTTTATTGTGGGAGTTAATAGGAGTTTCAAAGCTGATCACACTGTGATAAGATCTGTTAAGTCTTAACAATGGAGTGGTCACTGCTGTTCATAATGAAGCATTAAATATACTGAAATGGGTCTGTCAAAACAGTTTCTTCTAGAGATTTGTTCATTTTAGAGACTTTAAACTTAAGAAAGGACATCTTTTAAAAGACTGATCTGATAAATGACACCATTTGGACCAGGGTTATTTCTGATATAACTTCAGTGACTTAAAGAGCTGGATTTAGTCTTTTATGCCAATTGACTCTCCTGGGTAAGCTTCATTTCTTTACCCACTATACATCTTGGACCGATCTGACCTGATAGCAAAAGACACATGATGTTGTTGAAAATGAAATACTGCCTTGGGGCAGAAGGATAAACTATGTGGCCTCCTGAGGTCCTCCCAGCAATACTTTCTATAATTCTATTAGATTAAGTGAGGAAAGAAGTAGCGTGGAAAGCACAAAACAGGCTAAGTCATAAACTAGCAATTAAACTGGGAGCTGGACTAGGCTGCAGCAGAAAATGTACAATCTATCCCAATTAAGAGCTGTATCTCAAGAGAAACTGGGAGCCTGACGCAGGTGCTGACAGCAGGGAAAACACTGCATTTCTGTTCTGGAGGCAGCAACTGCTTTCTACTGGTGCTTATGCAAATCTGTGGGGGTCCTTATGCAGCTCAAGGCTGTGCTCTGTTTTTAATAATTACCGTATCTATGATGTTCAGTCGGCAATTGCTTGCAGTCGTGGTCTCATCTGCCTGCACAAAGTCAGCAGTGTGATGGCAGATTATTTGTTAGTGGCAGGAAGACATCCCTATTATTGACCCCTGCATGATGGGACCCCTCTCTCCCCATGCATTCTCAGTCCTTTTCCTATTTCATATCTGCTCGTTAATGGACAATATCCACCTCTGCTTGCTCTTAACAAGTAATTTTTCCATCTTGCAGATGGTACTCTGTGGAACCTAGGGCTGAGGGACTTTAGGACCTTCTGCAGCAAAGGTGGAGTCAGAGCAGGAGCTCTTCAAGGGCCATGTTGGCCTCCACAATGTCTCTTTTGGCCTAGGGGCACATCACCTCTCTACTTCTCGTGTCCTATTTCCTCCTCCTGCTGTCATTTTGCCTGGAGAACAATGTCTTCTGTGCCAGTTGCCCTTGGCTCTGTTGACCCGGAACAACAATACTTGGGGGAGGGAGAAAAGAGAGCTACTCAGTCTTGAGTCTTTTCAGGGCTCTTCAGCTGTTCTGACTCCCTGTTGAAGTCACCTGAGAGATGGGGATGTTGCTCAGTCTAGGATGTAATTTCCTGGCAGGAGACCACCAGCTCTTCAGAGCTTGCTGCAGTGTAACTTTGTCAGACACTGGCTGTTCTCCTTCTATCTTGGAGTTTTGGTGGGGGGTTTTGGTAGATTTTTTTTACTCCTTGGAGGTCTTTCTCTCATTTTTCTGTCATAGCTTCACATATTTCCTCCCCTAGAGCTGTTTGTCAAGAGAAGCTTAGAACTGCTCCCTTTCCTGGTCTCCAAGATTTAATCTGGCAATGTTTAAAAGGGAAATGTGACAGACCCTACATGTCAAGCTGGGGTCAGGGATGGGGTCAGTTTGATGAGTTTCCCTCCAGCCAGATATACATCAATTGGAGATATGTGGAGCCTGTAATCTTCCTGCACAAGTACTAGAAAAATAGACAATGTGAGGACTGCAATTTAGAAACTGTGAAGAAAAGGGTATTAAGGCAGAAGTGATCGACTTCTGTGTCCTAAAGAGGGGAAATGCAGGAGCAGTAGGGGAATGGGAATATGTAGGAAACATGCAGGTCTATATTCCTTTATGAAGAGCCCAAAGGATTTGCTGAGGTCAATTGGGAGGGTGGGATTTAGGGATGGGAAGACCTAAGGCTTTTTCTGTCATTTAGAATGCTGTATGGAAATGAAGTGGGAGGAAAAGCAATTTTTGCATGAGCCACTGAGGGAAAATGAGGATACAGGGAAGACCTTGCAGGTGGAAGGGCAGGTGGTAAGAATAAATAACTGAAAGGAGATTTTCAGAGCCAAGTACAGACAGGGGGTTTCAGAGCCATGATGAGGAAGGTCACTGGCAGCCATCAGTTTAGGTTGAAGATATAGGGCCTGCATTAGAACAAGGCAGGAAGAGTTAAAGTTTTTGTGACAGGGTTGACACCGGGATTTGTAAGGGCAGTAGCAAGAATCCACAATGATAAACCTAGGAATAGTGTGGGGCGATAAGAACAGCAAGCTGTGATACTGTGAGCGGCAGTGGCTGGAGACAGCCTATCCAGGTGGGACCAGAAAAAATAGAGTAGCTATACTAAGGGCACTATCAGACTTCGGGGGGGGAAGAGTGTGAAGAGATGTTGGAAATTCATATTTGAGTACAGCTCTTCTGAGGGAATTTCTGAGAGGAGGGAAACAGATATCTACGGTTGGTACCCACATATCTTCATAAACATATTTAAAACACAAATCAATTCCAGTGCTATCTCCACTCTCTCTGTTTTCCTTTGCCAGAAAGTGCCATGACCTTTCTGCTTAAACCCCTTTTTTCTGGTTGGGGGGGTGGTGGAGAACACATACATTTATACCTAATTGTGATGCTGCATCATGAATACATTCAGGGAATGGAAAGAGCCTGCACCTCACCTGACCAAGGAGAAATGCCCACTAAAACTTGAGCATTGATATCTCACAACAGAAACTTCACAATCTGTTCTTCTTCTACAGCAGAAGGAATGGAAGGAATATTTTCTGTGTTGGTTTCCCTTCTCTGCTTTTGCTAATTCATTTTGATTCCTGTGAAGCATTACTCTCTCTTAGTCTAACAGTTTTGTGTGGCCATTGTGGGCCATATCTAGGACTTTGTTTCTGTGATGTTGGGTGGCTTCAGATTGAGGACTGTAAAACTGGAAGTGTTGAGTTTCAGGTTACAAGTTGAAGCATCAGGCATAAAATCAGCTTGTAGGCACAGCAGAACAGAGTATCTAGGAAAGATGTCTTGCAGGGTTAAGATAATGCTTTTCATTGCTGTTGTCAGAAGAGAGATGCTGCAATGAATGTGAAAATGTTAGATGAGGAAAGAATGCTGTTTGGTTTGGAAAGGGTAACAAGTATGGGTTTCTTCTAACAGGTAAATGCAAAGGAAAGAATGCTGCAAGTCTCTGGATAGAGGTATCTGGGGAGGTAGTAGAGAAGGTAAAGGAGAATTCTTGGACAATGTCATGGAACTGGATAAGAGCATAAGGATGATTCTCGTATGAGCAAAAGCAGAGTAATGCAAACCCTGCCCTCTGGTTTCTGTACCTTTTGAGGTATGGGGTTGTTTCCCTTAAGCAGAGTATGTCATTGCTCTTGATGGCACTCACAGCTAAGATTGCCAGTAGGTTGGCTTTCCCCCTTCACTGAGATAGAAATGATCCCTGAATGCCATCTTGGTCCACAGCTATTTTGATACCTGATTCCTCTTCCCTGTCCATGCCTCTTGCCTTTTTCCTCCTGTCTCTGCATGTGGAGGTCTTCTATGTCCCCACAATTCTGCTGCACCTCCCCATGTATTGGCCCACCCTGCGACCTTCAGACTACTTAGTTACTCCTGTGGATTTTGCTTTCCAGGATTGTAAGATGTGGTCAGAAAAATAACCACTGCTCATTCTATCCACTCCCACCCTCTCCTACCTCTCTCCTCTCCATCTGGTACTAGGGAAGAGGTTGTGCCCTGTTCAGCTGGCACAAAGCTGGACTGGTATAGGAGCGAGAGGGCTGTGCCCATGTTGGATGTGTGGCTCTGTGCGGGTGAGGAGCATCTGAGGCAGGCACCCTTTCCTCCTTTTATCAGACCACACTCATTTATTATACCATCTGTTTTCCCAGTGCTGGAGATGATGCTGGGGATATGTGACTTGGGGCACTCAGGCAGAAACTGGCCTGCACACGGCCGGCCATGTGTTTGCCTCCTAGCAATGCAGCGGTCAGCAGCAAATTCTTTGCTGCTGCCTCCTCTCAGTATGGGAGAGAGCAAGTGTGGGCCCGGGTGTGTAGGAGACACAAAGAGATGAAATGTAGCAGGGGGAGAAGGGGAGAGAGACACTGGGGTACATGTGTATCAGCTGGAGAGAACTGTGGGATGGAGGGACAGACAGACAGATGGGCAGAGTTGGGGAGAAGGAAGAAGAATGGATTGAAGAGAGGGAAAAACATAGGAATTGTGCAGGGAGAGACAAAGAAACAGACTGGCTGGGGGGCAGCAAGAGAAAGGCTATGAAGGAAGGAAAGACAGGCAGATTTGGCACGGTTGTGGTGTGGAAATCAATGGATTGACTGTGGGAGAGAGATGTGTGCCTGCCAGGTACTGCACTCATAGGTAAGTGGATAACTATAGAGGTGAAGATAAATTCTGTGTGTGTATGTTTATATAGGCCTGCATAAGGGTGAGCTGAATGAATGAGAGTGAGGAAGAGGAGCCATAAGGAAAGAAGAGAGTGAAAGCAGAGCAACAAAAGAACAAGGCTAGATAGAGATGAATCCTTGGAGCACAAACAAGAGCTGGCATCACGCAGCAGGGGGGAAGGGATCTGTATGAGAAGAAGGGAGACTAATAGCACTCATATGTTTGGGGCTGAGGTTTTCTTGCTGGAACCTGAGAGAGGACGCAGGGCAGACATCAGAGCACAATTCCCCACTACTAAACAGAAGCATCTTTATGCATGCAGGGCTCACTGCCAGTGCACAGAGAGACCCAGTGGACCCAGGAATGTAAATGCCACTATGCTAGTGCAGACTTTTTCCTGCCTGCTGAACTGCAATGTGTACCTGAACATTTGCAACCTGTGGACTGCCTATCTCAAGCGTATCTGCTTGACTGTTGGAAGCTGTTTAAGATGGCAGGTCAGGTATTTATTTATCCTCTTTTCCCTTTCCTCTTGCCCTTTTCCTCACAGTGTACTCACAATAGAAAATGAGACATGAAAAAGTAGTGCCCAGATTCACAGGCACCTTCTTATTCCTTCTGCCTCGTTTCATAGACACCACTTTGCTTTGCTGCCTGACTTGACTTCCCCCTCTTCCCTTTGACCATTTCTTTTCTCTTCTGTTCTTTCCTCTGCCTTTTTTTATCTACTTCTTCCTCTTCCTTCAATTTTCTATAATTTTAAGTTTTTTATTGTCCCTATAACTCCATCCCCCTTTTTCTATCGTGTTCTAGACTAGGAGCCCCATTTCTTCCTTCTGCTCCTTTCCTCTCTCCCTGATTCCTTCTGTCTGTGCCTGTCTGCCTGCTTTCTCTCACTCACTGTCTGTCTCTCTTGAACTGGGTTGTGAATTCTGTTGGCATCAGAGCGGGACAAACTGTAAAACCGAGGTTCCCGGAGGGCCAGGTTGTGATCATTTTATTTTTACAATGTCCTTGGATGTGTAAAGGTGTTTGTTTGAGGGGGAGGAGCAGTGCATGTGCTCCATGTGGGAGAAGAGAGAGGAGTGCAGGCCAGAACAAATGAAGCTTATAACCAATATAGGTCAGTTGCAGAGAAGAGTCCCAATGGTCTGTGAAATAGAGAAGTGTTTTGTCATTTCAGACTGGCTAGTGGAAAGATGGCAAATGAATAGTTTTATCTAACAGACACAGGAAAAGTGTCCTGTCAGAGAATGCGGTAGTGGTGAGCATGGGAGGAGACCAGCTCTGCACAGGGGATTGCTTTTCTCCTAGCCACCCCCGTGACCCAAGGGAAAAACAGCCTTTCTCCTGCTCTGAGCTGCCTACTTCTGTGCATGTTCCTATGTCTCTGCTATTTACTGCAGAGCATGGCTGAGAGATGCTTCCCTGCATCCTCTGCCAGACTTGCTCACCGTGTCCAAGAGGACAACAACTGAGAGAACAAATTAGAGAAGGACAAAGGAGAACCATAACCCCACACCCTTGGAAGATGGGCTGGCATGCTTGGTCAGCCTCTGCTGGGGTCAGTGCTGCCAAAGAGACCTGCATAGTGGCAGAGAGGCATTGTCAAGGCCCTGAGCTTGGTCCAGTGGAGCTGTATGAGCCAGGTGCACTGTTGGGAATTGTTCTGCTCTGCAGTAGGCTCCTCACTTCTCATGATTTGCCACCATATGAGTAAATCCTGCTTTCTGATCATTCCCAGAAATTTTCAAAAGTGGTTAGTAGCTGCAGTGAATGTCTGAAAGTGTCAAATACTGATGAACCCACCATTTGGCCTTGGGACTTTTGATTTAATTTCTATTAATAAATTTGTTGGTTTATGACATCAAAGCTATTCTGTTAAAATAACATTAAAACATCAAAACAGAAATCCAGATTTTTTGAGATGTTTGGAGCCCCTACATCTCTCTAAATTTAATGTGAGGTGCTGACTGCTTAGCACAACTGAAAATCAGGACATGGTCGATGTCTAAACATGGAGTTAGAAGCCTAAATAAATGTATGTGTTTTGCTTACTGTTTTAAGGTAGGCCTTTATTCCCAAGGCAGAGAATACCACCTCTCGGCAATTTCTATCCATGGAATACTCTTCTGTGCATCACCATAATGCTCCAGTCTAGCATCTGACTGGCTTAATCTGATGTGTTTAACCTACTTCCTCTATAGGAATTCACTTGGGGGATCCTAAACCGTTACAATAGTAATGTGAGAACAGATCCTAGGAATTAATATAATACAGGAGCTCTGTGGTCACAATAAATCAGCTGACTTGCTCTGAAACAGTGTCTTAGGTCCTTGTACACCTCATGGGATGTCTCCTCGACTATGTGGGACTACCGAAGTAAATCTTTCTCACATTAAAATTGGTAGCCTGTTACTGGCATCAGTGGGATACTGTGATTCTGAATTCTCTTAGAATGCCAACTCACTGAACCCCAGAAAGGTGCTGTGAAATGTGCTTCTCTTGATTTGTCCCTCTGAAAATTCAGAGGGATGAAATAGCTTATCCTAGACACTAACCATTTCTCCTGCTTTTCTTGGGACATTCCTTCAAGTATCCTTCTAACCATCATATACTACTGAGCATCAGAGAAGTTAAATGTCCAATATTCTTGCCCCGATACCTAAACTATTTGCAGAAAAAAAGCTCAGGGTATCCTAAAGATGAAAGTCTGCATAGCTGTCTTACAGAAGGATTACCTGTGTCAGTTCCACCAGACCTAGGAGAGCAAATCTCTCCACGGAGGAAGCCCCAGTGATACCCCTGTGGCTGCACTAGAGGTCTAGATGGCAAAAGCTCATAATAGGGCAAGATTGTGGCTTTAAATTATGACACTGAATAGATGCAACTGGACAAGATCCTCATCTGTCCCCATCTGTGCCCTTTACACTGAAAGGAAGACTGATATCCCAGGATATCGATCAGTGTCAACACAAACCATCCTCACTGTAGGCTTCACCTTTACCTCAGCATTTATCATTGCACTGATGCTTCCAAGAAGATTCTGAAAGACTTTAGGAAAAAGTAAGGCCTTTCTCTTTTTGACTTATTCTTTGCAATTCTCTGATGGCTATGTTTATGTGGAAACAGGCTTTTTTTTTTTCTTCAAGAACCGAACTACAGCCCATGTACATTTCATCAGTGGAATTTCATAAAACTGTTTGTCAGGAAATGATGACTGCTTTTAATTTGGAGTTTCTGAAGTTGACCAGGAGAGACCACCCCTTCCAAGAGACAAATCAGGAGTGAGAGTCTAATCCATTTACATTTAGTGGATAAATGGAAAAAGGCTTTACTGTGGGCAACACAGTTATTGGCACCCATATTTCAGGCGCAATGGGCAGTGACACCCATTGCCTCTCTGATCCATTCTGGAGACCTTTCCCTGTGCCATAGATGCCAGAGCAGATTCTGATTACAAAACCTGTGCCAAAAACTTTTCACCAACTTTTTGTTGCCTGGAATATGCTTTCAGGGTTGGTTGTATGTAGATGTCAGTGGGAACTGTCTGTGCCTGGCTTTGGATATGAATGGGAACTAAAAAGAAGATTTCCATGAAGGATCTGGGGATAGAGCAAAGGAGAAACAATGACTGTATGCTTGGGAATAAGTGGTTCTCAAGCTGGATTTCTATGGTGCATGGTTAACGTAGGGGTAAGGGAGTATAGAGGCATGTATTTATTTATATGTAAGATAGTCCAACATGAAGGTAGCCTAGGATTATAGATTAAGTGTAGAAAAATAGAAAAATGTGTGTTCTGGAGAGGATAAGTATGACAGCCTCTGAGTGGGGAAGAGTGTCTTTAGTTTAGCATACTTATGTAAATACACAGGGATAGACGTGCTGGTGGGAGGGGGAATGTTCTCACAACTTATTTTCTCTGCTAGTCGTATTCGGTAAGTTTGTGTGTATATATATACACATATGCATATATCCTCACTGAGGGTGCTTTACCAAACACTAGAATTCCAGCTAGAATGACTTGTTAGCAGCCTGCCCTCTGTTAGAGCTAATGGGTTGCAGGTATTGATTCTTTTTCTATTTCTATTGATTAGGAGGCTGCTGTACATACAAACCTTAGCATAGCATGGAAAGAGAAAGGGAGGCAAAACAGTTCACATCCCAGCAACTCATCATGGCGGATAATTCATCCTGAGAATCTCAGTCCTCTCCAACTATCTCTTCCCAGTAGAGAAGGAAGTCATTCCTTTTTTGCAGAAATCAACTGCTGGGGCTCATGAGAGGACACTTTTTGTTTCCCCACCATCTTCAAATATACCATTTGATGGAAGGAAAGGTTGTGTGAGAAAAAGGGAAAAAAGGAGTCTCATGTGGAAAGCACAGAAGTTGTAGCTTCAAGATTCAATCTGGAACAGTTATCTTGGGTACCCGTGGGCACCCAATTCATTCGTAACAGCACCCAGATCCCACTAAAATCAGCACAAACACTTCCACTTTGGTATGCTTTGTGGTTGTGTTCTTTGTGGATTTCTTGGTGCCTCAGTGCCTCCACAAACTAATGAACATGTTATTTTGTAAGACTTGTGAGGCTAAATGAACTGTTGGTACAACATTTAGCTTGGAAGAGGACATAAGTGAGAAACTGAGGGACTTCTGTATGGCAGCATTAGAACCTCATACTTGGTCCCTGCCAGAATCCACTCCAGTCTATCACAAGAAATTTTTTATGCACTCTCAGGACAGCACCTGCAGCCATTTTGCATGGAAATCTGCTCATTTTAATTGATAGACCTCCACCTTCTTTCTTACTTTCTGGGCACAATGTTACACCAGAGATGATTTTGCTGTAGTATTGAATGTCTGATGTTTGAACTGTGTTGTTGATCATTAAGTTATATGAACCTGAAGATAGGAAGAGAGGACCAGTGAGGCTTTTTCCATCTGTATTTATCTCCCTGTGTCTATCATCTCCATCTCTCGCTCCTTCACCTGCAATTCTCTGGCAAAAACCACAAATCTCCTTTCCATGGCTTGCTAGTTTGTTGAACTGGTCTAAGAAAACCACCAGCATGCAGATATGGTGCGAATAATGTTTCTTAAGTGCTTTGGGACTCTCAGCTTTGGATGTCAGTGATGACTGCTCTGATCATCCCATCTGCTTTTCTAACAATACAGATATGTGACTTTTTTCTTCTCCAGTGAAATATCTTACATTTTAATTCTCTTTATACGCCATATCTCTTCTCTGCCCCTCTGGCTTCCAGTTCTATGATCATCACCCTAACCCCAGTTTGTTTTTCCTAACATCTCCTCTGCTGGTGCATTTCCCTATTAACACCTCTGCTCTGCCTGCAAATACAGCTCCATCAGCTCTATGTCTTTTATATCTCATTACAGCAGCTCCTTCTGAGCTGGCATCCCCAGGATGAAGATTCCTAGATCCAATTTTTATACACTATTGCTGTTTGATTCTATCCTATGTGCCAAAGAGCTCCACTGCAGCACTCAATCCACAAACACTATTCAGTCTCATTACCATCCCATGGAGTTGCTTCCGACTTTGTGCCCTTCATCTCACTTCCTGCATCTTTCTTGTGCCCCTTTTATTCCTACAGCACTGCCCCTTCTCTCCACAAATAGCAGCACTCTTGGTTTGCCATTGGAAGCAGACTTCCTGTGGCTCCCTGTCTCATCAGCTTCTCATTTCAAGTAATTTAAAATGTAATTTAAAATCTCTCTATTTCCTCCAGACTATTAATTTCTCTCTCCTAACTTTTCTATAGATGTCATTCTGTGTTGCACTATTCAGAAGATGCGACTGTTGTAAAAATCTGCCACAGTGTTTTTATTCTGTATTCTTGTTTTGTATTATAATTTTTAATGATTCTTTGTAAGAAAGATGAAATCTCAGCACAGCATCTAACCATAGCAGAAGCAATCACACAGGATGGTCTGGCATTTGCATTGTCTTTGTTCTGTTCTTCTCCTGTGGCATTTAGAACTGTAGAGGGATTATTGTGAATGGTCTAAGAGTATATAAGTAGGGTAGCAGGAAGAGAATTATTTCTGGAAATTGGGAAGTGTGAGGCAGGAAGCCGTGTTTAGTTCTGATCCCAAGATGTGCTGAGTTCTCATAGGTCTCACTCCTCTTAGCCAGAGATTAAAGAAATTGCCACCCTGCAAACCTGGCCTTCTTACACTGGCAATTTCTTTGGGGAGAACATGCCCTTGTCTTGGTGCTGTAATACATCACTCGAGAGTACAGAGTAACTGAGGAGCCAGCCTTCCTTGGAAGTATGAGGTCCACAGATTTCCAGAGTAGTTTTCTTGTCCACACATGAGATGTGCATGCTTGATGGATTTAAGTGCAAGAATGGCCAAATGAAGTTTTTTCTGCTTCAGAATCTTTCAGGCCCGTGGCCCAGAATTTCTATTATCCTTTGAAGAATGAGAAGATTTGAATATTGAGGATGGGTTGAAAAGGAACACCCACCAATAAAAAAAGAAAATGCTCAGAGTCCCAAGAATCACTTTTTCTTCCCTTATGCCTTCCCTCTTCAAGGTCTCTTCCTTCTTTCAGGGGAAATATAAGGGGAGGAGAGGCTCTTGGGTGATCTTCTCTAGTTTTCCCAACTTAGAGCCTCAGGGAGCCTCCTCCTCAACACAGGCCATCCCTACAGAGCCATAATCTCCCACCAGCTTAGGGATGTTCTCCATATCTCTCTGCCTCTTAAATTCCTTTGCACCAAGGACAACAATTCAGAGAGCCTGTCCGCAAACTACCATCCTCCACGTTCTTGCAGCAGGCTATACTCAGAGTACTGAAAATGCAGAGTACAATATGCATTTTTGGGAACCTGTCCCCTTGTTCATCACCAACTGTTCAACAGCTCTGAGGGTACAGAAAAAGTCTGTCCATCTGTCCATCCCCCACCAGCTCCTATGGCAGAGGGCAGGGATAGGAATCCCCCAGATGAACTAGGTACTGTGTTTGTCCACAAAAAATATTTCGGTGGTCTAAACCTGCACTGTCTCCTACCACCTCTCCTTTTTTCTGGATTCCCCAGGGCCTTTTCTGCCTGCTGGTGGTGATTTGCGTATGGCTGATGCTGGACACCATGAGTGCTTGCTGATAAACACCTCTACCTCAGTCTCAGCTGTGAGGGCAGCTCCTCAAATTGTGCCCTCCAAATGGGGGAAATGATCGAGGGACTGTAGGGCAGCCAGTGGCCTCCTGGCTGCTTGCCATAGAGCCCTTCATGTCCATTAGTCCTGGGACAGATTGTCCTGGAAGGGCAGTCCCAGTTTGCACCCAGAGAGGGAGTAGGGAGAAGAGATAACTGGAGTTTATGAAATTGCAGCATGGCTGAAGCCCTCCAACTGGTTCAACTTCCCAGCACCCCCTTCCCCCAGTGCTACTCCCCCGCATAGAACAGCAGTGAACCTAAAGCAGATCTTCTGGTCTCATTTTTCACTGAACAATGAATCTGATCAGAGAGAAACAAAATCGGTAGCATCAAGAATTAGATTATTTCTTTTCTTCATGATTGTTGCATTAATGAGCAGCTACATGTATAGAACCAGGAGGTGACTAATGTAATTAACCTGGTGTAATGATACTGCTGAGGAAGAGAGAGAGGATTATGACATACTTAGATGTCAGTATTGCACAATTTTATATGTGTTCCCTGTACTATCAGGTTGTGTCTGACACAGAAAACTTAAGCAGTGATAGATTTCAGTCTGCATCCATTCAGCTCATGCATCTTTCTGTGTAAAATGAGGATGTGAAAGGTGGATTGCTTTCCCAGGGTTGAGGGGGTGGAGGTACTCAATTTTGGTGGTTCCTTTCCTTAACAAAACGATACTAATTATCATAAATCGTCCTTTCTCATGAAGAATCTTCCCAAAATGTCTGCTTCTTAGAGCAGGCATTGGGATTTCACCAAAAGCTCTAAAGACAAAGTAAGAGCACAGGGATCCACACAACACTGGTCAGGGGGAGGCAGAGGGACGGAAAACGAGCAACACCAAGACATATGCAACTTGCAGCAAACCCGAGAAGAGTGAAGAGCAAGCACTTAAAAATCATAACAACAGCAATAAGAGCAGAAATAAATGCTTGTTTTTAAATTACCCTTCCACGTTACATTTCACCCGCCTCCTGGGGAGAGAAACGGCTGACTGAAGTTTTGTGCGGGTCTAACTGCGGTGTGCGGGTCGCACTCGCAGCTCCGGGCGCCCACGGCGGGGATACGAAGGAG
>VZTN01021047.1:56546-124196 GCA_013400515.1 Erpornis zantholeuca
AGGGGGTGCCGCAGCCGGGCTCCGCTCCGCGCCCCCCGCCCGGGAGAGGCGCCGCGCCTGTCCCCCTCCTCCCCCTCCCCAACCCTCCACCCCAGGAGCCCCCCTCTCTCGTCGCCCACCTCCGCCGGGAGCGAGCGCCGCGGCTGTGCGGAAAAGCCATGGGAGGCAAGACCTCGGCACCTGTTCAGCTGAAATCAAGGGCTTACAGTATACTGGGCACTCTGGCTTGGTGGTAGGAGCGAGCAAAAGGAAGGAGAAGCAAGCAAGAAAAAGTGAGAGAGGATTGGAGCGACTGCCGCTGCCGGGAAAAAAAAAAAATAAAAACCCAAGGAAGATAACTGGGAAGGAAAAGGATTTTCATGGCGCAGGCTGCAGAGCTAAGCAAGAAGACTGAAGGTTGCATCTCTGCTCTTACAGTCTCTAACTGTCTAGGTCCAGATAATGAGAGATTGTGTTGAGGATGCTGCTGCTGCTCCCCTGTTCACTGTGGAAGCCATCTCCAAATTAGCCATTACATATGGAAACTGGAGACCAGAATTTTAGAAAAAGGGATTAAGGCGTCTCATTTTGGGGGGGGTTCTCTCTTTATTTGTTTGATTTTTCTTGGTTCTTTTCTCTCTTTTTTTTTCTTTTTCCTTTTTCCTTTTTTTTGTATTTCAACCAGAACGTTTCCGATTTAAAAGGCAAGCCTCTTCCCGTGTGGTCTTTCTAATTTACACTCTTTTCCGTGGGCTTTCTTACCTCCCTTTTTTGATATCTATCTCTCTCTCTATACCCATTATATTATTAGTCGGAATTATTATTCTTTTATTTTATTAAACACACACACCCCAAGAATCAGAAGGCGGTTGGGTATTTGTATAATGAAGAATTATGGGGCTCTTTGACAGAGGTGTTCAGATGCTTTTAACCACCGTTGGTGCTTTCGCTGCCTTCAGCCTGATGACCATAGCTGTGGGGACCGACTACTGGCTTTACTCCAGAGGGGTTTGCAAGACTAAAACTGTCAGTGAGAACGAAACCAGCAAAAAGAACGAGGAAGTCATGACCCATTCTGGATTATGGAGAACCTGCTGCCTGGAAGGTATTTGATTCTGGACCTCCACACCCCCCCCACCCCTTCCTCTCCCACCACCCCACGTTTCTTCCTCCTCCCCCCAGTAAATCCCTCCATATTCCACCATTTTCTCACTTCATTCCTCTCACTGTGGATTGAGAGTGGTGGGCTCAGTTACTCAGGGCACAGAGGCAAGAAGACAGGGAAAACATTCGCTGTTCCATTCCCTTCTCCTTTCTTCTTTCCCACCCTCCCCCCTCCCACCTTCCCCAAAAATTCACTTCCTCCCTCCGACTGGAATAATGTGTGTGTTACAAAACCACTGAGAGATCCTTTCAAAAAGCAACTGTGCAGTCTGCCTGTCTTCGGCTTGTTTGTATTGCCTGGGTAAGCAATGCCAAAATGCTGTGTTATTGCTGTGCTCCGGCTGCAACCAGAGAGTGAAATAATTGCTCTCTTTGCAAATGGTTTATTTGCAAAGACAAGATTGTGAGTGAGGGGCTCTGTGGGGAGGACGTGATTGCAAAGCACTTTGGATGCAATTATTAGTNACTAAAACTGTCAGTGAGAACGAAACCAGCAAAAAGAACGAGGAAGTCATGACCCATTCTGGATTATGGAGAACCTGCTGCCTGGAAGGTATTTGATTCTGGACCTCCACACCCCCCCCACCCCTTCCTCTCCCACCACCCCACGTTTCTTCCTCCTCCCCCCAGTAAATCCCTCCATATTCCACCATTTTCTCACTTCATTCCTCTCACTGTGGATTGAGAGTGGTGGGCTCAGTTACTCAGGGCACAGAGGCAAGAAGACAGGGAAAACATTCGCTGTTCCATTCCCTTCTCCTTTCTTCTTTCCCACCCTCCCCCCTCCCACCTTCCCCAAAAATTCACTTCCTCCCTCCGACTGGAATAATGTGTGTGTTACAAAACCACTGAGAGATCCTTTCAAAAAGCAACTGTGCAGTCTGCCTGTCTTCGGCTTGTTTGTATTGCCTGGGTAAGCAATGCCAAAATGCTGTGTTATTGCTGTGCTCCGGCTGCAACCAGAGAGTGAAATAATTGCTCTCTTTGCAAATGGTTTATTTGCAAAGACAAGATTGTGAGTGAGGGGCTCTGTGGGGAGGACGTGATTGCAAAGCACTTTGGATGCAATTATTAGTTCACTTCAGGAAGGAAAAAGAGAGAAAGGGAAGCAACCCTGTTATATCCAAAATGTCTCATAGAGAACGGTATCAGTCATCTCAAACAGAGTTCAGAGAATTTTGTAATGTCTGTAAGCAACCACATCTCACTGGGCTGGGTGCAGAGGGGTCTAGTTGGATGCTGATTGGTTTGGTTTGGGGCTGGGATTTTTCCCCAGTTTGTTTGTTGTTGGGAGGGGGTTTTGTTTGGTTTCTTTTTTCTTTTTTTTTTTAAGGTTTATGGTAAAGGCTTAAAATAAACAAGTCTCTGAATGGAGAAATCAGCCTAAGTCTGATGTGGTGAAACTGAACAGCAACTCAGTGACATGTCTGATGACAGAAGAGACACCACTGCAGCCAACTTCTGGAATCAGACGTTCTAAAGGGAGGGGGAAAGAAAAGAAGGGCCAGTGATTCGCTTTTAAATATGTGTTGCTGAGTACTGCTATTGGTGTACGTGTGGGCTGGGGAGGTGGTCTCCAGCCTGTGCTGGAGGGAGAGGGGCAACCGATGTAAATGCGTGGTTTATGTTACACACGTAGTGAGAAGGAGAGAGTGAGAGCACAGGAGCGCACATTACAGCCCATTGTGAAAGCCCTGCTTGTGAATCAGCTTCCAGCTGGACGGTGGGCTGCCAGGGGTTCATGGACATCCAGGGATAAGATCAGTGTCTGCCGGTGTCCACCGGAGCTGGGTGTGCCTGGAGCTCCCCGCCGGGAGAAAACGGCAAGTGGGTACCGCAGAACTGATTCTCTTAGCCCGGCACTGGGAGATGGAAGGCAGGGGGAAGGGGGAAATAAACTATGTATGTTTTGATGTCTCTCACCAAAGAAAGCTAAAGCTGGTATTTGGAAATGGTTGTGTCCAGGAAGAAGCGTGAATTTCCCCCCCGTTCTTGGTGCAAACGGTTGAGTGATGGCTGGACATGTTTTGAATATCTAAGTGACTTCATTGAGCGATGGTCTATTTGACGCATACTGCATTTAGTGCCCTTTGTCAACCCAAACTGCTGCCTTTTAACATA
Source organism: Erpornis zantholeuca (assembly GCA_013400515.1). NCBI lineage: Eukaryota > Metazoa > Chordata > Aves > Passeriformes > Timaliidae > Erpornis > Erpornis zantholeuca. The sequence goes on from VZTN01021047.1 coordinate 59,811, forward strand.
TCCTGCAGAGGAGCTCTATGCTGAATACTATATGCTGTATCCACGCCAGAAAATCAATAGCAGTAAATTAATGGGGGGTGTTTTAAACACACTTGCTCACACACACGCACAGATTTCCTGTAAATAGATAAATACATAGAGGTATATATTAATAAAAAATGAAAAGCCTTTCACACAGATATTCATTACAACCAGGAAAGGAGACATCTCCTTAATTAAAAATTAACGAGAGAGAGAGAAGGGGAAAAAAAAAGCCCAAATGCAAAGCCATGCAGGGAAGAGAGGCTGCGGGGATGAACTCCCTTCCTGAGCCATGTCTCCAAGCTGGAGTGCGGAGGGAGGCTGGGGTAGAGATAGAAGGTATGAGAACCCCAGCCGGGAGAGGCAGTGAATTCAGATCATGTCTATCTGCCCACAGAGCTGTACCCAGAGGGACGCGGTCTGAGGGGGAGGAGGAAGGGGCGGGTGAGGTTTGTCAGATTGGAGGAGCTCGGGGCTCCTTCTCCTTTACATCTGACAGGACCCCACAGGCACTGTTGAGAAGTGGCTTGCATGGCAAAAGAATGTGCCAGGATGCTTCCAATTAAAAGCTCTGAAGTGCCCCCAGCCCCCACAATGTTGTGCTGCCAGCCCAGGTCCCCTGCCCTCCCTGCTGATGTTCTCCAGTGGGCTAAAACCGTAGCCCTGCATGAAGGGTGTGAAATGCAGCCTGAGCACAACCTGCACGGCCCTGGCAGAGTGCTCTCACTCACCCCACACATGTGAGGGTTGGGCTGGCCCAATCCCCTAGCCCCCAAGTGCTGGGCAACAGCAGCAAGTGGGGTAGGAGGATGCAATGCATCACAGGAGATCTGAGCCCAGCTCTGAATCCCTCGCCTGAGGGCACAGGTTGCCCTAAAACATGGATAAAGGCTTGGTTGCAAGAGCATCTCAGCAGAAGGCAAAAGCATCCCCATGGGCACATGCCATGCAAGGCCTGAGCAAGGGTTTACCTGGTGAGGTGGCGCAGCATAGGTTTGGCACCGGCACTGATGGGATGCCTCTGCTTGGCTTCTTGCAGCCCCATGACCTGCACAGGGTGGTGGCTGGCACTCTCTTGGTCCCAGGACAGCACAGCCAAATATTCCCACCAGCCCTTGGATGGCAGGGTTCTTACTGTCATGTCTGATCACCTTAGGTGGGGGTTATCTTCTTTCTTGTCAGAAGGAATCAGAACAGCATCCCTGGTTGATTCCCTCTTGCTGGTGAAAGCTTCCTGCTGGTGAACAGGAGGGAGAAGGATGCAGCGAAGGCTCCTTTCCCCCATGATACATAGAGTGGGTAGATTTGTGTAGGGAAGGGCTTAGTCCCAGGAGGCTGTAAAAAGGACAAAAACCTTGGATCTGTTCACAGCCTGCCCACGGTGTGGCAGAGGCACCTGACTAAGGATGTGGGACAGACACTCCTCTGCTTGGGGTGGATGTTAGGGCAGGTCTATAGAGCGAGGAGAGGTAGTGAAGAGGAGGGCAGGAGGCTTTGTAACAAGAAAATAATCAAAGAAGGAGTTCAAACTGCCATCTGCTACTGGTAGGAAGCCTCTGATGATGTTGCCTTCATTTCTGGAAACGTGGAGGAACGCTGGCATTAGTCAACACTGTAGGCTGTCAGAGATGGTGGACACCTCATGTTCAAGTTATTTTGCTAAATTGTCTTTTCCCTTCTTGGCCAAGAGATCCAGTCAGAAAAATGGATGCGAGCACTTATCTTGGGCAGTATGCACAGATATGTTGTGGTGAGAATTGCAAGCTCCTCTTGGAGAATTTGGTCCTCTGGCTTTCAGTTTTTGGGTTTCCCTCTCTTCAGTCATTCTATTCCTACAATGGACTGTCAGTCAGCATTTTCAGATCTTTGTATTATTTCAAAGAAGATTGTCATTTGGGAAATCCCTCCTCTATTGGGATTTCTTTCCCCCTTTTCTTCTGTCCTACAGTGCGCCCCTGCTCCATGGTGGGACTCAAGCAGACAGGTGGTGTCAGTTCACATTACTGCAGATCATGTTTCTGATTTTTTTCCTAATCGTCCTCAAGATGATTCTCTCTCAGCCTTTGGGGTTGCCCAGATATGTCCCTGGGCCATTCTGAAGTCTCTGCCCTTCAAGAAAAATCAGCCCTTTATCAGCCCTTTAATTGTATAGGCACAAAACACACACAAACACCAAACAATTGAGGTTTGCAAGCTCATGCCCCACATGGATGCTGCACCTCTTGCAACTTCGAAATGGCTGCAGATCTTCCAGCCTAATTCCTTCTTGGCACTGAATGTTTTGAAACCACTTTTTATTATGAGTGATGCTTTGTCTAATTCTTTCATTAGCTCCTGTAGATCTCCTACAGGATCTCAAAAAGTGAGGGACGATGCCTTATCAGGGTCTTATGAAGCAAGAAAATGAAATGTATTTTATATCTGTAGGTTATTGGTTTTGTCATGTTGTCATTATTATTAAGAAACTGATAGGTCTGGGAGGCTTTTATACTGAGAAGGCAGGAGAGAAGAGTCCAGGGCAGGCAGGCATGAGTGATGCACATGGGGTTAGACATCCCTGTAGATCTGACTGGTGTGAAGGCAAGTAATTGAATGGATGTTGGTGGAGAAAATAATTCCTGCCTAGAGACCCTTCCCAAGGAGAATTAATGAGCTGATCTGTTCCCTTTCCAGCTTGTTATATCTGAACAGTGCATGAGAGCTAAGTGCAGATTCAGTGTTTGCAAAAATGAAGAGCTGACAGCAAAGTGAGGCAGGGCACAGGCAGTGGACAGGCTTCTGCCAGATGATTCTGGTGCTGCGTCGCTTCCTCTCACTGCCTTCTCCCACTGCTGTTTGTTACTGGTGCACCTCTTTCCTTCCACATCCATTTTATGGGCAGGGTTTTTTTGCTATTTTCCCTCTTACCTTTCATGATTTTCTTTCTTTCAGCCATTGTTTCTGTCAACATCCCTAGTTTTGCTCTGCAGAACTTCCTGCCGTCCTACTTCCAAGGATCCACAAATCTACCAGGGCTCTTTCCTCTCATCCTTGCTGACCTAATCCAGGGCCTTTTCTGAAAATTCAGTGGATGTAGCAGTAGATTAAGTCAGGGTCTCTGTGTCTTCACAGTTCAGGACCAGGAGCATCCTAGCCCGGCCATGAGATGCAGCAGGAGGAAATGACCCGGCACAGAGCTGATTGCTGCTGGCATTGCATCTGCTGGGGAAAAAAAGGATTCAGAGCTGAACAGGCCTTGGGTGAAGAGGAAGACAAAGGATTTTAAAAAGTGGGATGGCAGATGGTGAGGAAGAATTACTCAGGATCCCAGAGTTGGGTGGGTTTGGTTCTCCCTTCAGCTTAAATTCACACCTGACTGAAGTCACCAAGAAGGCAGGGATTTGAGGGGCTGAGACCTGCAAGCTCAGCTGCTTAGTAAGATTTGACAAGGAAATGCTGTTCTTCACTAGTGAGTTGCTAGAACAGACTTTTAAATTGCTTTTAAATTATGAATCTTCCTGCTGACAGAGAAAGAGGAATGGGTTAATATTGTCCTGAAATGCACCAGAAATTGCCTTGCTGAAAAGAGTGAGAGTGAAATGCAGTGGGAGGGACATGGAGATGCAGTGTGGCAGCAGTAATGTATAAAGAAATTACACAGAGATAGAACAAATGTCTCTTTGCCAGGGAGACCAGGAGCTATTCCTATCTAATGTTTCCCTTTTAACCCATCCCTTTCCCCATGCGGCCCTCTGAGCCCCTGTCTCACTTGGTTGCAGTTTGGTATGATCTAAGCAAGAGTTTCGGGGGAGGAGAACCGCTGAGGTTTGACAGCAGAATCTCCATATTTATTTAATTTAAAAGGAGTAGCGAGGAGGTTGCCGGGGGGAGCAGGGAACATTTCAGGCTCTCAGATGGCTCTGCCCCCTGCCCCTGTTTTAAGAGCAGATTCCCAATCAAGCATACCCGGTTTATCCCAGGGGGAGCCCTCGCTGCTCCATTCTGCGCTGCTTCTCCCTTCCATATTGCACTCGTTGTCAGGGGATGTGCTGCTGCCTTCCTTTCACGGGCATGAAACCTTCCTCCTGCGAGGGGGCTCTCAAGGAGGGAAGGGGGCTGCTCCTGGAGGAATGGGTTACAGTGGGGCTCCTGCTCCATGTCCTCCCCCCACAGCCCCCAACCCAAGGCAGCAGCCACCCAGCAATGGAAACACAGAACGCAGAACAGGTTAGGCGTACGCAGAATGGAATGCAAATACAATACACCTAAAAGTTATTTTTCCCTTGCCTGTATGACCCCAGCTTTTTCCTCACCCTCCATCTTTGACTCATTCTATCATCTCCATTTTAATTTGTTCTCGTTTCCCTCCCCTGTTTTTCCTCTTTATTTTTCCCTTTCATCTTTATGTCTCTTCTGTGCTTTCTCTCAAAAGCATATTCTCCTTCATTATTTCTGCCTGTTTGTCTCCAAGTTCTCTGGGGCCCATCCCCCTTGCTCTTTCCTCTGTTATATTATCTTGTCCTTGCTCTTCTCTGTCCCCTTTGCTCCTGCTGTCGCATCTCTCCTCCTTCCTCTTCTCCCTGCCATCATTTCCCCCTGGCTTTACCCCATCTTACATAGAGTCATTCCCCCCAGCTAAAGGACCCATTATTTTAGAGCTGTGCTGCCTGTATGCTCCAAAGAAACACTTTTCCAACCTCTTTATGGCTGTCCCCTTCCTCCTTTCTCCAGCCAGTGTCCCCTCCTCAAAGCAGTGTATGACACCAGTTGCTGTCGCTGTCTCCTCTTACCCCTATGGCAGCTCAGCTACCTCTGAGGGGGGTGAGACCTGAGCCCCTCCCTCTGCTCCCCTCAATGCTCACTGCCTGTGGTCAAGCCAACCTCCCTCCACTTTGCTGCCTCCAACCTCCCATGGCCGGAGGGCTCACTGGCAGCTCAGCTGATGAGCTGGCTCATCTGCGTGCAGCGAGCAACTGGGCTGGAAGGAGCTCATGGCAGCCCTAAATGCCCTCCCTGGCAACCCTCAGACATGGATCAGGCCAGGATCCAAACAGAAAATAAGGGTCTCTCAAGCCATAACCCTGGGGCAGCTGTTGTGCACTACAGTGAAGGATCTCTGGTTGTCAGAGAGAAGAGTCTCAGCGAGCAGCCGTCCTTTTTGGACTGTTTTCAGGGGAATGATTTTCTCTGAGATTCTCAGGAATACCTAAGGTGGGGAGGTGAATGGGGCTGGGGGCTCCAAGCCCCATGGTTTGCCTGAATGAACCTCAGTGAGGAGGGGTAGAGGGTATCCCAGGCTGGTGAGAAAAGGGGGATTGTGTACCAGGCAGGGCTCTACATGAACCGTGGTGACTCACTGGGTGCCAGAAATGGGGACACTGCTGTTAATGGTCTATTGCAGCACACGGCTGCAGACAGAAAACCCACCACCAGCAAGTCCCCAGGCATAAGGAGTAGAGCAAAGGGCATAGCAGAGAGTGCAGGAGCATGGGCCATCCAAGGGTGGGGTGTTGCAAAGCTAGAATAGGGTTCATAAAAGGGGGATGGGGACAAGGAAGAATAGGAAAGACTGTGTGTATGAAGGCTAGGCATGTTTGCCTGGAAAAGGAGGTGAATGAGAGGGAAAGTGATTGGATTGTGTGAATAATGAATGGGCTAGAGAAGGTGGATCAGTAGCTCTTGATTTCCCCATTTTGTAACACACAGACAAGAGGACCTGACATGAGTCACCGGAGACCCAGTTAAAGCTTTCTCATTTGATGCATATCAGGGCTGTGGAGCTCATTGCCACTGGAGTTCTCATGGCCAAGATTTTAACAACATTTAGCAAGCAAGTGGCCATTTACGACAGAGTTCACAAAAATTAAGCATCCTCCTAATGGATGTGAACAGCATTTTGGGTGTTTTGTAATTCAGCAATTAAGCCAGTCGCCATAAAAACTGGGATAACGTTTCACAAGGGCAGTCTATCCCCTATCTGACTGCCATGTGGTTCTTGCCTCTTCCCTGAAACATTTGTCAGGGATTAAACGGAGCTCAGATTTACTTAGTCTGGCATTTCTTTTGTTTCTAGATGCTATGCTGTGCAGTTGCAATGTAAGATGCAAACTAGGCCTGCATTTCTGCTGGTGTCAATGACTGCCCTAATTTGTCAAATTAACAGTGAGTTTAGATATTTCTATCATATTTTGCTAGGAAGTATCTAGGATAGAAAGCAATTAAGAGCATATGGAATTAAGTGGAGTCCTTTTTTCTTCACACCCCAGGGTATAAAGTAAGTAGTTGGCAATGAAGGTGCTATATATGTGCAAAGAATTATTATTGTTGAAGTCCCTGCTTCCCAGAAAGCAATAGGCTTTGGGTCTCTTTGATGCTATCACGACTAAATTAGAAACGAGGTTGTCTCTTTTCTCTTGTATCTGTGGAAATGATTACTGCACTGGCATCTGATGACGTACAATAATGTAGTGCTTCTATGCACAAGAGATGGAGGCCCAGTTCTCCCCTCGTTTGCACTGATGTAACCTCGGTGACTCGGATGGAGCCACGCTGCTTACGCTGCCCGTGTAGGCAAGGGGAGAGCGAGGCTGAGGAAGGGCTGTGCGTGCTTTCAAGAGCCGTGCCCCCAAGGTCACCGCGTGTCCCCGCTCCGCCAGTGACGTACCCAACAAACCAGGGGCTAAATTCACTGCTAGTGTGAGTGGGTGCGACAGCCCCAAACTTAATGAGATTCTGCATTTATTGATGCCAGCTGTTCACCAAGTCCAGCAGTTCCTTTTTGAACTATTCCCATTTTCATCATCTTTCACCCTCATTGGAAAAATTCATCTTGGCTGCCCTCCCTGTGGGGCAAAAATTCTCATACAGGCTCCTCACCCTGGATGGGTGAATGTGTAAAATGACAGAGGTGACCATGAACTTGCTGGCATGCACCTTTCTCTTTCTTTTCTTGCTATATTTCTATCTTTATTTGAATCTCTCTTTTTTATTAACAGCTTTCTGTCTCCCAGCCCCATTTATTCTCCTTGTGTTACAGAAAAGTTCTCCCATAAAATTCCAAACCACACAATCAGGGTTTTCATACCAAGCCCTGCAGGACAGGTGAAATCCACTTCTGTCTCTGTGGCACAGACGGCTAAAATATTTATACTAGCTTCCTATCAAATCTATAGCTCCCCAGAGAAGCATATGGACTTTATCCTGCACTTCCTATTCCCCCAGAGCATATACTCCTATCTGCTAGCTGTGAAAAACAGAAAATGAGGATGGTATACAAAAACTTGAGAATGCTATGTCATCCTATTCATGGGTAGGGATTTTTCTGATGCGTGTTTTTGCTAGAAGCAAACAAGTATAAATTTCTGATTTAGCTTGTTGTAAAAAGAATACATTCTGTCAAATAAAGAATAACACTATCCACCTCCGTTCCTTGGATTTTCTATCCCTTTCTGATTTTTCTCTTCCTATTTCTCAGTTTTCATTCTCCTTCTGAACATGGTTTTTTTTTTAGTGCCTGTTTTATTTTTCTCCTCCCACTCCTTCATAACAACATTTCATTCTTAAATTTGCTATCACTCAGAGAACTTCTCTCTTTCTTCAGGTCTTGTTTATATCACCAGTGTAGCTGCAGTGAGATGGATCAGGCTTGAACACTGAATATCTCCCAGGTTTATGGTTGTGTTCATTCAGTATCACAGATCACTGTGAATCAAATGACTTTTCATCCAACCCTACCTGCTGACTTCTGCAACCTTTCTGTGACCTGTCCATTGTAAACAGTAAACTTCTGAGAATCCGTTCCTAGAGTTTTATCTCCTCCTGAGGATGTTGCATAATATTTTTCTTTCTTAGTTCAACTTTTTTTCACTCTCTTCATCATTCTTCTTCAGAATTCACTGTTTCTTCTTGTCCTCCATTTTTCTCCACATCATCTCTCATGTCTGCATTTTTCTCTCACAGTCCTAACGCCTGATGACATTTCTGCTCTTCTCTTTACATTTCTAGCCCATGGTCCTCCTGGGTAGGAACCAGTCCCCTTGATCCCATCCTGTTCAGCCTCTTTGGAGAAGTGGTGGAAAACGACTCACAACTAAGTCTGCTCAAACGTGTGTGTGTGCACGTGTGCACACATGCATCTCCTTTCAGATATGATCGGTATGAAAGATTGGTGGTTGAGATGAAGTGGTCTAATTTTGAATTTTGCCTTTCAGACAGCCATGAGGAGTCATTCCCGAATGTAGATGCCCCCCAGAATTGCCTTCAGAGTACAGGGTCTCAAGGGATCAATCATCAAGGATTTCTGCTGCTTCGTTTTAGATTCAAGCATTGCCCTTTTCCTTAGGCTGAGGGTCATGGGTTTTTGAAGGGCAGTGGCAGAATCATGAAAGAAGACATTTTTCTCTTGCTCATTTTTGAGTGAGGAGTGAATGAACTGTGATAAATATTTTTCTGTATATAACTAGAGCTGTCTGAAAGAAGTGGCAGAGGAAACAGATGGCAGAGGCCCTTTATAGGCAGCTGCTGTTGTCTCTTAAGGTGTCACCATAGCAAGAAAAGTGGTTGTAATTGGGGAGCTTCAAGATCAGTAGCGCCTGAAAGGACTCGAGCAGAAAAGAATGTCATCCTGCCTGAAGGCAAGGGGGAGGGAGACAGAAATCAAATATTCATAGACTAAGAAATCCAGTTCAGGGAATAGGCTGGAGTCACTATGAAGTTTTACTGAATTTCATGACCACAGGATGGATGGTTTCCCTGTGTTTGGGAGTTCATAACTGGGCACAGAGAGTAGGAATATTGTAAGCAGGGTGAAGAGAGCTGGTTAATGTATTTTGGGGACAGCAAGAGGGGCTGGTATCCAGTGGAAACAATTGAGTGAGAGGCTGAGCTCCCCAATGCACTGTGGAAATGAAGTTGGGTGGGAGTGAGGAAAGGTCCAGGAATAGCTATCTCCAGGCTCCTTTCTCCTCCAATTGCTTCAGAGCACTACTGCAGTGCATGCTTTTGGTATGGGGGATGCTACAGCTTGGTGTAGAAGCTTCTGTCCCAGATATTCCTCAAAATGCCTGCCTGGAGCCCTGTGATCTCAGTGTATGCAGCACAAAGAGAAATTGTAAGTTGACCTGTGAAATAACAGAAGTGCAGACATGTAGCTGCTCCCTCAAGAAATAACCAGGCTTAGGTTAGTTCATATCTTCCAGGCTTGGAGGGATTGCACAATGGGGTAGACCTCTAGGTCTTCCAGACATGGAGTTATTTTAATCTCTCCTGCTGCCCTTGTATCTCCAAAAGTAGGAGCCATGAATTTCTTTCAAGGCAGAGAAAATTCACGAGAAAGTTCAATTGGAGAATTTGGGAGGAAGCCTAGGAGGATGATAAGAGTCTCTCATGAAGTGCAAGGGTTTGGGGCAACAGAGCAGCTGGGAACAGGCTTGCTGCTGGAGATAGTTGGAGCTCAACATCCCACAGTGTCCTTTAGCTGAGAACTCCATTGGAACTGTACTCAGTAGTCTCAAAGGGAACAACTGCCAAGAGCAGAGCAGAGAAGTGCAGCTGCTTTGCTGTTAGGAAAGGGAGCAAAAGAGAAAATAATATGTCTACCCTGCGGAGTGAACTGCAATGCAAACAGCAGCACAGGAAAATGCATGGGTTTGACAATTTTTCTAAATTTTAGGTGAGCACCTAATCATTGCACCACTCTTTCTCAATCATTGTTCCGTTCTTCCCCTCTTCATCCATCACTTTGTCCATCTGTTCACAGGAAAGCATAACTCAGAAAGGCCAAGAATGGCTTTCCAGGAATTAATTCCAGGGGCTGTCTAAGATCACAGGAGAAAGGTGTTTTTCTGTGTGCTGCATCATTACAGCTTGGCCCACATTTACAGGAACTGTGAGGGGGAAAGCATTCAGAGCAAAGCAAGACTGTGAGAAAGAGCATTGTGAGGATATAAAGGCACCAGGACCAGGGAGGGCTTTTATTCTTCTGCAGAAACTGAAGGGATGGGTTGTTTCTGGGAATAAACTGACTCAGCTGTGAAGGAAACCATCTCTGCATGCTGGAAACTGAGGGACATTTGGGGCTGGAAGGGTCTGTGACAGCCGGAAAGCACAGCTAGCCAGAAGGAAATATTAGGCAAGAGGGGACCAAGGACTTGGCCACAGCATGACAAGGGAAGGTGGTAACAGGAATTCAGTGTGAATGCTGGAAAGAGATAATTGGCATACATAGTCTGAAAGAGGAAGATGAGTCAGAAGAAACCCTGGGACTCAGAGGTAGGAGAGGTATGAATTGCTGAGAGGAGCAGGAGTATCAGCTTGAGCCGATGGATGGAATGACCCCCTCATCCACCTTCTCTGAATTGTGGAATGGGATGGATTTTCACCTGCTGATGCCAACATCTGCCACCAGTAACAGTCTTTCCTCTCATTCCTTCCCGCCCCAGTCCATGGGAGAAAGAAGGGTTCAAACATAGAAAGACAGAGCAGGATTAATCACATAGACCAAGCAGCCTTGGACCTACAGCAATTTGGAAAGTGTGACCAGTGGTTTTGGCTACACGCAGTAAAGTTTGAAAAATAAAAGGTTAGAAAGAGAAGAAACAAACTAGTTGGAGCATGAAATTTTAGACTTGAATTGGTGATGCCAGGAAATGCAGGCATGACCACCTCATACATTGAGGATCTCTGCTGGTCTCATAGCTGGAAGCACATGGATTTGTCCTTCTTCTGGAGTCTTTGGGTACAGTTTTCATGGCAGACAACCCATGGCTTGGCTAGATTATCTTGGGTAAGCAGGGGAACCAACACTTAATGCTTCTCTCTGGCTGCTTTTCTTCGGTGGAGGTTTTCTGAGAATTTTACCTTTTCTTGCCGTTATGCCATTGTTCCACATAGGCTGGAAACACCTTTATGTTAGGCACTCTGCATACACAAAAGCTGTTGTCCCTACATCAAAGAAGTGACGATCTAAGATGACAAATGACATATGAAAGGCAGCAAAGCAGAAGACAGCAAATGTGTAGAACTTGTTTCTGTGCTGTTGTTTTTGACATCACTAAGAGGGTATTACACCTAGAACTGACTTCTTCTCGTTCTCTAGGCAGAACAGATTGTGGAACAAGGCATGCCTGCCCAGCACCAGGCAGTGCCAGGAAGAGATTCCCAAATAACTCTAAGCAAGCTAGCTTAGGTATTTCAAGTTTTAATGGCTACTCAAGCATGGTGCCCTTCACAGGCAAATTAGCTGTGTCTGAGAGCTGTCAGGACGCAGCGCTTACTCAGGTGTGCAGATTCCAAAACCCATGCAAGGTCACATTGCACTGTGCCATGGGGACTTGTAGTAAGAGCCTCTCTCAGTTTTCAGTCCAAATCTAATTCTTGTACCCCAAAACAGGCATGCCTATGTGACTGGAGGGGTTTTCCCCCATGCTTGGCAACCACAGGTGGTCTAAAAGAACTTAATGATCACATCTCATTCTGTTCCTGTGGGAAGGGTACTGTGTTATTTGGGGTTCTGAAATGAAGCTTGGCCCAGATGTGGGCAAGTGCTTGAGAAATCATGAGCCAGAAGATGCCATCACAGCTGGATTTCTCCTTTGCAGTTTTAGCAGGCAGGGCTGAAGGACACAGAGACTAATCTCCATGTGACCTGCAGATCCTGTCCTTTCACATGAGGGCTGAAGCTTGCTGAAGAGGCAATGCTGGAATGCTTTTACCCATGTGGTGTCTGCCCTGGGGATACATGGCCACTTCTGTCTCCAGGGTTGTCACTTACCAGTGAAAATTCATTGGATTCATGACAAAACTGCAGGATTTACCAGCAAAGAAATAGTTTGTTCTCAAAATAAATAAAATCTGATCTGGAGGTGGTGATTTACTCAGACACCCAAGAGATCACTTATTTTGAGTATCTTGTTTAATTCTCACTGAGACTGCTAGTTTTGTCAATCTACATCTTAGTTTTCTTGGGGAAAAAAAGTATAATATATTACAGGGTCTCTTCCGATAACAAAAATAAAGGAAAAGACTCAAGGAGAAGAAATGCTCATCACTTCACTGAGGTGCACCACAGCAGGGACAGCGGTCGAACCCACATCCAAATAAATTCTTAAGGCTTATATGAAGGTCTTCTCTTCCTTGGGATCCACATGAAGCATTACATCTCTGCAACAGATACACAGTAGCCTTTCCCAAATAATGAACTAATCAGAAAGACTAAAAATAGGCTGCACTGGAACATCAGTTCAGCCATTTGGAATGTAGAGCAAACGGCACTGAACGTGTTTAATGAAGTGAAAGAGCTTTGTTTTTAATCACTGAGCTATTGATAAATTGCTGATAGGTGATCAAATGTGGACTATGCTTTCAAATGTTGTGACTTTTTGAACCTGTCAAGACCCTCTTGAGCCACTCTTGTTCCTTTCACTGCTAATGTAGTAGGACTTCCTGCCCTTTTCAGGACCTAAAATAAGAATAACTGTAACGTCATCTTTTTTTTCCGGGTAACAAACATTTAGCCTCTGGGACAGTGATCAATTTTCAAGACTAAATGTTCATAGTTGTACGAAATCAGACCCTGAGAACTGGGTCGGATATGTGAGAGAAGATGACAAGATGGGAGGCAGATCTGTTCACATCTCTACATGCTTTTATCAGGATAACACCAGGGCATTAGATTAGGAGGGTGGGGAGAGTGAATGAGGGAGAATCTGTTTTTTAATTGCACAGCAGTGAAAAATGAGTGGGGAATCAGCACAGAGCCTACGGCGAGGGAATATTTAATTTTCATGCAGGGAGGGAAGTGAGCTGGATCCTCATGGGTGTTAGGCCAAGGGAAGTAAGGGAAACTGAGGCTCTAATAGAAAAATTTAGGTCTGTTGCAGGGTTTGAGAGAATATTATTGAACTAGTTTAGTTCATGACAGACCCTATTGGCTGTCCTAGATAGACTAAATCTTCCAGCATGTCTGGATCATACTCAGCCCAGAATGACAGAGCAAGAGGAGGGAGTCTTAAGCAGAGTCTATATGTCCCTTAATTTATGTCATCCAAAGTTTCCCCTGCAAACGGAATGTCTTCAGATGGCATGTAAGCAAAATTATTTGTTGTTTTGTGCTATTAAATGGGCTGAATCAACTGGAATGAATTTGAGGACTGAGTCCGATACACCTGCTCTGGCTAATGTATGCTCATACATCAGCGATCTTAGTAGGCAGCTTGCTGTGTACCTTGAAGCTATCTTTTCTTTTCCTCCAGTGGAGAAGAACCACGGTGTCTTTCTCATGGTCTGCAGGAAATCTCAAACCCCATGTGAGATACAGTTTACATGCTACAATTTTGTAACAGTGATTTACTTAGAACACACAGTTCTTAACATTCCTAGATTAATGTTAATGCGTCTCCCTCCCAAGGTGGAGGTACATCATCCAACCCGTGCTAAGTCAGTACAGCAATTAATTATCTGACTGAATATTTGTGTTCTGCTTATAAACTCATGAGTTATACAATTCCATCCTATTTGAAACCAGGTTTTCCTTTTAACCTCAACTGCAAACCAGCTGTCCATCAATTGTGATGTGCTCATACCTTAGGGTGATGAGAGCAGCAGAAAAGCCTAAATGGGTTGCTAGAAAGTGCTACCAGTAAAATAGAGATGCATTTCATTAGTGTTGGGAGGATTGGCAGCTCTTTAATTGTATGAATCACCCAATGGGTGTGTTCCCGAAGCCAATCGGAGCGTGCCAGTTCAGTAGAGCCACAGTGAGCAACGCTGTGCTGCGTCATTCGGCATCCTCCAGTGAGTGATTAAATCCATGTCATTTGCCATAAATCAAATGTTGTCACAGGGTCAGTCTTGTGGGTCATGCTAGATTATCATGGGGATTTTGCACTGGTTCTATCAGGTACTGCTGTGTCACTCAGGGTTTTTTTGAGGTCATGCTGGGTTCCTCAGATACCATCTCTTGAACTCACTGGGAGCCCTGCTGGAGTGCATCAGGGGAATGATGAGAAGGGTTTGCTGCACAGCCTCCTACTGCACTGGGTTAAGGGCAGTTCTCATGGCCGAAGTATCTCTTCCCTGGAAAATGTGCATTTTTCTCATTTATTAGTTTAAGCAGACACTGTGACATTTGTGATTTTGCTTTCCAAAACAACACCTGCCCAAGGCCCAAAACAAATAAGATCTAGTCTTGAGGTAGTGGCTTCTTTTTCTCAGACAGAAAGCATCATGCTATTTCAGTTAATTGTATTGCTGCCTGACTCCATGGAGTCAGATCCTGCCCTGTGCTAACATTGCTGCACATTGGTAGTTTAATTCCTGTTATCAGGAACTGCCACAGAGCCAAGAAATGCATAAGCTTTGCCTCAGTGAGGGGATGTGGCCAAAGGACGAACAGTACAAGTAAGAAGACATCATGTTCCAGGAGTCCCCTGCTACAGTGTTTTCAGTCAGGATTTGGTCAGGTATAAGTTACAACAGCCTTGAGGTACTCCATCTTGCATCAGAGACTAAGCCAATCTCTTCTAGTCTGGTGATCAGAAAAACACAGACGCAGCACAAAGCCACCTTTAACCCCCACACCAACCATCCTGCTTCAGATACCTCTGAGAAAGCTGTAAATCCACAGCTTCCCTACAGAACACACTTTGACTAGCATGAGTTTAAAATGTTGGCATTTTTATGCATAGAGGGACTATTTCAGGATTTTTTTAAGGATCATTATGGCTTCCTGTGAGGTCCATGTGGTTAGCTGAGTAGTAACTGATGCTTACTTTTCCAGAAAAGAAATGTAAGAATAGTCTTGATAACATTTTTAAACCTTTCAAAATAAATTTATTTTCTATGACACACATGGCCCCTCTAGAACAGAGAGTGGCAGATTATGGTATGGAAGTTTTACTGATGCCAATCAAGATGACATTCCAAATCCACTAGTGCCATCACTGGTCAGGTAAACAAAGGCTAACAGATGATTTACTGAAGGCAGTGTCCCAATTTTCAGCAGCAAAACCAGTGCTGCTGGGTGAGGTTTCAACTTGTGTTTTCTAAGCATGGGATTGCTGTCCTCTGCTCTGAGCAATAGAAGCCATTCTGGTATGCATGGTTTTCCACCCTTTGATGCCTTCCATCACCCAGTGTCCCTGGAACACAAGAAAATGCTCCCATGCCCATTCTATTTGTGGAAAATTTCAGACATGGGAAGGCTAAGTGGTTAGCCAAGTACACACAAAGACTGCAGCAGAGCTGAATTCACTTTTCACCAAGCCATAAATCCATATCCAGATCTCTCCACCATCCTTCCAGAGTGCTGTTTACCTGGCTCCACTGCCTATCACACCATGGAAGGATATTGACTGTTTTCCAAGTGTGAAGTACACAGGTGTTCTCTAAAGCTCCAGGGAAATGTCGTGGATTGCAATCAGTAGCATATTAGAGCTGATTCAAGCTCTACGGTACTTCTTGCAACCTCCCAAATCCTTTAAACATAGGAGGTCTCTGCAGGAGCCACATCAGTTCTTGCTGGTCTTCTATTAGACCCCATGAGTGAGCCAGGAAAAAAGTTATTCCCTCTGAAACTGAAATCAAACTCATATTTTCCTCAGCAGAGCTATTTAAGTCATTCATTATTATCTTTTTTTCTCTGCAAAGCAATGCCCGTTTGATACTCAAAGGTTGTTAGAACCAAAGAGGAAAGAGAGAACACTGGGGTATTGTTCTTGCTGCAGTTGCAGGCTTACTTGGCACCTAAAAAAATTTTATTAAAAAAACAAACCAATTCTACAATGCATTGAGTGAGAATAAGAGAAAAGCAAAGGAGAAAAAGTAAAATAAAATCCATGCTGTTCAAATCTTGGGCCATGTCAGGAAAATAAGGCATGAAGTTGTCATATTGGGTCAAATCTGCGGCTACTACAAGTGAGCATAAACTACTTATTCTTACGTTCCACAATGATGCGTGTGAGGCTAAGACGCAGATTATCTCATTTAGCTTTTGTGATGTAAGAAGAATCCAACACTGAATTCCTGCGTAGGTCCGTGACAGATGGTGTTTAATAGCAACAACAGGCACTCTGGGTATGATTTCCCATGTCTTGCTGGATCCCAGCTTTCTCCTCAGGCTTTCCATGTCAGTTGTAACTCACCTGGAGAAACTTGCAGGTGTGTTTTCCTATTGCAAAAGCAAGACATGGAAATGCATCCACATTAAATTGCCATCACAGCGCAGCCTCGTGTTTGTCGTGTGATGCAGGCAAGGACACGGTTTGGCATCTCAGGTGGCTTGCTTTTTTCCACACACCAGCACATGGAATCATCACAGCATCCTCCATTCATTTCTTTCTCCGCCTGCCTGTCTGTGGATAGTTTTTTCGTTCTCATTCATGTTCAGCAGGTGCCTTCAATTCCCAAATATGTTCCCAGATCTTTCCCAATGTCAGCTGTAAAGCTAAAAAGGGATTTTCTGAATTTGATTGATCAGGTTGTCACAAACCTGGCTGGGAGCCATTTGTTGGACACTAATCAGATTGCTGCTGCAGAATCCAGCTGCTGAGTTTCGAGTGAGTTTTCACCCTCTGGAGTGTAAAGAGAGACAACAGTACTACACCTGACTGGGCATCTCCAGGGATGTTAGAGGGGCACAGAGCTCTATTGACCATTCCTTCTTGAGAACTTGACCTCTTACTGCAGTTGCCTTTCCCTGCAGGCTCACACAACTTCCCCAGGCAGCTTAAGTACAGCCTTTCACAGAATCCTATCATGAGGCATGAGCTTACACTCTCACTTATAGGCATTGCCAGATGTAACACATCTGTGATAAAGATGAAATTTGCATACAATGTCTGAAACCATCACCTCTCAGGAAAAACAGATCATGAGAAAACAATAAACACAATGTCCCCACCCACTGCTCCCTCTCCTTTTGACTCAATGGGAGATCTCCTGCCTCAGATGCCAGCTCATAATTTGTCTTTTCTGATTGTGGTTATTCCCCTCACCAAATGATGCTTTTCTCTTTAAAAAAGCATTCCCTCCTCTCTCTGCATCCACTCTCTCTTGTCTCTTGATGAAGTTTCCTGTTTCATTCCTCAGCCAAGTACTTCTTTAATCCTTTCCATCCTTACCTGGCTTCGTTCAGCTCTTCACAACGTGCACAGGGCTTGGCAGTCCCACTGCCCCTGTGTGCAGTCTCAGTCATCACCCACCAGGGTTCGAGGACCAACTGCTGCTGATGTGTGAAGGACTCTTCTGCCTCACAGCAAGCAGGAATCCACACTGGAGTTACTCTCATAGTTACAGCAATGTAATAACACCGTGACATCAAGGGGAGGGCACAACTCATGCAGAGGTCTCACATCAACATGAGGCTCAGCACCAGCTGTTCAACAGGCATTTAAACCTACTGCTATTCTAGTAGCATTGCAGGCTCACTAAGTACAATGACTCTGAGAGAGGTACAGCTATTTATCTCAACAAGCTCTTGAGGCCCTCAGCTGCTCATCTGGCAAGTGCTCAGAGCTGCTGCTTCTGAAGGACATATGCCCACCCAGATCTCCTCCAGCCATTCGAGTTCAATGTGTAGGAGCTCGGAGCAAAAAGGCAGGACTAAGATACAGGCTATTTTCTAGCTGTTACATGAGTCAGGGGCCCAGTGCACAGCATAGCCTGCATGCTTTTACAAAGGAAAATAGGTGGAAGCATCACATTATCTGTGGCTGTAGCTCAGCAGATGCTCCATTTGCACACTACAATTTATGAGCTGTGCTGTGGAATGATTTAGAGGGTTGCAGACAGAGTGCTTTGCTCTCATCAGGGACATGGAGGTAAGGAAAGACTTGCCATGAAGAGGATGTGAATACAGCCTAGAGAATGAGACAGAGTTTTCCTGTGTGGGCTGACATGCCCACACACGGACCAATGCACACATCACCCTTAGAGTGCGGATGATTCGACGGGCTCTTATTATAAATGATCCTTGGCTAACAACATAGAGAACATAATTTATGCTTCTTCCTGCATTTCTGAATAATCTTTAGTAGGTTGAATTGTCCATAAATCTACTGCTGTACTTTGGATACAGGTGTGAATCCAAGGACTCTCCGACTCTTAAAATGATGAAATTTGGCAAGCAGAAATCACTTTTTAAAGCAAGGATTCACTTCTCTCTCTTTTAAATGCTGCAGGAAGTCGTGACACACTTACAGGAAGTAAGGTCTGATTCTGGTAAAGTGGGCTGAAATAACTTGCCATTTTCAGAGCAGGATGAAACACATGGCAATTAGAATGCAAAAAGCTTTATGAGGATGTAACTGTTTAAAAGCTGATTATGAAAAAGACGGACTTGGCATCCAATCTGGAAGGGTAGTAGAGGGAGGGATGGCTGCATGGCAGGACTCCTGTTGGTGTATGAATGTCTGCACCATGGTGGCATTGTTATCCCCTTCTTGTCCTGACAATACGCAGTCAATGGCACTTCAGGAGGTGGGTGGGAGACATCTGGTTAATGAGGAACAGATGGACTTCATCGGACATGCACTATACCTGCTCTTTTCTTCGCAGCTCCCTCCCTCACTCTGATTTCTCTATTCTTCACTGCAGCTGAGCTCTTCCGTCTCCTTCCTTTCAAATGGGAGACTGTTTGTGTGCTTCCAATAAAAAGCAATGAAATGCTCTGGTCAGAGCCAAGTGCAATACCAGCGAATTGAAATGACTCAACTGTAGCATGCTCCATTCTCTGGGATCCCTACATGCTGTGCTGGTCCCCACTTACCGTGCCCCCTCACCACCCCAGTCCCTGGACCCATCGTGACAGTGGGAAACAGAGGCCATTTTCTCATTTGCCATTTCTTTGATTGAACCTGTTTAATGACTTGAGAAGGACTTGAGAATTATTTGGGATTTGGTAGTTTGCCCCACTGTGATAAGGTACTTGTTTATGGGGAAAATTTTTAGAAGAGGTGCAGTGATTCCAGGCAACCTGAATTTCCCTTCTATTCTTCTAGTTCCTTTGTGGCATGTAGGTAGGATTTGGGTCTGGGCTTGTGTGTTCTCATTCAGTTAACAGATGCCAGTAATGTGGGTTTGTTGGTCTCCCATGAAAATCTGAAAAGCTGCATCCAAACCAGATCCTGAGAGAAATACAAATTCCCAAAGGCTTGTACATCTCACAGCTCAGAGGAGACAGCACAGTGTTCCTAGATATGCTTCTACAAATGAAATCTTCCTAAATCCCTGTGTTCCAACCAACGCTGACAAAATAGCAAAATAATTCCTATCAAGTTCCAATTGGCTTTCATTAATACTGGTGGCTTTCATTGAGATTTTCTTCCCGAGAGATATGACAGAAAAGTCAGTCCCTAAACCCCTTCTCACTCCTTCTTCTAACAATTTTATTTCACTACAGTTATGCTTGCTCAGAGTTACAGAGTTGAACTGATCCCTCAGTTTAAGTTACATGATGTGCTTATGTAACACCAGAACAAGGTTTTCTACCTTCCTCTAATTCAACAAGTGTTTTAGTGAGGGTGAACAAAGTCCCCTGCATCAGTCCCTTTCAAGGGCAGCAAGCAGAGGCATAGTTAGCAGTCCAGCCATGCTACCTTCCTCTGTCTCTCTAATCTGAGAACTATTACTGTGTCCAAAACCAGGATTAATTTCCAGTGTCAGTCTGTCTTGGATAAAAAGCCTCCATGTCCCTTCTGTGGTTTCTACTCCAGCTGCCTTTGAGACACATTGGATTTTTTTATATAAGGCACAATTACAGCATGAATGAGGAAGGAGAACTTCAAAGGAGGATGATTAAGGTTGGATGAGTTGGAAACCAAGTTAATTCACTTGAGTTGATCATTTCAATGAAGAAAATGGACTGAGTCCCCATGGTATTCTCTTCATAGCATACAAATGCTGAGTTAGCATCCAGATCTACCCACTGCCAGGATCTTGACTTTATGGACAACTCGGAAGTATTATTCAGTATACATCCCAGCCAAAGCATCATGACTGTATCTGCTTGTCCTTGGCTTTCCTTCCAAGATCTTTTCCACATTCTCTCTCTTTCTACCTTTTCCCAAATGGGCTCCCACTCCTCTCATTAACTCCATGGAGAGTTAAGAAGCAAATTCTAACACAGAAAGTTAGCAATACCTCAGCAGCCTTAGACAGCACAACAGCAGGATAGGGCAAAAAAGGAAAAGCCTGTACATCCCTCTCCTTTTGCCATTCAACAGAAGTTGAAGTATGGTCATCTTAGCATCTTAGCTTTATTCTGTATGTCACACACCCCTGAGATTCTATTCCTGCCTGGATCACTTTCCTCATTGCAGCAGAGGAGAGAAGATCCTGACATACCCCCACTCCTCAGAGTAACCTCTTAAGTCGAGTGTGGCAAGACTGTCTTTGCACTATTCCTCTCCCACTGCTATTGAGCATGGCAACAGAGTCTGGAACTGGTGTATGCTTCAGTGAGTTCACAGAGAGGCAGATCCCAGTCTGAAGATCCCATCCAGAAATCCTCAGGGAGAGAATGTGCTCAGCCATCCCTGGCAGCTCATCTTCAGGCTCCACCACGCACATACAAACAAGTCTGTCAGGTCAGCCAGTGCTACCTCTTTCCAGCTGCTTGGATGGCTGTACACTTCTTGTTTTGTCTTAGATTCATTCCTTAGACACACCTCACACACCTCTCCTTGGACACATTCCACAGGGACTAAGTCTGCCCGACAGCCTCTACCCCCATTAGAGAAGTATCTGCTCAAGGTCACTGATCATTCAATCCTCCTGATGCAATGGAGTTGGGGTGGTCTGGGAGTTTCTTACCAGCATAACCTCTCCGTTTGACAGATCCTTTCCTTTTAACTCTGGAATGCAACTCTTGGCAAATAATGCCATTTTCAGTGTTCCACCTCTAAATAGCCTTCCATCTGCTGAAGAGTGAAAATTGGTGTCGGTGCACCTGAACCTGTTCCCTTGAAGGGAGATTTTCTATGCACTGCCCCAGATTTGTCAACTCCATTATGAAGAATCCTGTTGTGCAGAACTTCAAATCGAGACACACTGCTTTGTAAGATAAATGCAGGTTGAAAGCATGCAGCTGCATTCCTAGAGAAAAGGGCTATGATTCCCCAGAGACCCTCGAAGGTCCAAGGCAACTGCAGTCATGACCTCATTGCCTGCACCAGTCTCATCAGTGCAGTAACAGAATGAAGTTGTACAAGCCCCACTGGAGAAGGGACAAAACTGATAATCCCAATTTTGTCTTCTACAGCAAGTGCATGCACAGTCCTGGTGTGCCTCTGAGGGAAGTTTATGCCCCAGGCTGGATAGGCAAGGAACTGGGGCTTACTGGTGGTTTTAGAAGTCAATAGATTTTGGATTCTTGCTGCAATTTCATGTAAACTACAAGGCAGTTTTTTTACTTCCCACCAGAATACAGCAACATGCAGTGAAGTCCGTTGTTTTGTGGCTGTTGGGATTGCTTCACTGGGATTCTGGGATTCCAGTTTTCCTACTCTTCTCAAATGTGGTGAGATCCATGGTCAACCCAAGCTAAATAAAACATCCCTGCCCTGAGTTAGAATTCAGTTTCAGTTGTTTTTCTCTGATTCAGTTTCACTCGTAAATTTGAATTAATAATAATAATAATAATGCTTCATAAATCTTAGGTGAAGTCTGGGCTTCCATTCCACAATGTTCTCAGAGACTTAGCAGTTCTGAAGAACATCATGACCAGCCAATAGGGTGGATCTGCTGGAGCACTCGTGCATTTCCTATGCTTAGACTAGCATGGAAGCTTCTTTTATTTTAATATATGTTGCACTGACAGAAATCTATCAACATGCTGCCAATTTGAGAAAGTCTGTTTTTCCCTGTATGTGTTTTTCAATCTGATTCCTTTTTTCCTTATAAGTTCTAGTTGTAACACAAATTTCAGCAGCTAGATCCTGTTGTAGAATGAAATTTTAGAGTTGCTGCATAGGTATTTATAGTCTGGCCATTACCATGTTGTGTATGTATTGAATCACTGTATTTCCAGGCTTTGCAATGGCACAGCACTGACTTGTGGCTCCAGTTGTGCTTGTTTATATACAGCCTCTAGTCACAGGGCAAGGGGTGTCAGTAAAGAAAAAAGGTTGGTTAGACATTTGTGTGTGGTATTTGAGTTTGAATCACAGGATAGCTGGAGCATTTGGGTGGGAAGGAACCTCGCAAATTCTCTAATCCAAGCCACTGCTTGAAGCAGGGTCAGCTGTGAGGCCAAGCCAGTCTGCTTAGGGCTTTATTCAGCTGGGGCCAGGTTTCTTGGATATCACATCCCAGCAGAACTCCGAGTGAATGTGGTATATCACTGAAGAACAGCTATGCCCAAAGTTCCAGAGACATGTGGGTTTTTAAAAATTTATACTTCCATCTTAGTGGTTTGTTCATCACACCTTTTAGACTTATCCCATCTCCTCACTCTGGCAGCCCTCAGTGGGTACCAATCTAGAATTGAAAATAGCCCATCTTGGATCCCAAATCAATACAAGCTGTAAGCCCTGCTTGGGCCACGTGCTTGTAAGAAAGCCAAAGGAAGCACCTTGTATGGCTTTTCCTAGGCTGTGCACACAAGAAAAGACATAGCAGTGTTTCATCTCTTTATCACAGGAACAGCAGAGTAGCCAGAGAGTAAGAGATGTAAGAAAATGAGCTCTGCAGAATCAAGCTCCTTGGGAGCTCACTGTGTGCGAATTGAGGGCTATGAACCCGTGGGAACATGTCTGATGCCTCTCTGCACCAGCTGGTGAAATCCCACGCATGCTGTTTCTAGTCCCTGAAGTCAAATGCACAGGGGGCTCCCCTCTGTCCTGGGGAGGGGTGGACTTCTCTTTGCGAGCCAACTCTCAGAGGCTTCTGTGCATGAAACAGGAACTTACTGCTTACTGTTGGCAAAGGGTTGGGCTGGATAAATTACTGTATCATAGCGCATCCTCAGAGTCCTGGAGCAGGGGCAGTGAAGTTGTCTCTGGTCAGCATGGATGCTACCGGACTTGAACTCCTCTACTGAGGTATAATGTGCTGTCAGGAAGAACAAAGAAAAAATATTCCTCTGAAATCCCATTTATTTGCCTCCTTACTCGGGAAATTGTACAACAGCTCAAGGATTATACAACTCTCATCATGCAGTGCCAAGTAGACAGAAAGTTTTAACAGCAATACCAACTAATTCAGCTGTTTTCAGATAAAAACTACCCTTTTTTCCCTTTAATGTGACAAGAGATCATAGTCCCCATGTACTGAGGATCATGTGCTGTAGGTCTCAGAGCTGCAAAACTGTGTCAGCCAGAGCTGCTCAATAGTTCAGTGGTCTATTGGACAAATGAGAGGATGAGAAACACAGTAAAAGGCAATCTGAGACCACGTGAACGTCTGTCAGCCAATGCCACTGGTCTGGAAAACCCTGGGTTGCAGTTAGAATCAGTATTTCATAAAGCAGTACCTCCTACTGTGATACTAGTTAGACAAACCCACAAAACAGGCTTTAGGCTGCCCACTGGATCTAGACAGGTCAGGGCAGTCAAACCTGCAGCCAGAGGACCCATTCCAAACTCCAAGCTCCCAGGGAGGCTGCACAGGGACCCTGGCAACCGCCTGGGTCTCTTGTACGATCAGAAGCTTCCCCCTCTGACCGAGCAGTGGCTGCACTGTTCACAGGCATCTCCTCTTTACTGTCACCTCCATCAATTCCTTGCAGGCATGTGTATCAGCGTGTCATTAACCCCACCTGCCTGGAGCTGGCTTCTCAGGCCAGCTAGGAAATGGGGCTATGTTAGAGAGAGATGCTGCATTCCAAACATTATGCTGTGCAGCAGAGGAGCCCGGTGATATGGCTCTGCAAACAGCCCCAGATTTGTTTGCTCACATGCACCAGTATGCACCACGACGAGCACTTGGCCGTTTGCTCCCTTTGGAATATGTGTGATTCCCAGGGCTGCTCATCAGTTCATAGCTGGTTTATAATCTATATGTTAGGCATGTAATGGTGCACAGTGGCATGATTGATCCAGAGCTAGATGTGGCAACACTCTCACCTCTCTTTCAAACATTTCATCGGATGTTTGCAATATAAATTTCCAATACCAGCTTTATTTATTCACAGCCATTATTTTGTGCTGCAGCCATTTCACTGTATACAACATCTGGGATATAATTCCAGGACTTTCCCACTCAGGAGCAAAGGCTTTTCACCCAGCAAGCTACACAAGTTGTTTCACTGGCTTGGATGGAAAAGATGGAAGTCTATAACTAATAAAAATGCCAGCAAAATGTATATATTTGGTTGCGTTCACAGCTTGAACTGAGTGAATCTGAGGCAGTGTGAACTGCTATAATGTGCATTTCTCCCTGTCCTGACAGCATGTAACTCACACATCTTAAACTACCTTAACTACTGCTGGACTCCTCCACACTTGCCCCTTGCTGTCCAATAAACAGGATAAAGATGTGGTGCTCCTTAATAGCACCTGTAAGAGTATCCTGTGCTACAACAGCAGCATTACTGTAGCAGCCAAGGAAAGAAGCATAGCTGGACAGACCAATAATTGCAAAAGCTGATATATTTCCACCAAGAGAAGGGAACTATTCATATCCTCTACCTGTCATTATCCCTAAAGTATCAATTCTACAGTCACATTTTCTTCTTACAAGAAGGATAGTGTGGTTGCAGTCTTGACTGAGTGTATACATGCATTTGGAGTCAAAAGTGTATGTGACCTGAATTTTAAGACTAACCTCTAAGACTACCCTTTAAACGAAAATTCAGCATGGTACAACTCCCAGTGTTGGTAAACTCCTACCATTTGAAGGGAGAAGTTATGCTCTGATGCGCCTGTTTTACTTTGCAAAAATTATGTAGCTGTCATCAGATGGGCAAGAACATAGGTTTTAGCAAATATCACACAAAATATTTGTGTATGATTATTCAGTTTACTTTAAACAAATTTGCTTCAATTGTGCTCCCACTACATTTGTCTGCCTTCTGTGACTGTTCCAGAAACATATTTACTGGCATGGATTTTCCCTCAAATAGCAACATTTACGTGAACATGTTTGTAAAAAGCAAATGTTGATTCTGTAACCAAAAAGTATTCGCTCTGATGAGACACTACTCCTAATGAGTTAAAGCCACTACCAAATTGTTACTGGAAATTTTTGTCTGAGGGAAAAGCTGCAAAAGCATCTGTTTTTTGGGGGCATACTTTTCATACATTTTATCTTTGGTGGGGGAACTGGAAACCCAAACATTTTCCATTTTCAATTGACGGCATACGATAAAAGTCATTGAGTACATGTGTCCAGTTAGAAAATAACTGAAATTCACATCTCATATCCTTAAAGCCATGCTGACAGAAACAGATTAGCGAACAAGTCAGAGGCTGAATTGCCCTTGTGCTGTCAAAAAGTCAATCAACGAACAAATTAGGGGAAGCTATTATTTTCCTTCAAGAATTATTTGAAAACACATGGGAGAGACTGTTAATAGTTTTGAGGAAGTGCGTATCTCCCAGGCTCTTCAAAAGAAATAAGGACTTCCTCTTGATCATGCATGGAATTGCAGTTTTCCATTACTTTGCAGTCCTATATTTTGTAACATTTTTACTGAATGCTGGAAAAATGCAGGCTGGCTTGGGTTCACAGTGGAAAAACCCAGGACTAAAGTCTAAAAAAACAATTGAAAAATAAATCTGTTATCAACTGAAATTAAGACGGCAGGGGAGAGAGAGAGAGTTCAAAAAGCAGACAGAGAAATGTTAGTCCAGGCCAAGGAAGCAGTATTGGAAAAAGATATGCCAACAGCTGGAGCTGTGGGACACTGAGGAAGCCTCTGCTAGCAAAGAAATTTGAGTAATGGCACAGACCAGAACAAACCGGATTGAAAAATAAAGGAGAGGGATTTGAACAAATAAATGAGGTCTGCAAACAACCTTCTCTTCTCCAGGCTGAACAGCCACAACTTCCTCAGTCTGTCTTTGTAGGAGAAGCTCCAGTCCTCTTATCAACTTCAAGGCCCCCTTCTGGACTTGCTCCAACAGTTCTATGTCCTTTCTGTGCTGGGGACACCAGAACTGTACAGAATACTCTGGGTGGGGGATCACAAGAGCAGAGTGGAGGGGGAAAATCCCCTCCCTTGCCCTGCTGGCCACACTCTTGTTGATGCAACCCAGGGTTCCTTTCGCTTTCTGTGCTGAGAGCACACATCGCTGGCTCAAGTTGAGATGTTCATCAACCATCACATAACATACGCAGAACAGGTTTCAAACAGGGACAGAAAACTGATATGGATTATTTGAAGCATTTTAGATTAAGAGGAACTATTCTACCTGTGAAGAAGTTAACCAAGAAATGCTGACATGAATCCAGGAACTTTCTTAGGCAAGAGAGGCTGCAGGTAAGCAGGGATAAGCCAAAGTTACAAAAGCTGTGTGTATTTGAGTACTATTGACATTAAAGTGGCCAAGAGAGCTCAGAGAAACTTTTTACTGAAACACATTTTTTTTTCTGTGAATGGCAGTTTGTTGAAGCCGACACTCTGCAGGAACATACTTTCTAGTCTCAGTGGAAAAGGTTGCTTAGATCTGAGATGGACTCACTGGCCGGAAGGAGAGAAAGAGAAGAGGCAGTCAGAAGAACCAAATAATTAATGAACTCATCTAAAATACGAGAAGGCCAGGGTGAAGTCTTTGCTGGGTGAGAGGAATTTTGAACCAGTTTCCACCATTTCAATATGAAGTCTAGCTACCAGTCCACTAGTTCTTCTAGGACAGCATTGTTTTCTAGCTTCCTCACAGGAAAAAAAAAAAACACCAAACAACTGAGGAGGTATGGATATGTCACAGTAGGAACTGAAGAGTTACTCTGAAACTTCTAAAATACTCTGATGCTTTGCACCATCACATCTCTCCACCACTTAAGGCAGAAAGAAGACCCTGAAACAGCAGTAGGCTCATGAATGGAGGCCTCTGGCTCTGATGTCAGAAGGGAGCTCTTTGTGGTCTTGATCAGATGGTATATAACTACATTTTCATAGGTACTCAGTTCTCTGTGCCTCATCTGAGATATTTTGCACCTACTGTTCTATTCTGTATTTTTCAAAGGTGCTCAAGACCTACTGCTCCCTTTCAAGTCCTACAGCAAAGCAATTAGGTTAAGTTATTTCAGACTGGGTTCCCAGAAATGAAGATGCATAAAATGAATGAACCCATGAAAATATTGGCCCTAATGTCTCTGTGACTCAGCTTTTCTCTCTCTACAATGGAGAAAACAATGCTTACTGATTTCACAAAATACTTTGAGCTCTATGAGTGAAAAGAAGTATGAATGTTAGGTGTGATTATAATTTGTATAAGAAAAAAAAAAGATTAAAAGCTTCATTTATCCCTGGGGAAGGGATCCCAGCACAGAAGAGGCAACCCCGTCCGAAGAACCACTTGAAAGTTGAGCAGTTGCTAAGAAACGAGAGTACCTTCATCACAATGAATACCTCGAGACGGATGGAGTGGGCAACCATTTCACAAGGCTGCCACGAGGCAAAAAAAGAAATGGGACCAGGCATCATTAGCAGAGAGGAGATCATTAGATTCCTGCACTACGGTCCACATGAACCTAGAGTGAAAATGGATGAGGACAGTCATGTAGGAGAGATAGCAGGGAGTGACTCTCTTAAGTGCTCTATGAAGAATAAGGAGGCTCTGGGTGCTTGTTAAGTGGAACGGCGGTGTCGATGCAGGAGCCTGAGGACACAGCAGATAATGGCTTCTTTTCAAAGAGCTGAGCAGAGTACCAGAAGCTATGGAATTACTGGAAACAGGAGTAAAATAAAAAGACTGAGTAAGGAGATAGGCCTAAATGATGAGAGGTACCAGAGTCAAGAGAAGTAGTTGTTTTCTTGAGCGACTGAATTATGTCAAATGTTTCCAGGGCTGCAAAGAGAGTAGGAGGAAAGGCATGAGAAAGTCTCAGGAAAGGGGGCTGTTAAGTCTAAACAAGATAAATCAGGGAAATCTGTGATTGAAAGGTGGAAAAACTGTATTGTCCGGGAAAGGGCTAGGATGTGAGAACAACATGAGTGTGCTGGGAATAAGAGTGGCATCAGAGGAACAGGGAGGAAGGGCTAATACAACTTGAGAAACAGAGAAGGAATAGGAACGAGACTGTCCTTGATAAACTGCCCTAAGTCTCCTGGTAGATATGAAGGAGGGATTTATACTGTTGTTCCTGAAAGTATAACCCAAACAATTGACAATCAGAGACTTGATAAAGCATCCTGAAGAAGATTTTGAAGTGATGGATTTTGTTTAGCTTTGGGTTTGGTTTTTAGTGTAGATGGTGTTGGACCAAAATGGAGATTAAGACAGCACTGCAGGTATTGCCATCATGGACAGAGAGATGAAAGGAGGGAGCCAGTCAAACTGCAGGTGAGCACTAGTAGGCACATGAGGAAAATGCTTGAAGGGAATGAAAAGTTTAGTGCAATTCTGAGATTAAGAGACAATAGGGATTGGTGCGAATTAAGCAATGCAGCACTGGGTAGGGTGGGAAAAGTTGGGCTTATTAGGACCAAGTACCCAGAGATCAGAAAACTGAAGTTGAGGAACTACATGCCAGCAGTTGAGAAAGAAGGAGAAGAAAGAGGAAGTGGCAGCATGAACAAAGTTACCAGAGCTGGAGCAATAAGCTAAAACCAAAGAAGTCTAAAAAGTCATGGAAGGTAAGAATATAGAAAAAATTCACACGTAGAAAATTGTTTCAGAAGTGAAAGGAGAGATGAGCTGTTAAAAAAAAAAACAAAACATAGAATCTACTCAAGGTTTCAGAGATGGGAGATGAAGCTTCTCCCAGAAGAAGCCACAGGAGCAGGAACTTTTCTTGCTTATTCTGGCAGTTCTGTCCTGCAGGAAACACCCTTGACAAGACATGACCTAGGGAAGATGCAATAAACAACAGAGACAGTGGTATTGATCTTCTTTGGAACACACGGAGTGTGGGAAATGCTCTACTGCTGGGATTATCCCCTTGATCAACTTCTGGGGAAGTCATGAGATTGGAGGCAATCCCACAGCTTTTCTCTCTGTAGAAATGCTCTGCAGCCTACAACCTGTGGGCTGTGATGGGAGATCCTCGATCCCGTGGTGACACTGTTCTGCTGCTGTGGTGGCACCCATCCCACCACTCACAGACAGCCCTTTCCCTGCCACTGCCTCCCCTTACGAATGAATACTCCTGATGTGTGGCTGATTGATTAGGCAAAAGCAATATAGGGAAAATGTTTTACCCAGCTATTTAGCCCAGATCATGAAAGCACAAACCCGCTCAATTCTCAGAGCCAGAGAGGCCCAGCAGAACTGTAGGGGAGGCTTAATACTCACACTGAAACACCCAGCATACAGCAGTTTCATTATCTTTTCCTTACCTGCTGTTTTACTTATGTCATTCCCTCTTCTTGGATCCCTGTGCTGACTTCCAGTCTCCTTCTACATCAAAGTTCAGTTCTCATTTCATCTTCAAGGCCTCATGTGGCTCTCTCGGAGCAAGCTCCCTGTCTCCTCTCCCATGCTACTCAGTGCTCACTCAGCACATCTGCCCCTCCCCAGCCCCCTCCATTGCCCTGCAGCAATGACTCTGCTCCTCCCCTCCTTCTGTCCTCTCCCCTCCTTCCACCACACAACCTTATTCACCTCCCCAGTGCCTGCCCCCAGGACTCATTTACTGCAGTTACTCTCCCTGCATTAATGACTTCCACTTCTCCTATGCCCTTGGCAAGCTTTGCCCCTTCTGACTATTAACTTTGTTTACTATATTACATCTTTGGAATGAGGAACGATTCAGAGATACCCAGCTAAAGCCAGGAGCAAACACGACATGAACATGCCATTACTCAGCCTGTGACCTTCCTCAGGCACTTCCTTCCCTCATTCCATCCTGCAGGTTTCAGGCCTAATCTTTTCCCCACTGTTTTCCCACTGACCTCACCAGGAGCAGCATCCAGGCCTTGTAACTGCTGCCTAATGGCTGCTGAGAGCCTCTTCTGAAGAGCTGAGTGTCCTCACTTGCAAGTGCCCCACATGCTGGGGGTCTTTGCTTTGCAAAATACTGGGGACAAAATTCTGCTGGTTTAGCTGCTGGTAAAATGCTGTGTACACATGATGGCATGTGGAAATACAGAATAATGCTTAACGCTACAAGCCGACAGCATTATCAGGGAATGGCTTTCCCCTCCCACTCACCCCTTGTCTATCTGTTTCTTTCCCGTTGTCAAAATTTAGCATCCTCCACTGAGAGACTCAGTTTTGCTCTGATGCTTGGAAGGCATCCAGTCCCAGCTTGCTTGCTTTCCCTGCCAGTCTCCACAGGTATTCTATACACAAGGCTTCCAGCTTGTCAGGAAATGCTCTCTCTTCTCTGCACACCCCCACCCCTCCCACCCCCTGCAGGGGAATCTCCAGTGCTGGGGTTGTTACAGGATCCCGGGGTTAGGCAAAACCATTCATTCTCGCTTTGAGATATCAATCGCCTCTGCTCCGCAGAGCACCGTGAAGTGCACTACAGGAAAAGAGGAGCCCTTCAGGAGGAGTGGAGGGCAGCTCTCAAGAGGCATTTGCACAATCCTTTTGTTATGTCAGGTCACAGAGGAAACAAGAGGAAAACCTGCACAGTTTAGGTTCCATCTTGGGCAGAACTCATCTAGACATTTAATAAAAGGGGTTCCACGAGAGACAGATTGGATCAGAGACTAAGGCACAGACTGAATTCCATGTTTGAGGTTGGCATGACTCTAATGTTTGTGAATTCCATGTTTGAGGTTGACATGACTC
Organism: Erpornis zantholeuca; assembly: GCA_013400515.1. Lineage (NCBI taxonomy): Eukaryota > Metazoa > Chordata > Aves > Passeriformes > Timaliidae > Erpornis > Erpornis zantholeuca. The sequence goes on from VZTN01021047.1 coordinate 90,650, forward strand.
TAATGTTGGCTGGGCAAAACCAAGGCCAGCACCTTCCAAGGCCATGCTGATCAAGAGGTCTTGGTGCATAATGGATTTTGAAGGAGCAGACTGGTAGACTGAAGTGTGGCAACTGTAAGTAAAGTGGACAAGTGGTGCCCAAGGAACAGCTGGCCAGCTGTGCCTTCAGCAGCCACAGCTGTCCCAGCAGGACCCAAACAGAAGCTGCAAACCTGTGCTAAATAAGGTGCCTGGTAGCTGACATGAAGTTAAGCAGATGCAGAGATCAGGCTGGACAAACAAGGACAACTACTTTCCCATCCCACAGACCTCTGGATTTATGAAACTTCCCATTCTACACTGAGGTGGGACAAAGATCATTTTTTACACTTTTTTTTGTTTAAATGAAAAACCATAAGTTAGATGCACTGAAACTGTCAGTAAGCCAATAGTTCAGGTATTCATTTTATTCCCCTGGGATTCAGGTGACCAGGTCAAAGTCTCTGTACCCCTCTGAGAAATTTTCATTGAAAAATGCTGACCAACTTGAAGAAAAAAAGACTTTCAGCAGTGGCTGTGGCACAGACAAAAAAAAAAGGATTTACTCGTGGAGAGACAAACACAGAGGCTGAGATGCTGCCGTTCTTTGATCTTGGCACATTTCTTGTCTGGCAACTGAGTTCAAAGGTAAGAGAATGAGGTTAAGATCTAAGATGCAGCACAACTTTTGTTGTTACTTCACAGACTGCTGCAGCTATAGCAGTAAATTAGAAACTGAGGAAGAGGCTGGTCCTTCAGACCAGTGACTCCAGTAAAGAACTGATAATATTTGCCAAGGAAAAGTGGGCAAATATGAAAGGGATTTGGGTTTTGGCAGCGTTTAGGAGACAAGCTCTTGTGCTAAAGACTTTAAAGCAGGGAAATTTCAGTTCTGAGACCTACATTACTCCATGTGTGGTGTAGGTGGGGAGTACAGAGGTACAATTTGGTGTAAGAAGCTCTGATGGATGTGTCTCCAGGTAGTACAATCCAGGACACAGAACGTGGCTTGGTACCTGCTTGGACATGATTCAAATGCCTGAAACGGCCTTTCAGGTTTCTAACGGAGTGTAACTGGACCAGACCACATTAGAAATAATATTCCCCAGTCTAGTATTGTGAGTAAATTTTATTCCATTATGAATAGCCTCCTCCCTGGGACGCGAGAGTAATGTTACGTGTAGAGTAGCTGCAAACGCTTCAGAGATTAGCCTTAGCACATAGCTCACACCTACAGACTCTTCTGTAATAAATTAGTGTGCTCAATGGATGAAAAACTATTGGTGGAGCAGTAAGACTTGCAGTCAAGCTTCAAAAGGGTTATTATGACCGAGCAGCAGTACCTGCTCCCCCGTATGCCTTCCCTGGCTGTGCCACAGGTAGATTCACACTCCTCCTTTGCAGCCTTCCCTTCAGCCTCCCCTTTCCAAATCATCCTTCCCTCACTGACCTTTGCTCATTTTCCTTGCAGGCATCATCCCTAAATCTAGCACACCTTTCACCTCTGTGGTTTTCTTTTTAAAATCCAGTATAAACTAACAGGATATACATGTGCACACAACCGTAAATGTCTCATGATCCTGCACTGCTATAAACCTCCCTTTTCCAAACACCCTGCTGGCACTGTTTGCTTGTTAAATAAGCCCAGTGCTGTGCTTAAGTCTAACTTTTGTTGTAAGAGCTTCAGGAGAGGGCCAAATCACTTTGTTTTCCTGTAAATCACTGGGGTACCCGCAACCCTGAGGAAATAACAATAATAAAATTATTAATGTTCTAATAGCAGCCTCTAAAAGCTAACAGCACTTGCAAGCCTTGGCATTTGTTTTTTGCTCAGCTGCATAGAAAGGGACCTAAAATCAAATCTGTGCAATATCTACTTTAACACCCAGTGTTTGAGGTGGATTATGAGTAAAGCAGCAAGTTAGAACAGCAGTAGCTCGTTTGGAGACATTGGGAGCCTCGGCATAGCTGTGCTAAGGCAATTTGATCAGACTCACAGCTACCCTGCAAGGCCCTGTGGGATATAAGCTGTATTTACCAACATTTTCTGAACTCCAGTGACCCAAGTGAAAAATAAGCATAATGTGTGTAACAAAGCAAACTCTGTGTCCTGGCTCTTTCAGCATGTAGGGCAATGCTTTCCTACAACTTCCACAGAGCAGTGTGGTGGTTACTCTGGATATTTTAGGTGCCAGCAATTGCACCTAAATAAGCACAAGGAGGTACGAGCCTAAAATGTTTTGGAACACATACATGCAATCCGGACAACTCTTCAAGTCCCACATCCTAGCATAGCTGGGAAATGCAAGAAACAATATTAAAGCATGTTGGGATTCAGTATTCAGGCTGATTGGGAAGGGACTGAAATGGAGGCTGCCCCCATCCTGGGGACATTGCAGAGTCAGGGAACTCCCCTTTCTGCAAGTGGATAGCTCACAGTGACCAGTGGCTTCCTCCTCAGCTGTCGTAGGAAGGGCCTTGCTGTACATCAGATCAGTCCTCTGCTCTTCCTGCCCGGTTTTTCCTCCTGCTTCTTACTCCTTATTTATTTAGGAACATTTGGGAGGCTTTGGATAGTTTTGTGAGGGAGGTCCAGGTCAGGACCGGATTCACCAGGAGTGAATGTCCCAAAGAGCTTCAGCACACTCACATTCCCTTCGTCCCAGCATGTTCCCCAGAGCACAGCAGGGTATCTGTTCTGGGTCGGGCTTCTCCCAAAACACCAGTGCTGCAGGGTGAGACGTAGAGCCTGCCAGAGGAAATTGCAAAATGAGAAAGTCCTGACCTCTCCCTCGGGGCTTTCATTTTCTAATTTGTCAGTGGTGCGTTCCAGGGCATAAAGGACACAGGGCAGAAAAGCTCCATGAGTGCGTGGCCCTGCACGTTGCAGCTCAACCTGAAGCGCTGCAGTCAGCAGGGCTTTCTGCCAAGGAAATCCTACGCCCAGTTCCCTCCTGGCCACCTCTGGTGGGCTGCCTGAAGGGACAGCAAACATCCTGGTGCACTTCCTGAACAGACTAAGGCATAACCAATATTCCCTGCCTGGGCAAAGCTGCCTCCACTCTCGAAGGGCAAGTGTGTGCGAGCTCAGTGAGCGCGTAATGGCTGCCACACTCATCTGCAGAGCCACTGCGCTGGGGGACCTCTGCCAGTGTTGCATGAAGGGCTTTGGGTTCCCTGGGGTAAAAAAGTACTGGAGAAAGTCCAGCCCTTCCCTTGTTCTATTTCCTCACCTAAAATAGACTTCAAACTCATCTCCTGGGCTGGAGTGGCCAGAACAGGTTGTGAATTTCCAGTGGAGCTACTCACTCCAACTCAGGCAATAGCAAATGGACCCCCAGTTCTCATCTAGAGATCTTTAAAGAAAGCAAGCGGTGCCTACCTTCTCAGTCGTTTTCCTGGAGGAAGGGAGGGCAGCAAAATGAAAAGCCCTGAAGACCACTGGGCAGGGTTGCAATTTTCCATGAGAGGCAAGCTGAGGAATTCCCACACACTCTTATTCCCCAAAATTTCTACTGCTGGGTGTCAATTCTGCTAGAGATTTCACAATTCCTTCTGCAGGCTGATGATGTTGTGTGGGAGAACATAGGAGACTTGCTGAGACTGCCAAATTGCTAAACACGTGTGATGGTGGGCTCTCCCTTCCTCCATGCGTCTGAGCCTCAGAGGGGAAGGGGGAGGAGAGCTTAAGTGGCGCAGAAGAGGGAGGATGGATTTAATGCTGCCCCTGTCATTGACTTGTTCCATTCTTTGGATTATTTCCCTGGGGTTCTTGGGTATTTTTGTTATTAATAACTAATAATAATTTCTATATAGCGCGTTGCATCCTGAAGGACCCTAAAGCACACCACATACTTCATAAGCTAATTAACAGCTGCGAGCTTAATTCCTCTCTTGGTTGTGGCCCTAACTGCTGAAGGAGCAGCTCAGAGTCACACTAGATTTACACCAGTTTAACTGAGGACAGAGCCTCCCCATAGATCCAGCTGGATTGTCAGAGACAAATGCAGTGTGGAGTTGGAGATTAAAGATTTGAAGTGCCTTTTCTCCCCCTTCAGAATTTTAAAATGACTAAGGAAATTGCATTCAAAAAGCCTTGTGAACACAGCATTACAATTGCAAGATTCAAGATTTGGAGTTTGGGAATAGCCAAGCCCTGGTTCCTGCTGAGTTAGGGACTCAGCTCCTATCTGTACAAAGGCATGCACAGCCTGTGGCTTGTCCCAGGCTGTGCAGGGCACTTTTCACCACGTAAGGAGGGCTGGTTTGCCCTCTTTTCTTGCCTGTTAAATCCATGTCTGGGCACAGTTAATTCCAGTGACCGCTAGAGTTACAGTCTCATCACTGATCCAAAACATGACCTACTGTACAAGGTGAGCCTGGCTCTGTCCTCTGATGCGCACTCATAGATCAGCAACACAGTTACATCTGAGCAGAAAAATGCAACCCGATAGGATGAACTAAATCACACATTTTCTAGCCCATGTTTTTCCTCTATACTTCTGGGGAAAGATTCATCCATCTGAGCTCTGGGTCTTTGAGTCCAAATTTGAGATGGTTCAGTCCTTATGTCTTCATCCAACAAGGATGTTGTTTACATGCTCTGATTTCTGAGAGTTTGATGTTGTAACCCTATATGCAAAAACTGTCCTAGTTACAATATTGTTGCCGTGAGAGGGAAAGGAAATAAAGAAAACAGAAGCAACACTCTTAAATACTTTCTCCATCCCATTCACCCCTTTTCATCCAGGCTTACATTAGTGTCTCCCTTCCTCTGACATCTGGATGTGCAGCTGTGGATTGGGATTGCCTGTGGTAGCTATAGAGCATCTCCTCTCCTCCCACACCTTATGCACATCACTTCTCTCTTACTGCAGATAATTGCATCACCCTTCCTGTCACTCAGCTCACAGTTGTAGTGTCACATTTGGCTCGTTACACACACACACACACACACACACAGATATAAATGGTTTTGCTACAAATTGATAGATTTTTTTTTTTAGTCATCTGTAATTTCTTGATTTCTTTCACTTGCCCTTCCTATTTTGCTTGGGCTTTTCTCCATGTCCAGATTCACTTCTGCCTTTAATTCTCCATCCTCCACCACACCAGATCCAGGACTTAAGTTGTGTTCTTGGAATTTGAAACCCAACATCATGCTACCGCATCTGAGCACAACTACTTACAAGCCTTTTTCTCAATTCTATTTCTGGTTTCCAGCTCATTTAAAATCTAGTTCTGTCTCTTCTTGCAAGGCAAAGGCAGGACTTTTACTAACTCAGCTAATATACCTTGAAAACTAGTACAAGGCTTGTAAGCCAGAAAGTTCATATATTTTTCCTTCCTAGAGTCACAGTAGTCACTCTAACAGTAGAAATGGTTTCTGATTTCTCTGCTGAGGAACCAGAGATATTGTTCTTGCTTTACTCATTCACTGAATCACACAGGAAAATATCATTATAAAACCCAAATTGTTTCATTGATATATAAATGAAATCACACATTTGTTACATGTGTACATATAAAATTATTTGCAACACCAGTGCATAAGGCAAATGTGAGAAGTAGAACATCGGGAGGAGCATCGTTATCCACAGCTTTCAATGGTTTAAATGAGCCTAATACATTTTTGTGTTAAGTACTACTTTCAGAAGAAATTCAGTCCAGGTTTGATTCTGGCAAATTCTAGAAAACAGAGGCATTTTTTTACCATGGGAGACATTTGTACTGGATGTCTGCAAAAAAGGATTTTTTAAATTATTTTTATTATTGCTGTGTTGAGGTTTTTAATTTGTGACTTGGACAGATGTCTAGCAGTCCCTGAAATCCAGCCACCCGCAATGTTTCAGTCTGTAAAGCTCAAACATGCTGGATTTGCGTTTGCACCAAAACGCATTCAAGAGCTTTTGCCCAATTTTCCCAGCCAATCTCACTTCTCTGCCTGTGACAAAGCACAGGAAATTTCAAGCCACAGCGAGGATATTTTTGAAAGTTACAACCCTGTAAAAAGAGGGTGTTTATAAATGGAAATCTTCATATAATCTTAATAATAGGTTTTGCTACCACTGCATCTCCACCCACGTACAAGGAGCAGCTATAGCCAGCTCTGAGGCAGAGTCTATGGGCTACTTAGCAGCGCGCAGCAGCAGCACCGAGCAGGGTGGGAAGGAGGGGAGGCTACCGCCTCCAAGGAAAAATGCAAAGCGGTTCCAGGCTGACAGCAGTGCAGAGTCCAGCCCTAGTGCAGCGTGGGCCCCCTTGGCTGCCGCAGCAGAGCTCTGCAAGGCACCATGCAGGCAACGCCAGGGTGGGATGAGCTCTCCTGCACTCCCACACCGCTGAGGCTCTACAGGAGGGACCTCAGTCACCTCCAGCAGCACGTGTGTATGTGGTCATCACACTGAAAGGGTAGTTAAGCGTTGGAAAGGGCTGCCCAGGAAAGTGGTGGAATCACCATCCCTGGAAGAGTTCAGGAAACAATGGGACGTGGCTCATCACTTAGTGCTTTGGTTAAGTTGGCATGATGGCCATCGGCCAAAGGTTGGACTCGGAGGTCTTTCCTAACCTAAAGGATTCTATGATCCTTCTGACATTAGCCCCCTCTCCTTTGCCAGGTGATTGTCAGGGATGGCTGCTGGGAGTAAGTGAGGAGAAGAGCTGAAAAATGCAGAACAGGAGCCTTGTATTGGTTTGGATGGGACTAATCTCCCTGGTGCTCACTGGCAGATCTTTATACCCCTCTCTTTCCACCTCATCATCTCCTCCTCAGTGCTGCCCCATATTGGCTTCTCCCACTTATTTCTCCCTTCTATGTCTGCATTTCTTTTCCTGTTTATCAGCCATTTCCTTAATAAATTAATCTCCCCAGAATCAGTGTGTTCAGGCTATTTTACAGCTGTAGCTTTGGTCATTGCTAATGTGCTGTGATACACCTCTTCCTCCATGCTCATCAAGTCAGCAATGGTCTGTAAGATAGTGTTTGCAACATTTTTACTGCAACTGTCTTTATCACCCGATCCTTGGCAACAGTTGTAATAAACATGATTATTAATAATAAGTTGAGAAGAACTGATATAATGGTTCTACCTCATAGGCAGGATAGATATTCTTTCATAACTATAAGATCAATTTCTATTTTGCACCAGTTCTCTTATGGGCTTCTTCAGCACAATATCTGAATGATTTCCAGTGGCACATTAAGTGATGGGGTTTGATATCAGTCACATGTGGTTTGTTCTTTTATCCTCTCCCTAGGGAGAGAGTTATGTATGCAACGTACTGGTTATGTTGCTAGGGTTTTGTTTGGGATTTTTAACATATGCACTGCTGCATGTTTGCATTGAAGAAGACCACATCAAAGCAGGTGCACTGCATTTGGACAGGAAGGGGGCAAGGTTTTGATGGCCTGTATTTCCCATGGGATCTCTGCTATTGTCCCAGGATCAACTCTGCAGACCACATTTGCTGCCCCACTGACCTTCACCTTATAGTGGAAAGTCCCTTTGTCCCTAATGGCAGCAGAGCACTCTTTAGGCTTAAAATTACCCACCTGGGTCAAAAGGTATTGCCCTAGCACAGCATCCCTTGCCACTGTGCAGGGCCAGAGCTGCAAGAGCAGCACCTACTCGACCCCCAGAATGCCCATCCCTTGTGCTACGTTTGCTGGTTTAGCCCTACACCCTGTAACCTGCATTCTGAGGAAGGTGAAAAGATGGCCTAATTTTTGTAAGGTGCTATCTATGGAGAGATTCCCGGAGAGGGATGATGAGCCCTTTTGAAGGGCCGGTCTTTCTTTTGGGTGCGTCAGCATGGGTGGGTAAAAGCAGATGCCCACAAGCACTGTCTGTGCTCCCTGCCACTGCGCTTTTCATCAGCTCCAAATCCCCCAAATTATATGTGCTCTCAAGTGCTTCATTCTTGGAAGGGAGGAGAGCAATCAAAATGCCTTCAAAAGGCTTTTCCTGCGCTCTTTGTCATTTCATGAAACCTCACTCCTTCTTGCAGTCATGTCAGGTTGGGCATTAACAACTCAGTGTCACCAGTGTCAATTTTTGACAGGGACAGCAGACCTCCTCTCCTGGTTTGGAAGCCTTTTGTGTGTGAGAAAGGCATGCCAGCAGTTTGCCATGTAGCTGTGGAATTTGTCTTCGTAGCCCAGAGGCTGGCTCTGAGCCCCACTTCACCACCTGGTACCAAAGGGACTCTGCTCAGAAACAGAATCCTGGAGCAGAAATGTTTGTGTTTGTGTCTGACTACCTGCCCTTCGTGTGCCATTTCTTGTATCTCTTTCATGGGCAGATAGCAAAAACAGTTTAATCTGCACCAAAGTTTACTCCTAGGGCAGGCAGCTCAATTGGGAACTTCTGAGAACTGTCATGTCTGCACAGCCTTCATGTAAGGAGAAGGTCACATAGAAAATGAGCATGTTACATTTGAACTAGGTGGCAAGAAGAATTATCTGGCCCAGATGATACAGTGTCTGATCACTTTCATATTTTTAATACAAGTATCCTCAGCCTACTCTCCTGGGAAATACCATTATTCTCATTTTGAGTGAAAGAAGAAGGGGGTTAAGTGGCTTGCCTAAAATGATACAGGGAGTGTGTGATGGAAAGTGATACTGAATCCTTGGCCAACACCAAGCCATCTTTCTCAGCTTTTAGAGACAACAGCTATATCCAGCCCCCTTTATTTATTTCTCTAGAAGCCATCATGCCAAAACCTCTGCTAAATTAGAGAGTGAGACTGAAGAAAAGCTTTCAGTAGATTGCTTTTCTCCATAAATGGAAATATCACAAATCATTCTGGGAAAACAGGTCTTTCTGTTCTTGTCCCTCTTTGTCTGCTTCTCTCCTTTTGGATGTCTTTTCCTCTGCCTCTGGCTCGCAGTTTTCAGATGTATGGTCCTGACCATTTAAAAGTGTTCCTACCTCGCAGGAAGGGAGTAGCTTTTCATTCTTTGGAACCTACTATTTTGCAATGGATTGCACTCTGCAGGCAAGCAAGACTTCTGAAAGAGACAGGACTGCACAAAGCGGGCACAAAAATAAACTGTATCACCAACAATATCGAGCCAGGTTCTCATCAGGGGTAACTCAGTCTGAGTCTTGCTGCAGCAGAGCTGGTGGCTGCCAGCTGTCCTGGATAGACAGCTTATATCCAAACAATGATCCTGCCACACTGGAGGAGGTCTCTCTAAGAGATGAACTCACTGTTGATGTTGAATTTCATGCATCTTAGACATTTAGTCCCTCTTGGCAGTATGAGAGATTGTCTCTGCTCTTAGTGAACCAACTGGGCAACTTCTGTCCTCAGCCAGGCACTGGAGGGGTGCCTGTTGCACCAGTCCTGGCTCTTCTGGACTGCATTTTCCAAAGTTTGGGCAGGCAACAGGCAAGCAGTGGTGATCTTGTCTAACAGCTCCCAGTAACACACAGGGGACGTGGGGACTGCTCTGTGCTTTTCCATGGACCTGGGCATCCCCAGCCTTCCTGTTCTGAGACAGGCTGATGCTCATTCCCGCCTCCTTTGCAGCCAGCACACCCCAAAGCAAGCCATTTGCTTGGGAGGATGCCCACACCAATATGCCAGAGAGAGGGAGGTGGCTGCCACGGATGAGAGGGACTGAGAAACAGGAGGAAGATCTGATGGGTGAGCATGAGCAAGGATGAGGGGACAGCCCAAACTGCACTGTGTGAGCTACAGGGAGGAGGTGGAAGCATGTGGCTTAGGTTTCTCAGAGAGGCGTATGGGAGAAGACAGAGACACATTCCCTGTTTCAAGGTTCGCAGCATGAAATACTCTGAGCTGGGAAGAATGGGAAGGGCAGAGGGACTTGAGTAGAGAGGACATGTTGCTCTTACTTCCTTGGGGGGTTCTATATGCCCTCCCACCTAATAATTTGATCTTGATCAGGCATTCAGGAGTATTAACTATAGGGTGACACACGGCTCTCACCATCCCTGGCTCCGCAAACCGCACGTGCAGCACAAGAAAAAGCTGTTGTGTCAGACCTCAGCAGCACTGCTGAGCTGCTCCATCCCCCCTCTGTGCTTCCACCAGCACAGGTGCCAGGGAAGCTGCTGTACCATCTCAGCAGGCCACAGATGTCCGTCAGAGAATTGCCGAGTGACCTTGGCACAAGAAGTGACATCAAGGCCTTCCCCACACCAAGCGGGTTTCTGAACCGCTGCCATCCATCACTCACCTACTCCGTGCACTTTCGGAGCCGCTGGCACCAGCACACCCACACCATGCCCTGTTTAACACGTCCCCGTACGGCACCAGGCAGAGGAGTGCTGTCACCCCCATTTTACAGGGTGGGACTCTGAGGCAGAGAGAAGTGGTTTTAACAGCACGCCTGTGGCAGAGCAAAAACTGAATCTTGTTCTCTTATATTCCCAGTTAGCGCATTAATGACCTAAATTCTGCATCCTTTCCCCATCCATCGCCCAGAGGAGCTGGGAGGCATTGGAGGAGAGGGTGTGGTAGCACAGGCAAACAGCCAGCATCCAGCTCCACAGCACTCTGTGCTGAGTGCAGACAAAGCAGGGGCTAAAGTGAGACCAACAGTGCCCTCATGAACCCCAGCAGGGTTGATCCAGGGAGGGGAATCAACCTGGCACAGCGTATCAGCCTGTGGAGAAGGGCAGCTCCACAATGTCACAGTGTTTTAAGCAAGCCAAGGCTGGACACTCCAATGGCCAAGTGCCCTGCTGAGCCAGGTCAGCAAAGCCTTTGGGACACTCAGCACCAGGAGCAGGTTTTCAAAGAGCCTGCATATCCCCTCAGCCTGCTCAAGCGGCTGAACCTCTACCCAGCTATCCCACGCAAGTCCATGTAAAAGACAGCCTGCACCAGATGCAGCATCTTCCCCTAGCAGCTCAATTCTTTACATAGGAATTAATCAGCCTCAAATTCAGCAAGAAACAGAGCGGGGGAGAGGGAGAAAAAAGGAAGCAGGGAAAGGATGTCACAGAGTGAGGGGGTTTCCAGATGCACTGCCTCTTCCCTCCCTGGCTGATTCCAACTGGGAGGCTCCGGCTGTGTGCCAGGAACATCACCTGGGAGGTGCATGCAGGTTCTGCCTGCTCCCCCAGCACGTATGGGCAGGAGGAACTCAGTGTTCAGGATCTGCTGGGCGAGGAACTGAAATCTGAAGCTGGAGACCTCCCCAGTGCCTCGGAGAGTGCCAGTGTTCACGTGCACTGTACAGCAGTGACTGCAGCCAAAGGACCAGGATGAGGAGCTGCTCATCTGTCGCAGGCAGATGGCCCCAGGCAGTCAGGGGCAAGCAAGGGAAAGGACCCCCTTCCTGCTGTATCTGCCTGCCTCATAGGGATTTTAGTGGGCAAGTAGCAGGGTGGAAGTGTGCCAAGGCAATTTGCTTGGCTATGAAGCTTGCCTTCCAGAAGAGCCATGGCTGAGAAGCAGACACTTTTTGAACGAGGTAGCTGGATTGGGGATGGGTGATTAATAACCTTTTTTCATAACCCACAGTTTCAGTGTGGGAATAGTATGTCAGAGCTACACAGAGAGGCTTTGTTCCTACTTTCTTCTCCTGTTACTTACCTCTTAATGCGCACACACACACACTCCTCTCTGCTGTCTCTAGTCTCTCCATGCAAGCTCTCTGAATGAGTAGTTAAATGCAATAGGTACCTTGGAGGCATCAGACCAGCCAAATGCCTCTGGAGACAAGTCAGATGGATGCAGAAGAGTCAAACTTGGGGGCTGACCTAAAGGAACCCACCTACATGCCTTCCATTTACTCAGCTATTTACTCAGGACTGCCTCCCAAAGCATCCCAAGCATTAATCCATCAAGGCTTGGCTTCAAGAAGAAACTCAGGGACAATCCGTTGAGTTTGGTCCTTCTTCCATCTATTCATAAATAACTGAAAGATCATTCAAATTCATCTGGAATAGACCTTCCAAGACATGACTTGGGGACCTGACATGGTGCCTGTAGGTCTCAGCCTGGGTAGGGTTGGTCTGGAAGAACTCTGTTGTTCTTCCCAGAGGCAAAAACCTCAAGGGTGGCGGCTTCATTTACCTCTTGCCCTGCACACCCAGCTGGTCCAGAAGCCGAGTTCAGGGTCAGGGTGGCAGGAGGCTTACCCAGGTTGCCACAGCATTTGTCACTCTCCAGACTCAGGCTCCAAATGCTTCTTCTGAGGCATCAACAAGCCTGAGGCACTTTGTTGGTTGACCTCTGGTGAGGAGGCCCATGGGGTCACCATGCCTACCCACGCACCTCATGCAGACAATGCATTTCTCCTTTCAGGTTATGTCCATCGGTTCCGTGTTAACGGCCAGTCAGGGCAAGTGTCCAGAGGGAGATGAAATGGAGGGTAGGAGAAAAAATTTGTGGGAACCCCAGGAGATAGAATGAAATTGCCTTCCACGTGGTGACCCCTGTGACAAGAACAGACAACCTGATCATTTGAGATACTAATTAGCTGGTGGTCATGGTGAAAATTATGATGTGGCTTGAGGAGGACCTCTCTGGAGTGGTATTCCTGATGTCAAGAGGAGATAAGAGTGATGAAAATAAGAGTCTGGTAGACATCCCAGTTAACAAAAGACTTGGAAGATGTCACTGGCCTCCTGCTGGAATGGCCTAGGTGGTCACGGAGTGTGTGAAAAAGGGTGCCCCATGAGTAAAACTAGCAGAAGGCCCTGTACATACACCAGCCTGATAGAACTGTGTCCAGACCAGCTTCCTTCACTTATGGTGGAAGATTTTTCTCCCCCAGCACAAGGGTGCTGAGCTGCCTACACACACTTGCACCAAGCTTCTTGTAGCCTCAGTCTGTGAGAGGACACAAGAGGAGGCCTGACAAAGGTATGCAAAAACAAGCAGTCATATGGAGAAAGTAGATTTAGAGCTTTTGTTCTCACACCGAACCAGAACAAAGGGATTCATCCTCCCCATGGAATGAGAGGACAGCAAATTCACAGCCGAGAGGAACAAATACTTTTGCAACCCACACCTGATCATCCTACCCTGATCCCCTCACTGCTGGGATCCACTGAGGCCATGCCAGGGGAAACACTGAGCTCCGATGATGTAACCCACAGTTTAGGCTGTCAATGCTGAGGGAGGGGACTCTGACACCTGTACTTTGCAGGATGGCCCAGCCTCTGGCTCCTGTGTTCATCCCACCTCCCTCAGAGGCAGGCAGAGCTCTCTCGCCTGCCTGTGGCAGGAGTCATGGAGCTTCTGGTCCTCTCCTCTGCTGAGTGAGGCGTGCTGGGCTAGGTGGGCGTCAGGCTGGATCCTGACGGTAAACGTCACATTCCTGTGCAAATAAGAGGGAGATACATGTGTGAGTGTGCAAGGAGAGGCCCTGGGCGTTTTCAGGGCATGCACACACGAATGGGCGTGCTGCCTGGGAGGAAGGCAGGCGGGCACAAAAGGTGACACAGAGGGCAGCTGTTCCTGCAAGGCAGGTTTTGGTGTTCTCATTTGTTCTTTTTTTCTCTTGTTCCCTAGGGAATTTTAAAGGTCTGTGTAAGCAAATCGATCACTTCCCTGAGGATGCAGATTATGAAGCCGATACAGCAGAATATTTCCTCCGTAAGTCCGCAGGCTCTTTTTGCAATGGCTCGTAGGTGCTAGCGTCGGGCGCCTTTTGTTTTCTGAACACAGGGTGGTGGAGACACTGGGACCTGTGAGGCTCAGTGGAGACCCCAGAGCCTTGTCGCCCACTAAAACTGGCTCCACTCTCACCTCCCTGGGGCCCTGCCCATGAGACAGTGCAAATTCAAACTCACAGTAACAAGCAATGGCATTTATTTATTAGCAACAATTAATTGTCATATAAAATCAGAGTCTCAATTCAAATGCACTGAAAAGCTGCTGATTTGGCATAAGGTCAGACTGGGCTAGCTGGGGCAGTGTGTGTGTGAGTGTGCATGTCCTCCTAAAGCAGAGGAAGCTTATATTTCCTTATCTGATACTCCAGTGGCACCAGACTTAAGAAATTAGCTGGATTTTGTCTGAGGAGCTCTTATTGCTGTCTTCACCTTTCCCCAAAGGGTAAAACCACTTCCCTACAGAGGAAGGCTACAGATCTGATCTTTGCTGGTTTTAGTGATTTTAGTGATGGGAGCAGGAAGCAGGAATAAGGACAGCCAGAGCCCTTTGAAGGAAAGACCTGGTGCTCACCCAGAGCCCCTGGGAGAGGTGCTGAACCCTAGGCACAAGGCATGTCTGTAAGGAAACCTAGCCCAAGCTCCAAGTCCAGCCTGAGACGGGTGAATGAAGCTCACACTGCTCTGTGCAGCAACATCCTGGCCAGCAGGACAGATCCACATCATGCATTGCCCTGCCTGGCTGCCCTCCCCAGCCAGCATGTCCACCAGACCCAGAGGCAGGAGCTTACTCTTCCTTTAGCACAGCTGAACAGGGAACACGCCTCCTTTTAGGTCCCCACCTTGCTATCCTGCCCTCCCTCCACAAGCCCAATGTCTTTTGACACCATGAGATCCTCTCCCAACAGAAATCTGAGATAAGTGCTTTTGACCTTCCAAGGTTAATTATCAGAGGCTTCCAAAGACCGGGAGTCTTTCAGAATAGCTCCTTGTCATCCGGGTGTGCTCCAAGCCAGATGTGGAGACCCAGCCCTGCGGCAGGGATGAGAGAGATAATTTAGGATCTGTGAGGCTCATTTGTATGTGAAAAGAGACAGATCTTATGCTGCTTCCTCTTGGTTTCTCAAACAGTCCTTCATCCACTGTAAATTGTAAATAACCGAGGGAGATTGCTTCTTTCAGCTGCCTTTCTGCAGCACCAGCCTCTCAATTGCTGCATGGCCCCTGAACAGCAGAGCTGAAGACAGGGTTTTGATCCGGTTTGGCACAGGGATGCCAAAGGTTTGCAGGCTGCCTCCGAGGGCAAACCAGCCCTTGCAGAATTGCTTGGAAGCAAGGAAGCTGCTTGCAGCATCAATTGCACTTCAGAAAAAAGAGCTGGGGGAAGGGGCCAAACATCTCAAGAAGGATAGGTTTGTTCCCTCAGAGGGAACAAGATCTGAAGACAAAAATTGGCCCAATGTCAGGACCTGAGAGTGTCCCCAGGGTAGAGCCCTGTTTAAGAAAGAACCAGGTTCAAAGAGGGATTTGGCAAGTCAATAAAGGACTACTTGGGTCATTCGTGAGGGAAGTGAGATTTCTGCTGGCTTCGACCTGCCTGGAGAGGGACCCCACTGAAGAGCTTCTTCCCAGAACTTCTGCCAAACTGGAGTCCCTGGTGCTCTGCATGGGCGATGCCTGGCGCTACCATCAGGAACAGCTAGGAAGTTGTTTGTTAGTATCAGACAATGCAATTTCCTCATGCCCCAGGGGACCAGGACCGTGATGGGGCAGTGTCCACCGCCTGGCTAGAAGGGCTTGCACATTATTTCTGTCAGCCATCCACATGAGGTGCCTTAGGCTTTTTGAAACCAAACGCCTGTTATCAGAGAGGAAGCAAAAGCACCCCTGTGCTTCTTTGCGAGGAGACACAGATGATTCAAGGGAGCATTCACTACCAGCCCCTTCACTTCAAGCCACAGGCTCTGGAGCCAGGAAGACTGGGTTATATTCTGCCCCTCTCTTGCAGGCATGGTCCTACTGAGATGCTGAGGAAGACTGCTGTCCTTCTCCATCACATGGCACCTGCAGCTCCCCATGTCAGTCAGCAACTTTGTGTTCTCCCAACAGACATGAATTTCAGAATTAAGACACAGATAAAACAGATGCAGTCAGGACCAGGTTGCAGGACCAGGCTGCAGGACCAAGCATCGCCTTGAAACTCTCTCAACAGTGGGTGTCTGTGAGATGTTTGCTTCCTGCCATTTAAGCTTCCCATCGTCAAATCCCACCTTGCTTTCCAGAAGCTATTAAGATGGTTATGACTGCTATCCTCTTCCCTGAAACACAGCCAGGCAGAGCTGGAAAGCAAGCAAGAGAGGTTTCTCCCTGCCTTCTGCATTGCCCATACACAGGCAGTGGGCTAGGCCCCCTTCAAAGAGCTGGTTGCTTGTGCCTGACAGGGTCCTGAGGCCGACAGGGTCTTTGAAGTGTGGTCTCTGCTCACTTAGGAAAAAGTCCTGCATTTGCTTCATGGGGGCTCATTCTTGCAGGCAAGGAAGGATTAGCTTTCATCCCCCCATTCTTGCAGGCAATCACAATTGCACCAGCCTGTCTGATACCTTTCTTTATGAAGCAAGGCTTCATTTCACACTTTAACAGCTTATTTTCTCTTGTGAAGGGAGGAGACAAGGCCTTCCTAGCTAAAAAAAAAAATGAATATTTGCAACGCAGACTCAGGCAGAGCTGGCTCCCACCGAGCCGCCCACGAGCGGTGTGTGTGTGTGTGCCTGTGTGCGTGGGTGTGCATACACACAGGCTTGGCCTTTCGCTGTGTGAGCACGAGTCAGGCCCCCCAGAAGCTTTGGGGTATGTTTTGCATGCACATATGAGCATATACGTGCATCTGTGCATCTATGCCATTGCCCTCTGCTGGCTGAGCTCTTCCCGTATTGACCGATGGAGAGTGTGCGTGTGTGGGAGCTGGCACATCCAAACCCATCACTGCCCTCTGGAAGGAGCCCAGTCATTTAATCACTAGGATAAGCCCTGCATTTCGGCACACGGGGCTGGGACTTTTGCCTCTCAGTCCTCACTGCAGCTGCAGAGCAGTGCACGGCATCAGGAGCTCCTTCTCAGCCCCCAGAAAAAAAATTCTCCTTGAAATGCTCATGCCCTTTTGGGAGGATTTGAGATTGAGCAGCTCTGCAGGAAGCATTTGGGTTGCTGTTCTTTGAAGTGCAGGCTCAAGCAGCAGAGCCCGGCAGAAGAAGCTGAATGGTGCCTGGGCTCCCCCTCCAGCCCATAGTTCCCCCAAAACCAGAGGAAAAGACAGTGTGAGGGGGCACGGACAACACAGGCAGGCTCCCAGCTCAGCCACCAGCCCCACAGCCCTCTCTGCCTCCCCATGCCGAAACATCAGCTTCGTGGCAATAGCAGTGGCCAGGGCACGGGAGAGTTGCTTTGGACCATTCTCTTTTCCTGACGCACTTTGTTTCTCTCTCCCTCCCTCCCTCCGTCCCCTAATGCCTTTATGCTCTCCTTAAATTACTCCCTTACCACATGTTGCCCTCTGTCTCTCCCCTTCACCCCCACCCACAAAATGTGCCCACGTGCCCCCCTCCCCTCACTCCGGTGCCACTTCCATGCCCCTGTTTCCTCTCTCACACCTGTGTTGTTCTCTCTGCCCTGCCCTCCCTCTCTCCTCTGCAGGGGCTGTTAGAGCCTCTAGTATTTTCCCGATCCTGAGTGTGATTCTGCTTTTCATGGGTGGACTCTGCATTGCAGCCAGCGAGTTCTACAAAACCCGACACAACATCATCCTTAGTGCCGGCATCTTCTTCGTGTCTGCAGGTAAAGGGATGCACGGGGCCTGATGCCCAGGGGAAGGGCTCCAGGGGTTGGGGGCTGCCCAGCCAGGACATCACATCTTCAGGGGCGCAGTTGCCTAGGCAGGAGTGTGTGCATTTCACAGCCCTGATAAGCCTTATTCAGGCTCTAAGCAGCATCACAAGGATACCTCTCCATCCTGCCTGCGCGCCCAACAGAGGCAGGCAGGCAGGGGCTTTCGTACTGCTTGGGAGCTGATGGAGGCAGAGTGTTTCCCTACCATCTGACATCTCTCAGGGACCAGCCAGGAGTGCAGTCCAGGGAAGCAGCAGGCACATGAGGAGGGTATTGCCTGAGTTTCCCAAGGAAAACTGCCCACCAGGACGGGATGGGAAGGGATTCAACCCCACAGCCCGCACCACTGCCATGTCTGACATTCCTGACATGTCCTCTCTCCCCCACCGGGCGGCTTGCAGGTCTGAGTAATATAATTGGCATCATCGTATACATATCAGCCAACGCTGGAGACCCCTCCAAGAGTGACTCCAAGAAGAACAGCTACTCCTACGGCTGGTCCTTCTATTTCGGGGCCCTGTCCTTCATTATAGCCGAGATGGTGGGAGTGCTGGCTGTCCACATGTTCATAGACCGGCACAAACAGCTGCGCGCCAATGCTCGTGCCACGGACTACCTCCAGTCCTCCGCCATCACCCGCATCCCCAGCTACCGGTACCGCTATCAGAGACGCAGTCGCTCCAGCTCGCGCTCCACCGAGCCTTCACACTCCAGGGATGCCTCTCCCGTCGGGATCAAAGGGTTCAACACCCTCCCATCAACAGAGATCTCGATGTACACCCTGACCAGGGACCCGCTGAAGGCAACCACCACCCCCACCGCCACCTACAACTCCGACAGGGATAACAGTTTCCTCCAGGTTCACAACTGTATCCAGAAAGAGAACAAGGACTCTATCCACACCAACACAGCCAACCGCCGGACCACCCCGGTATGAAGCCGTCGCCAGGAGCTGAAAATGGGGCAGGAACGGGCAGGAGGAAACGGGGGTGGGCTGCAGGGTGGGGAGNGGAAGGAGGAGGTGGAAGCGCCCCTTGGTGGAGTGGGGACCTTCCCAATGCAAAAAAAAAACAAAAAAAAAAATCCACAAAAAAAAATTTAAAAAACAACAAAAGCAAACAAAAAACTGACAAAAAAAACCAACGAACGAACAAGCAGATAAGCAGACAAACAAGCGAGTGAACAAAAAAAACCAAACAAATGAAAAGGAAACATGAGGAAAGAGACAACAGTGAAAAAAAAAATTCTTAAAAAAAAAGCAAAAGAAAAAAGAAAAAAAAGAAAAACTTTAAAACTGAGAGAAAGAGATTTAAAAAATAGAAATAAATTTAAAAGAAAATGCATGATTTCCCATGTACCATTATTTTAACATTTAATAAAAACAGATTAAAAAAAATAAAAGGGAACCAAGAAATAACAAATGACAATAAATCAAGTGGGAGGAAGAGGAGGAGGAGGCAGCTTTTTTAATTTTGTGAGGTTTTATTCTTTAATTTTATGGTTTGTTTCCCACTTACCTTTAACCCAGCACAGGCTTCTTGGGGAACAGGGGATGGGGGTTCGGCTGCCAGTGACTTCGGTGTCCTTGGGCCAGTCATGGATGATCCTGGATGCCGGAGATTGCCACAACCCACTCTGTTCCCCCGAGACCCATGGGGATCCACTCCATTCCTCTGGATCCGTGGGGATCTGCTCATCCCCCACAGGTCTGTAGGGGTTTAGAGTGACCCTAGGGAGTGCAGGAGCTGATGCTGAGTCACCCCTCCACAGTGTCCCCAGGGGCGTCCCCACTCCCCCAGCCCTGGGGACCCTGGGGTTAACGGTGACAGTGCAAAAAACAAACAGATACAGTAAATAAAGACACACACACAGAGACATAAAAAAAAAGGACAAAAGATGTTTCTTAAAAAAAAAGTGGCAATTTTTTTAATAAAACAACAGCTATAAATAAATGTAAATATAATAAGTGGATTTACTTGCAAGAAGAACAGATAGTATTTTTTTTCTTTTAATTTTTGTTTTCTTCAGCTTTAAACTGTGAAAAAAAAACAAAAAAAGGAAAAGAGGCAGCGGGGAGCTGTGTGGGAGGCACAGGTGGGGGGTGGGGGGGGCTGGTGGAGGGCAGCTGGGCCTTCCATCCCTTCAGGATGATGATGCTGTTGGGTACACACATGGGATGCTGCGGGGGGACAGCCCTCGCGCACACACGTGCCAATGCTCACACACTCGTGCCCTGGTGTGCGCCTGCTCTCCTGTGAATGCTCCAGAGGCTCCCCAGGGTGGCCACGCACACCTCAAATCTGCCCAGATCCCCCTCGGGTCACATCGGTGGGGCTGCAGCCATCTGGGGGCACGGTGAGGCCACCCAGCCGCCCCCTGACATCGTTCCTGTCCTCGCCTGGGCACAGACAGCACACCCTGACCCAAAGCCGGCCGCAGGCTGCCTGGCCTTGCTCCGTGCAGCCTGCCAGTCCCCAGCCCAGAGAGCCCCCGAACCCCCCAGGCCCCAGCAGCCGTGCCGGGGAGAGGTGCCCATTGGCGTCCCCACGCCCGCTGGGTTTCGTCCTCCTCCCCACCCCTCTCCTGGGGGTCTCCGGCTGCTGTGGTCTCCGCAGCAGCAGCAAGGCAAGGCAAGCTGGGTCGCCCCATCCCGCCCCGGGCCCCTGGCCTGGCTGCCGCCCCCTCTCTCCCTGCCACGCCGGGAACGGGGCACCGGGAGCCAGCTTTTAGTTCAGCTCCCTCCGCCAGAGCCGCTGCCGATAGAGGCGGGAGGGGAGGTGGCAGCAGGGGTGATGGGGGACCTCTGTGACACCCAGGGGACACAGGCCGGCCCGGGGCGAGGACAGGACCCCTTTGGGCCTGCCCCCCGAAAGTAGCAGCGCCCGGGGCAGGCACGAAGCCGAGGGTTTGCAGGATGGGGCCGCTGAGCCCTTCGGCAGCTCAGACCCACTTTTCGACTTTTTTTCCGTCCCCGTTCCTGCTGCTCCAGTTTTAGGAGCTGCGCAGTCCCCGCTCCAGGTCCCCGCGGGGTTTCTGCTTTAAAGCAGCCAGATCCTCCCCGCTCCCCCCGACCCACTGCTACTTCACCCCCACCTCCCCGCTCTGGGGTAGGGCGGGAGGCAGCAGAGGGATGGGGTTACCCCCAAAAACGACATCACAGGGCAAGAGGTGGATGCGAGCGCCTTGGCTGGGTGTTCAGAGCCCACCCCACTGCTGACATCCCCTCCCGTGTCCCCCAGCCCTCTAAAAAATATTCACAGGGAACATCCACCCCCTCCAATGCCCCCCGAGGAATAAGTTAAAGCCACTTCCCCAGATCCCAGCGTAGAGGGAAGGCGGCGTTGGGGTTTCCATCCCCACCCAGCACTGCTCGGAGCCGGGGAGCATTCACAGGGCTGAGCGCGCCCCGGAGCCAGGCGGGAGGGGGAGAGTGCGGGAGGGAGCCGGGAGAGCGTGTGCAGGAGGCAAGGGCTGGCGGGGAAGCTTGTTCCCCAGGGTGTTGCTCATGTCCAGCTCAAACCCAAGTACAAGAAACCAACCTCCATTTTCTTTATTTCGTGGTTTTTTTCAGACTGTTAAAAAGAAAAAAAATTTAAAAAGAGAAAATGACAAAAAAAAAAGAAAATCCTGGTACATGAAATAAAGATTTTTTTTTTATAACTTGGTCCTCGTTTATGTGGATTTATTAGGGGGATTAATAGTGCTAGAAGAGTACCTCAAAACCCAGCAACAGAATCTACTGCTGTGGACAGTTTTGTCATCATTGGCAATTCAGAGGATGGTCTTGCTTCCAGACAGTCTTCGAGGTACAGGAACGGACGAGGCAGGAGGAGAGAGCTTTGCCACAACTTTTTTTTTAAGTAACTGTGGGTAAACTCAAGTCACACATGTGGGCTTTCTCTGCTGCCCTGATGCCTTAAAAGGCTACCTAGAAACAGAGACCAGACAGGAATAAAGGAAAAAAGGTGGTATTTATTTGAAAGGCTTTCAGGTGCACACTTTGGGGTCCAGAGGTCCTGCTTCAGTGGATTTCAAAAATGGACGCCTAAGTCACGAGTGCTTCACACTTTTATACCAATATCAATTCACTAACTAGAACTCAGCCAATGATGTGATTTTTCTCAAGCTTACTCTTTCTTTCCTAAGATGGTGGTTTACAGTTCTTGTTTCTAGGTGTCTTTGAAGGGCAAGTTAGAAGTTTTGTTATGTCTATCTAAGCACAGAGAACAGCATTTAACAAGCTACAGGAAACTTCAGAGTTACACCAGCAGCACAGGATTAGAAAAACACGAAAGTCAAAACCTAAGGCATCAGCCCTCCTAAACATCTGCTCCAGCCTCTCTTTAGCCTCCAGCATCTCCCCTCCTGTTCCATTCTTCTTGGGGTGGAGATACCTCAAAGCATCACCAAAGAGTGATGCTCCAACGCTTACTAAATACAGTAGTTCTTGTGGCAAGTCAAGAATTGCCAGCAAGGTCAGAATTCATATATACTGGAGGGCTCAAAAAGGAAAAAGAAAGTGACCCTAGCATTGTTTTGGGGGGTTGTTCAGCCAACTCATGGGATTTCTGGCTATTTCCTCAGTAGCTGGGTTGGCAGCAGGTGCCTGGTGGAAATGCTCAGCGTAGGAGCCTAGAGCAGGGGAATAACTTAGAGCTGGAGATGCAGACCCAGAAAGAGGTAAGATAGCAGCAGAGCAGGGAGTTGAGATCCCCACAAAGCGGGCTAGGCTACTGGCATGTCTCCTCACTCTGACTCACCACTGGCAGCAAGGGTGTCACCAATGAGCTTCCCTTCACCCTGCACTGGGCTCTCACTTGCCATGAGACCCTCCGTAGCTTTCTGAAGCAGACCAGAATCCCCATCAGACTCCATCATCACTAGCTCGAAGGGGTGACACGGAATGACAGCCACCTGAGTGACAAAGCTTCTCTGAAGTGTGGCCAGCATCTGACCCACAGCAGACAAGTGGGACCTCGAGTTGAATGAGCAGGTGGGACCTGGGGAGTTAATTTGGCAGCAGCAAGGAAGGCACAGTTTGGCTCCAGGAGTCCCAGCAGACACTGATGGGTCGCAGTGTGATCACTGCACTGCAGTTCTCCCTGCTGCCCAATGCACCTCACACAGGTTGATACCTGTGCTCAGCATCTGTATCCCCAGCCAGCACCAGTGTGTCCGCACTCCGGCCCTCACTGGACCCCCTCCAGCACAACCTCCTCCAGCTCATCCCTCTTCTTTGGGCCCCTGGTAGCACCTAACCCCCACCCCAGCATTCCAGCTGGCAGGACGCTTCACTGCCAAGGTAATTGGGGGCACCTGCCAACCCATTTCTGCTCCTCCTCCAGGGACCCTTCCCAGCAGCAGCCTCACCAAGAAGGAGGGCACAGGGAGGGGAGAGGCAGCAAAGCAGGCCAGGAGCGTTTCTGGGGGACACCAGGGAGCTCCTGGCCCTGCCACATGCACATCTAGGAGACAGCTGTCTTCCCATCCCTTCTAGTGCACAGACCCAAAACCTTCTCACCTCCTCCTCGTCTCCTTGCCTGGCCCTGAAGCCTCCATCAGTGCTGGGTGCTCCCAGTCAGGCATGAGTGGGATGAGCTGAAGGAAGCCCCTGCATTTTCTTCATCATCCCGTGATGTTTCCAGTCCTGGCCTGCTGCAGTGCTTGGGGCAAGAGTGTGCTCCCTCATCCTCACCTCTGCCAGTGAGGCACTGGGGAGATGTGGCTACACTTCCCACGCAATGTCCTGCCTGGAGTGAAGGGGGTGCGTGGCTCACCCCCTCCAGACAACTCCATGAAGGGTTCCTTCCTTGTAGGGTGCAGATGCTTCTCCTCTTCTCTATCTGGCTTTTATGGGATGAGGCAATGGAGAGGGAGAGGCAGAGAAGCAGCATTGGCCTGAAATTAGGTGTGGGGAATGCTCCTCAGACAGCACCAGCCTCCATGCCATAATAATTAGTACTAATATTCAGCACTTATACAGCACTTTTCATGTTCAAAGCACTTTGCAAACATTAACTAATTAATGTCATATTAAGTGATGTCTTAGAGGGGCAGCATTGAAAGCAAACAACTTGTGCGTGGGCAGAAGCTCTCATTCCCCATCTCTCTTCAGGCACATTAACACTTATGTAGGTGAGGGACCCTAATACATTATCCTGTGCCCCTCCTAGTTCTCTGTGCTCCCCATGCCATGGGGATTCTGTGCTCTGGCAGGCCCTGAGTATGCCAGGGGTGAGCAAGGCACCAGGGTCTTCTCCTCCACAGCACTGAGCCACTGAGGCCTTAGGGAAGCCAAAGACTTGTGACTGAGAGGTCAGTTAAAATATTTGGGTTGGAAAAGTTCCTGCTCCAGACCCAAGCCCCAGCAGTGGGGAAGGAGAGACAGCAGACCCCTGGCAGCATAGCCAGAGTGGAGATGGAGCAGACAAAGTCTGGTATGATGCTTTCAGCCAGGTCCCTGTCATGCCTCAGCCTCATGACCTCTTTGGGGCCAGTGGTCATTCCCTGCTTTCAGATGCCAGAGGAATGAAGTCTCTGGCCCTTCACGGGGCTGATTTTGGACAGTGCCCCTCCAAGCCTGCGGACACACTCTCAAATGCTGGCCAGGGAGGGGTAGAAGGCACGCAGGGCATCTGCCAGAGAGAGTGCTGCTCTACTCAGACAGAGCAATCTGCAAGAACGGCTCTGGCAAAGGATCTGAGCTCCAGAGGGCCTGCACTGCCCAAGGGATGCTGGCCTGTGCTGGCAATGGTGCCAGGTCTTCCATCCCATGGAGGCAGAGCATAGCTGAAGAGGGAGCTCCCATTGGGGGATGGTGTGGGGCAAGGGAGCACTTGCTAATGAATAATGCCTAGGCCCTCACGTGTGTGGGTCTGCTGTCAACATGTGCTTGCTGCTCCTCTGCTGCCTCTCTCATATGGACCACAGCCAGAGCTGGCTGCGTTTTGCTTTAGTGGGAGATGCTCTGAGAGCTCCTCATGTGGGGAAACCCAGATACTTGGCTATTAAATTAACGTCGGGCATTTAACTGCATCACTGAAATGGTTTAAACACCCAGGAGTGGTAATTAGTAATTATGGTTTGGTGAGGGAGGATATTAAGACCCAGGTATGGAGCCCAGTATTTTTCTCTGCAGATAATTTTTAGTGCCAGATGACTACAGAGAGAGGCCAAGCGTCAGACATGCAAGCCTGCTGTCTTGCTTGTGTGTGAGGACTGCCACGGGGGAAGAAGACAGCCACAAAGATCACCTTTCAAAAGCCAAGCACCGAGGCCAAGGACAGAGAAATGTTTGAGAAGGAGAGCTGATGGAGGAAGAGGGTCTGTGGAGGGGTACAGTCAACATCACTAAAGCTGCTAGGTGAGCAAGGATGGCTAAAGACAGCCTATCTGAATGTCCTGGAAGTGCCCCCAAAGGTAGAGAGGGATCCAGACAATTTGGCATCCCCTTCCCAGGTCCCTTCTAGCTGGAAGGGCCTTTTTCCCTCATCTCTCCAGGCCCTTCTGGACACCTTCTGGAGAGACAGAAAGAAGGGGCAAAAGTTTTGGTAGGGAAGAGAGGCAGATGGAGGATAAAATTTAAGTACGACCTATGCAGGTTAAGCAGATGTGAGTTAAATGCCAGCAGCCTGAGTTTGACCTCCAAGGGTGGGGAACAAGTCACCCTCACACTAAGCTGAGGCATGGAGCTGTACCACACGTGGGCTGCTGTGCAGGACACAGCTCCACACCCAGGCAGGGCATTTACAGAGCTTCTGATCAAACCAAGCATATCTGTACCACACTTTGCAGGCTCCACAGAGCTCCAGAGTAGCTGTGCAACCAAAATGCCCCATGGAGATGAGAAACTCCCCTCCAGCCTGAGAGGAGACAGAGCCCTGTCACCCGGACATGGGACAGGTCATAAAAAGACTTTTAACTGGGGATCTGTGCCCACAAGGGTGGGGAAGACATCTGTGATGTCCCAGTGTCCATGGTGGCTACTCCTTATTAAAGCCATCAACCACTGGCTGGTAGAGGGGTGCCAAGGATCTGGCAGACATGGAGCTGCTCTGAGGACCCTGACAGAGGATCCAGGACCCCAATGGGCCATGCTGCTTCCCACAACTGCAGCAGCAAAAAATGGGTGATTGCCTCCATCTTCCTGGCTGCAAATCCCAGGGTTGACCTGGCTGTGGCAGAGCCAACACAGACGTGAACCATTCTGGCAGAGTGTTGTCACTTGTGCCAGTTTTACACCGTGGAGAGGAGTAACGTGCGAATGACGCCAAACCCTTCTGGCCTCATTTCGCTTGCCCTTTATTGAAACCTCCGGGCCTTGCACCCTGGGCTTGGAGCGACAAGGGTGCCACAGCTCATGTGCGCAACGAGGGCCGGGCCTCGGTGGCCTCGGCATCCTCTGCAGTGGTCAGCTCTTGACATTGCGGAGCGTCCGCAGTGGAGGAGCCGGCCGGCCCGATACCCGCGGCTTCAGCAAAGGGGTCAAGACACGCGGGGATGGGCTGAGTCCCAGAAACAGATCCACAAGGGCAAAGTACTGAGCTTGGGAAAGGGTTTTCTCTGCTGCTGCTCCTCCTGCTGCTCCTGATCCCCTCGGGGATGGAAAAAAACAAGGCACTTTGCTCTCTAGGGACCTGTCAATCAGAATCTGCCAGCACCGTTTAATTTGCTGCATTTATGCCTGCCAGGAGCGCCGGCCGGGCTGCCTGTTCCTGAGCAGGCAGTGCCATCCCGTGGGATGAGCCCGGCACAGCAGCAGAGCCTCACAGCCGCACCGTGCGGGAGCTGGAGCAGCCCCACAGCTTCCAGGGAAGATGCCACGCTGGGACCCTTGCCCGGTGTCCCCCCTGGTGCACAGGGGTGGCCAGCGGACATTTCTACTCTGCCAGGGCTCCTCACTGTCCGCTTTTCCTTATTCCCCCTCTCCTTCCAGCCGCTCAGAGGGGACACAAGGACACGATTTACCTGCGGGTTCAGCTTAGTCCCCTCCGTGACAGGCTCCAGCCAACACTAGGACAGGTATTATTTTAGGAGGGGAGGACAGACAACAAAGCTCTTACTGTGAGCTTGGTGAGGCCATTGAGGTTCGAGGCAGCATGTCCCAGGAAGCTGCCTATCATCAGCAAGTCCTCCCACTTTCCCTGCTCTAAAATCCGCACCTCTGACTGGTGCCTGGCCAGGGATCATCTAGCAGTGTTTAGTGAGGTAATACTTCATGCATGCAGAGGAAAGAGTAATTCCACAGAACAGTTCCCAGGTCAGGGAGTCCCATGGCTGCCCCCTGTCTCCTTCTGCCCTTGCTCCTCTCCCTCAAGTACATGGTGCTGCTCATGGGTCCTTTGGGGACAAAGGGGTGAAGGGAAGGTTCCTTCCTAGCCCAAACCCCTTCCCATCCCCTACAGCAGGGGCCACAAGCAAAGCCTGGGCCTGACCTTGGGAGTCAGCTGTGACCTTGGGAAGTGCCTGAGCCAGAGGAACAGGCTGCAGACAGGGAAAAGGGGAGAAAGAAGGACCTTGGACTGCTGCAGTGGGAGCTTTCTGGAGCAAGGCTGAGAGTGCGCATCCGTCCCAGCTGCCTCGGGGTACCTGACGCCCGATGGGGGACATACGCAGAACAGCTTTGCCAGAAGGGACAAAAGCACCCGGCTGACTCCTCCAAAGACAGAAGAGAGCAGATGGTGCTGAAATCTGCTCAAGAGGAGAGGCAGGAATGGCCCCAAGGCTCTGTACTCCCTGTACCCTCCACATTCCCTGTACCCCGAGAGGTACATTTGTCTGCAGCCAAGCGTGTCGGCCAGCCCTGCCTCTGACTTACCAAGGAGCAGAGAAGGGAATGGCAACCATGGACTTACTGCATATCCCTTGCTGCCGTTCTCTTTTGTGAGAACCTTCCTGACAGTCCCTGGGAAGGGAACAGTAAGTTATACATAGGTGGCATCTGCTTTCGGCTCCTTACTGCCTTGAAACTAGGTCTTGTGCAAATAGGGTTCAACTGTGTTTCCTAGCAGAAATTGCTTGCACTCTTTTTCTGCCTCCTGATATTCTGCTTAGACCTCTTTTCCTGTCTGGCGTAAACATTAAGCTTTCCAGAGAAGAGACCAGCCAGGCAAGAGCATTTGCACAGCACGCTTAGCCCCAGAAGATTCTGTTTTTTCACGGAAGTTACTCTAACACTGATGATGTTGAAGGAAATAACCGTGGGCGCTTCTGTGCTGGGCAAGGGCCCTTGTAAAGAAAACCCATGTTGCTCATAGCTCCGCTCACATCAAGATCCTTCTGAGGCCAGTGCTGAATAACCACAGGGGCACAGAGCAGGGCTCCCATAGCTGAAAATAAACTGCTAATCAGTGGTGAGAAGGCATTGTGTGCCTTGCACCTTCCACCACCCAGGGCCCCATCCTCTTCCTTGCTGTAGATCTGGCTGGATCTATGCAGCATTTCCCAGATGCAGCAGCTTCTGTTGCATGACGGCTCCCCATCAACACGATAGCTTGTATCTCCTCCAGTCAGGCAGGGAACGTTGTCCCTCCCTGCACAGCATAGAGGTGACAAGCTCCCAGTGCAGAAGCTCACTGGTGTGGCCTAGAAAACAGCCACAGAGCAGGGATTTGCAGCTGAGCCTGTGGACTCCCAAGCCCATACCCCAGCCACTGCACCAGCCTTCCTCTCCTGATGCAGGCTTGGAGCCAGCAGGGACACTGCTGGCACCAGCTGCTCTAATTGAGCTTTGTAGAATAAACTTGTGGAATTAGCCTGTTGGCTGCTGGGATAAAATCCAGCACTGAGTGCAGATCAAAGGAGACAATCTTGCTGACAGTTTGAGGGGAGGCAGCTGGACCTGGGCTCCTTCTACAGCTCTGGCAAGGGCAATGCTTAGCAGCCAAGGGTGAGGATGCAGCGTGACACACACACTGCCTCGTCGGCAATTTGTGTGGTCCAGACCCTGATGGTCAAAGCTACAGCAACCTTGGGAGAGTTCTGACGCTGGTGGCAAAAATAGTCACAACCAGGCAAGAGGTTGCACTAATCCACAGAAAGACAATTTTTTGGGTATACCAAAGTTTGTGGCTTTTCCTGGTAGCATGGAAGGAGCAGACAATGCAAGGTCAGGCTCTAAGCCCAGCCTACAGAAGCAGCGTGGCTTTAGAAGGGTAAGTCTGCCTTGCTCAGTTTCTGTCTGTCTGTGAGAACAAGACAGTCCAGCCCAGCAGTCAGGGAGAGCTCAGCACAGCAGGAGGAGGAAGATGGGGAAAGCCTCACAGTGAAAGCACTATCTGCTACCAAGAATAATAATCTCAGCACATTCCTTGTGTGGACCTTACTGGACAGACTTGGCTGGTCTGGAAACACACAGCAAATCTGCCAGGTGCCACCTGCTCCCAGCCCCACTAGACTGCACAGACAGCAAATTAAATATCAGATTCACTGCATGTACACAGTAACACTGTTTTATGGCCATTCTTCCAGGGTTCCTGAAAATCCAATCAAGAATTTTCCTGAAAATCCAATCAAGAATTTCCCTGAAAAAGCTGGTGAGCAACCACCGCACAAGAGGACAGGTTTATAGTTCAGCAACCAGGACACAAGCGAGAGGAATGAAGCTCTTGGAAAGAAGGCCAAGCGTTGCAGCAAAGCACCTGGCCTGAGAGAACAGCAGACTGAGGAGGCAGATAAAAGTGCCACAGAAAAGATGGGATGGAAAGAGGAGGGCCAGGGAAGGAAGGAGCCTGTGAACATCGGTCTGGGGCATGAGCCAGTTCATACATAGCCAAGGTCGGTTACAACAAAAGCCCCGGAGCCAGCAGTAAGTTTTGCTGCTTTAAGGATGATGACAATGACTGCAGGAGAGGAATCTGACCTGAGGAGGTGTGTGTGAACATCAGGGTTCCCTGCAGTGGGAAGGTGTTAGGGCTGAAGACTATTTCCCTTGGTTTCTGGGTTTGTCAAGATGCACGGGGCAGTGGAGACTAAGCATATGGCACAGGCATACGGTGTGTTTGGTCTTCAGTGAGGAGAAGGAACCCAACTGTCTATTTTTGGTGCATCTCTTCTAAGAATGAGAAAAGGAACTACTGGAAAATAGAGTTTTAATGTGAACATTAGTCTTCCAATCCTCAGCTGCCTCTTTGATTGGAAGTACCATCATACAAGCTGGAAAGCAACCCATCTTAATGCTTTCTAAAGCTTTTTTGAGGCAGAGGTGATATATTTTCTAGGAAAGGCCCCTAACAGGTTGGGTGCTTGGACTTGGTCTCCTTCACTTAAACCTGGCAAGCCCCTGGTAACACTGCTGTGCATCATCCTCTCTCAGCAGGAGGAGGGTGCTCAATGCAGCGCCAGCTCACGGGGCAACAGCTCTCCAGCGAGCCCCAAAGCAGAGAGGAGATGGACGGCAGAGAAGGTTTTGGACTGGAACACCTAAGGTGCGGAATGAGCCCCTCTTTTAGGGACCTGCTAATACCAGCGCAGAGCCCAAAGCCAGAGGAGCAGGAGACAAGAACGGAAGAACAGATGGGAGCAATTTATCCTGGCTGTTCTCATGAGCGTCTTCCAGGGAAAAGTGATTAGTCTTATTAACTGATTAAATGATTAATTAACTGATGAACTAAAATTATGGATCAAGGATCAAATGATTGCAAGGCAAGTGTGTTTGGAGTACTTTTCCAGGAAGCGGTGTATTTCACGTGCCTTCCATGAAAACCAGAGGCCAGGAGGGGAACTGTTTGCAGCAGCAGCAGAATGTGGGGTCAGCAGGACAGGACCAGAGGCACATGGAGCTGCGGGGCCCCAGCAGGACACAGGAGGTGCAGTGCCTGGTGTGAAGCAGGAAGAAAGACAGATCTGCTCCATCTCCTAGGAAATCTGACCTGAGACGGGCTGAGAAAGTTGGGTCTGTTCATCCTGGAGAAGAGAAGGTTGCATGGACACCTCATAGCAACATTCCAGTATAGAAGAGGGACTACCAGGAAGCCAAAGAGGGGCTCTTCATCAGGACCTGTACTGATAGGACAAGGACTAATGGCTACAAATGGAAAGAGGGAAGTTTAGGCTGGATATTAGGAAGAAATTCTTTACTGTGAGGGTGATAAGACACTGGAACGGGTTGCCCAGGGAAGTTGTGGATGCCCCAACCCTGGCAGTATTCAAGGCCAGGTTGGATAAGGCCTTGGGCAACTGGATTTAATGGGAGGTATCCCTGCTCATAGCAAGGGTGGTTGGGACTAGGGGATCTTTAAGGTTCCTTCCAACCCTTAACATCCTATGATTATAAATGTGACAGCAAATCTCACCTGCTTAAGACTAGATTTTCTTTCCATAGAACCCTTCTTCTCCTTGCTAAGAAAATGGAAGGTTAGATCCATGCCCAGGGGAGTGTCTATCCCACACCAGCCTCTCCCTATGCATGCTGTCTCCTCCAACCTACACCATACCAAACTGTGTCACCAGAAAAGGAAATCTGACAGGCTAAGACCAAGCTGCACATGACCTGCCATCTCTGGTAGATAGCAGCAGTATTACCTTCCCTCACATGCACCTCACGCAGACTCAGGAGCGAAGAGGAAACTGGAAAGCAAGGGACTTTGTTCTATCGGTTTTATCTATTTTCATTTTGTTTTATTTCTTTTCATTTATTCCTAAGTTTATTTCTCTTTTCAGAACTTCTTCGTCTTTTCCTCACCACCTCCTAAGCTATGAGTCCCTCTGAGCCCATTGAGCCCACTGCCTAGCTTGGGGGGCGAGGGACAGGCACTGTGGGGGTCTCATGGAGCTGGGATCCCACCGAGCCACTGCAAGCGACCGGCGAGGCAGTTCCAGCACTAATGATGTTTGTCTCCAAAAAGGCTGTTTAGGTGAGACAGTTACAAATTGTATTTTATAAACTGTATTTCTATGAGTGGATTTTTTTTGCTAGCGGGAAGAGGCACTTTAATAACCCCACTTTTGATTAATGGCAGGGTGTGCTGTCAAAGAAAAGACGGCTGCAGCTTCGATTCTTTCTCAAGGAGGAATCACAAGTGGAAAATAAAGAAGAAAATGCACACCTCTCTGCCTGGAAAATATTGATCTAGACTCTTCCTAGGTAAAAGATACTCAGTAAAATTCTCTGAAGAGTTTTTCAGCCTGTAAGCTGAAGAGATTTGTAAACCAGATCCTGCTCTTTTTAAGGGTAGAGAAAATTTCAATGACTCTGGCATGAGAACATTTGGGATTTATTGATTTATTGCCCTCACTCCCTGAGAAGAAATACTATCCCAATTATAGAGGCACTGCTGTATTAAATCACTGGTTCATGGTCTCCTAGAGAGGCTGTAGGGATGAAACCAAATACCAGTCCTAGGTCTCCCTTCTGGCAGGTCCAGGGAAGCCATCAGGGACAATGGGAAAGCTTGAATATCACACTGTGAACACAGCAAGGGCAACTGCAATTTCAATTCTTCACACATCTTTAACTCTCCAAGCCAAGTGGTTTTTGTAGCACCCTCTAAAGGACAAAGTTGGTTGAATGATCATACAGCTACAGCCTGAAACGTACCTGATTTTCTACAGAACCATTGCAGAGTTTGGAATATATTTTTATTTTAAGAAGCTGTGTGTGAGAGAAAATGAAGAAGTACAGCATTAAATCATGTTTCCTGTCTTAGCATGTGGCCTTATTGACATACTTCTTGTCCAGAGTCCTGTAAGTCTGTTCTCTGTCAAAGTCATGTCTTAACTTCTATCTCCATTTTTACCTGGGGAAACAGGAATTTACCTACTGGACATCACATTAACTCCATCACAGGTCTGTAAAGCAAATTGGCACAACCAGATGGAACTGCAGATTAATAGTTGAAAACTGAGTTTGACTAAGCTGAGGATTGATATTCTTCCAATACATGATTTTTAACTTAAGCTCAACTCAAGTTTTTCTAAAGGAAAAGAAAAAAAATTCAGATTAGGCAATCCTTTGTGTGGCCATGAAGCTCAAGTTATCTTTATGAGAACAGAGGGTAGACAGGCAGAGGAAGTTTGTTAGACACCTATCCCATCCTGCTGCAATCAGGAGAGCCATTTACACCAAAACCATTACACCAAAACCATTCCCAACAGGCATTTGCCTATCATGGGCCTAAATACTTCTGCCAAGAGAAGTTCCACAGTTCCAGGAAGCTTAGGCATCATTAGCATGGGAGATATTTCCAACCTCAGCATTGTCTGAGCTGCTGTGCTCTGCTGAACCTTAAGCACACACAGAAAGCCAAGTTTTCTTCCTCTTTATGACATCTGGGTACAAACTGAATGGGTTTTGTCACACATCACCCCCGGCTCTTACATTTAAAAGCCAAGCTCAAGCATTTTAATCAACAGGGCAAATTGACACTATCCCGCATATTTTTTCTCATTCGGTGATTAAGCAGGAACAAAATCTTGGTAAATGACAGTGCTGTCCCAAAATAGGTTCTTTCACCTGGTCTGCAAGCGGCCAATCCACACACATAATCCAGGTATTTGATTTATTTACAGTTCTGCATAGAAAGGGATGCTGGATGGCAAATCCACAAAGCCAGCACAGTGACTACCAAAACTTTTCACACTTTATGTATTTTGGCAAACAAAGGCATTAATGATCCTTGGCTACAAGTTATCTAGGTCTCTTTTTTTTAATTAGCATTCTGTCTTCTATTGGTTAATGATCCTCTCACTGCTCATGCTAATTCCTGGGTCAGGGGCAGTGATCTCCCCCTGCCAGAATTACCTTTCACTCAGTCGGAGCTGATTCAGCACAGTTGCTGAGCTGTCTTTTTTAGTTTCTTCCTTATCTTGGGGGTTCTGCCAAATGTCTTTGTGGCTTGTAAATTCTGCATTCTTTGTGTCCCCTATCTGTGGTACATCCTTTTTCTCAAGTTTTGTTAACCTCCCCTGAGGTCACTGAAACATGTTAAGCCCTAAACTTTAACAAGGCGATTCTATTGTCATCTAATTTGTCTTTCTAACACCTGGACATCACTCGGAGCTTGTTTGTTAACTGATGTTTCACGGATTAAGCCTCTTTTCTTGTTGAT
>VZTN01021047.1:131917-172516 GCA_013400515.1 Erpornis zantholeuca
GCTGGGGGGCTTGCGCCGCCCGTCCCCATTGGCTGGTGGGGCGCAGGAGGAGTCCGCCAGG
The DNA here is from genome assembly GCA_013400515.1 of Erpornis zantholeuca. Classification (NCBI taxonomy): domain Eukaryota; kingdom Metazoa; phylum Chordata; class Aves; order Passeriformes; family Timaliidae; genus Erpornis; species Erpornis zantholeuca. The sequence goes on from VZTN01021047.1 coordinate 131,979, forward strand.
AGTCCTCGCCACCAGGAGTCCGCAGGTGCTGCCCCACCTTGCCACCTGCGTGCGGTGGGCAGGCAGCACAGCGCGCCCATTGGCTGGAAGGCCCGGCACCACTGCTGCTATTGGCTGGCAGGGACCGGGGCCCCGCCCCACCACCCCGCCCGGTGTGGGGATGTAATGGCGGCCGGGTCTGGATGGTGGCACGCGAGGACTGGTGCGGCCGCGGGTCTCCTGTGGGGAGGCTGCAGCCCCTGGGGTGATGTCTCCTGATTCTCTTCCCCGCAGGGCCAGCTGTGCCAGCCCCGCCATGGCCCCGGCGGTCTGCGGGACGCTCCTGGGGCTGGCCCTGTACGCCGGCAGCCTGTGCGCGGTGAGTGGTGCCACGTTCCTCTACCACGACTACTGCATCATCGGGGCCGGCCCCGCGGGCTTGCAGGCAGCCTATTTCCTCCAGCAGGCCGGCCGGGACTACGTCGTCTTCGAGCGGAGCCACGCTCCCGGCAGTTTCTTTGCGCTCTACCCTCGGCACCGCAAACTCATCAGCATCAACAAGCAGTACACGGGCAAGTCCAACAGTGAGTTCAACCTCCGTCACGACTGGAATTCTCTCCTCAGCCATGACCGGCGGCTGCTTTTCCGGCACTACTCCCGTGACTTCTTCCCCAACGCTGACACGATGGTGCGTTACCTGGAGGACTTTGCTTCCCTGCTGAAGTTGCAGGTTCAGTACAATGTGGCCATCATCCACGTGACATTAGAGAAGAACGAGCAGGCCTGGAACGGTCATTACTTTCTCCTGACCGACCAGGACAGGAAGAACTACAAGTGCAGGTATAATGGGCAAACCTGGGGCTTGACACGCAGCTCAGAGCTTTGCCCTGTGGAGGTGTAAGCATCTGCAAAGATGGAGATTTCGCAGCCTTTTAGAACCTTAATCACCATCAGAGGCAGAAAGCATTTTCGAGGGATAAGGCAGGTGGATGGGTGGAATAACTGCTTCGGGGAAGGCATTGCCTTTCACGAGCAGCGCTTTGCTTTGGGTAGCTGAGGAGGTTGGCAGGGCAGGCACAAATTGGTTGCAATGGCCATCACTGCAGGGTCTGTCCGTGATAGGTATGCTTGAAATCTCTTCTGGTTTATCACTAGCTAATTGCTCTCCGTGAAAAAAGTAACTCAGTTGTATTCGCAGCTAGCACTGCCCTTATTGCAAACTGGATTTGAGTCAGTGCAGTGATATCTCACTCCTGTTTTCCACACGTGCTCAGGGATGTGTCCCAGACAAGTGAAGCCCTTGGCCAGCACAGAGCTGGAGCACAGGGGGGAAGCAGAGGGAGGTGGGGCTTTTTTTGGCACGGCAAAGACTGTGAGAAATAACCCTCAAGGCTGTTGGTCACTGAATTCCCCTTCCACTCATCCTGTTTATGTGTGTGTAAATGTACTGAGCTACATTCCTAAAAACCTCGAAGTTACTCGTGTGAACATACGGAGTATGTTTCTCACCTCTCCTGAGAACCTCAGCTCTACGACAGCAGGTCGTGCTGGCTGTCACTTGCCGGTGTGCTGCTGGCAGGCTCTGAGGGGACAGAAGGCAATCCTGGACACCCACATACCGCAAGCGAGTTGCTCTCGGGACGCTGTGTAAGCAAGGCTGGGACAGCAGGCAGTGCTGCTTGCCTCAGCTGCCTGGTGTTTCCATCTAAGTCACAAAAACTTCCTCAAGAATCAAGTAAAAGCTCTTATGCAGTGATATAAAAAGATCACTGAAGTTATTTTTGGTGTTAACAATTAGCGATGTTGCTGATGTGTTTTTATGACTGAGAGTTATTTTTCAAAATATCTAAACTATTTCCTGTCTTAAAAATTACTTCTGCTCTGCCTAATGGCAACTCAAATTTTAAAGGAAAGTCATTTTTATGCAACATATAATCAACCTGTGAAGCTATATTACATATATTGTCAATGAGTTCATCTGAGTAGAAGTTGCATTCATGAACAGGCAAGGGAGATGCATATGTATCGCACCCACACTGACTATTGCTATATATAACAGTGTTCCTAGTTATCCTGAGGATAGGGAAGAGAGGAGCAAGTCATTAGTTGAAGCTAGTTAAAGGTTTCTTTTGAAACCATGATCTGTGCAGCTGGTCCAGTGTCACTCTGGGAGTCACACTGCAGCCACCTTCCACAGCAGGAGGAGGAAGGAGTGAGGAGATAGAAATGCAGGAATTTCAAGAAAGGGGCTCTAAGTGCTATCCTTGTTTTTGCAGCTCTTTGTTGGTTGCTGCCGGGATGTGGGTTCCCAACGTGGTAAACTTTCCTGGCTCAGAGTATGTTGAGGGTTATGAGACTGTGTCCATCAACCCAGAGGACTTTGCTGGCCAAACCGTGTTGATCTTGGGACGAGGGAACTCAGCCTTTGAGACAGCTGAGAACATCCTGGGTGTCACAAATTTCATCCACATGGTGAGCCGGTCCCGCGTGCGCCTCTCGTGGGCCACCCACTACGTTGGGGATCTGAGGTAAGAAACCACTCCTATTTCCCTTTCTAACACAGCTGGAATACAAACAAGGAGAATCACTTCTTTCCCAGGAGACAGGCTGCACTGACACAGATGGTGGTGCTGTGGTCATGGGGCTCATGGGGAAATAGGAGGCCTTCTATAGGTCTAAAATGAAAAGCAATCCAGATTTCAGTTGCTGAACACAGAGGCTTGGTGAGAGCTTTTTAGGACCTGTGTGAAATAGAAACATGTCCACTTGGAAACTGCAGTCTTTAAAATGTACTGGCTCTCAAGTTATTCTCTTACTTCCAGTCACAGAGGAAAGCTAGGAGGGTGTCCTACGTCCTGCAAGGACAGCGAGGTTGTGTTACCTGTGCTGTTCCTGTGAGCTCTGGGGCTAACCTTTACACTGAAGAGGAGTTGGGATGCCTGATAAATGATCCCATTTTCATCAGCTAAGACAGAACCTCCCTTATTTACACTCTTGTATTTTCCATAGAGCAATTAACAATGGCCTGCTGGACACCTATCAGCTGAAATCTCTGGATGGGCTTCTGGAGGGCAACCTGGAAGATCTGGCTATCATTAAGGACAAAAAGGGAAAGCTGCACATCACACTGGGGTTCTACTTGGAGAACAGGAACATCAGCGCCGGCATCGACTCCATCACCCTCCCTCAGGATGAACTGGACAATTTTGCCACCCGCGCACCTTACGACCGTGTCATCCGCTGCCTGGGCTGGAAGTTTGACTTCTCTATCTATAATAGGTAAGGGAGAACCAAGATCTCCATGAAAAAAGGTATTTAGACTGGAGGGCCTGAGTAGGGAGGAAAGGGAAGACCAGGTCTTCTCCTGGCAGCATTATTTAGATCTCCTTGTGCTCTGAGCTGCTTGGTGCTGCACAGTCCTTTGTTTGTCCTGCAGGTAAGGTTGTGTCCTAGTGGGAATGTGTGTCACTGCCCTCTGACCAACAGGCTCTAAGGCTGTGCAGATGGCAGCAGTGAGACCTGAGTGACACAGAAAAGCTTGTACCTTTAGAACTTAACATCCTGACTTGCCAGATCACATGGACAAGGGTTGTTTTTTTTTTAAAATGAGGATAATAAAGGTGCAGATCACTATGAAAAGGTTTTGTCTGTGAAAAAAAATTCCCTGAGGATGCAACCTTCACTCCACCTTCGTAAATCCTGCAGTTGAAAATGATACTGCTAACTTCACTGTTTTCCCAAATTCACTGTCAGTGGCTCAGTTGAGAATTAGATCTTATCCAGAGCTATCTTGGGATGAACACCCTTATCTTCCAAAGATCCTCATATTAGTAGTAAATGCTACTGAAGGCAGCAGGGGTATGAAACAGAATCTTGCAGTGGCTTCAGTATAATGAGTATCAGAAACCCTTTTTATTTTTTTACTTCTGTCCTTCCTGATAGTCTGCTTTTCTCTTTTGCACATCAGATCACTGAGAATGATGCCAGGAAAAGGGAATATTAAGAAGTATCCTCAGATCAAACCCAGCTACGAGTCCAGAGGCACTCGAGGGCTCTTTATTCTTGGCACTGCTAGCCATTCAGTTGACTTCAGGAAATCTGCTGGGGGCTTCATCCATGGATTCCGGTATACAAGTGAGTGCTGGAGTGTACAGAAAGGGCAGAGGTGGAAATTGTTCCTCCCTTCAAAGGAACAATCCATAGCTTTCTGCTGGAAAGAGATTGCCCTTAGTCTTGTTCTGGCAATAAGAAGGACAAAACACAGTCAAGCTGCAGCTGCATCAGCTGAAGTGGAGGAGAAGTGACTTGGGGTCATATCTGTAGTTTTTGGTTGTCTGTCTTTGTTTTGTCTTGTGTCTTTCTTGCCTGCTGTCTGGTATTTATGTAACACAATAGATTTCTTCTTGCCAAATGCTCTGCCTCGTGACAGGCTGTGGGTGAGAGGTCTGTGCTGTGGAGTTAAAACCCAGCAGCTGTGGACAGTAGAGAGAACTTCCTTCTTTATGTGTGTGTGTGCACATCCTTATCATTAAAGGACTGCTGAGAAGTAATGAAATATTCCCAAGGACCCCCCACCCCCTCCCCCACGACTTAGCATCACATCACATCATAGCTTTCCAAGGGCATCTCCACTGCAGTTACCGGTGACTGGGGTGGGAGATCCTTAGCATGGAGGAGCTGTAAAGGTTGTTTATTGAGTCCTGCTGCAGCGCAGAGGTTGGATTTCTTAAAGCATAAGCTTAGGTTGTTAAATAAGCTGTCTCTGTTTCTTGCCATGTCTTAGCTCGGGCAGTCCATCGCCTATTGGAAAACCGTCACCATGGTGTCCCCTGGCCATCCACAGTCTACCCTATTACACAGCTGACCAATTCCATCATCAAGAGGGTGAATGAGGCCTCAGGCCTCTACCAGATGTTCGGTGTCCTGGCTGACATCATACTGCTGAGAGAGTGAGTGAGTAATTATTCCCAGCACTGCACTCCATAATTTCATTTCTGTTTCTTTACCATTGCTTCCTGTGGTGCCACCACACAAATTGCACTGTTGCTGCCTAAGGATGTTACCATTGTGTAGGCAGCCACCCTAAACCTGTACCACTGCTGCAACTGGTGCCCAGCTGTGCAGACTATTTCTCCCTCTTAAAGGGCTGAAATGGTCCAGACCTTCTCTCTAGGCTCAGAGGTGTAGTACCCTTTTACTGACCCCAGGGAAAAACTTCCCTTGAGCAGTACTACTGTAGAGAGAATCCCATAATCCAAGAAAAAAATGGTGTCTTGTAGGAGTATCTGCAGCCTTCATAAGCTCTGCATCAAGTCCAGCCCAGAGCTGAAATGACCAAACAAAATTACTATCTGATGACTTTTTAGCCTTGACCACTGGAGGGTGGGTTGGATCCCAGCTGATTTTCTCTGGTGGAAAATTTTGATGGTGTGTTTGTAATTCCTAGGAATGCCACAGCATTTGAATACCTGGAAGAGTACCCTGTTGGAGTCCTGGCCGAGCTGGAAATGCAGACAGGAAGAAAGGCTCGCAATGGGCTCTTTGTCATTATCATGGAGTACGGGAGAAATTTCTCTGGAGCTGACAAGGATGTCTTCTACTACAACCGTGCTGTGGGAGAGGCGCAGCATGCCTGGCAGTCCAACTTTTTACACCCTGTTATTTACTATTACAAACACCTCCCAACAGGTAAGCTTTCCTGCTAATTATGTGACAAAAGCAAAAGAGAGAGGGATAAATATAAATCAGAGCCAAAGCTGGGGTGGTACCTGAAAGCACTATTCCCCCTTCTCCACTTACTTCATGTCCATGCTGTGAGACACCCCCCACCCCTGTATGAGCTGAAAAGGAAGCTCAGAGTTGGTAAGAGTTCTGACGGGTGGGGGGGAATTGTATTAGAGACCTCACATTTGAAAATAGGAACAAAAAGAGGAACAATTCTTCCCTTTGGCTGGCACCCTATGTGTATTTTGCAGAGTGTGACAGATGAGGCTGGGCTGTTGTTGTTTGGCCATCTTGCTGCCAAGAGGAAGCTGCTCTCTGTGGCAGGCCCAGGTCTGAGAGGTCACACAACCATCGAGGCAGCCAAAGGCAAGGGTTTGAAGAGGAGTGTTCTATCCAGCAGCAAACAGATGCAGAGTAGACTTCCTTGGGAAATGAGTGTGTTGAAGTCTTCATGTCCAGAAACCTAGGGTCAAGGTCCAGCTCGCCTTGCATGGAAATAAGCATGATGGGTAGCAGCATTAAACACAGCTTAGCCCATCTGGCAGTCCCTGCCCAGGGGGAAGAGGAGTGAAATGACAGGAATGCTACAGGCAGGGACAGAGGGCAGCTGTGCAGTGGCATGGCTGTTGAGGACAGAGCTGGCAGAGGAGATTGCAAATGAAAGTAATGGATTAAAAGGTCAGGACAAAAGCGGAAACAGCTGTCACAGCTGCTTTCCACTCCCCAAGCTCTTTTTAATGCCATTTTGCTTCTAAGAGACTCCCTTAATGTTCTCTTGGCAGAGCGTGAGATGAAACTCCGTCCCCCAGACTGGCCTCTGCCCCGGCCAGATGCCATCCATCACATTGTGGAGGACTTTCTGACAGACTGGACAGCCCCGAATGCTCACATCCTGCCACTGAGGCGGTTTTTGGAGAACTGCCTCAGCACCGACCTGCGCAGTTTCTTTGCAGGTAATTTGAGCACAGGGTCGAGGTGGCAGGAAGAGGAGGAGGAATGTGAGGAACAAGTGACAGGAGTGATCTCCTCTGCAAATAGCTGGGATCTCCCTGTGTTGAGCTGCTTGTCTCACTGTCAGTCACACCTCCTCAGTGCACTCACCAGATGGTACAAAGTGCCGTTCTGTGTGTATGTTCTCAAAGAGTCCTTGCTCTTGTTCACCATTAGAAAAAGACTGGCCCAGGCATGCCAGTATTTAGGGAAAGCCATGTAAGCTTGGGTTCAATCCTTCTTCTAGCTGCAGCTTCCCTTTTTTCTTTGTGCCACTGTGTACTAGATCTCATGTACTGGTGATTGGATGGCTTTCCTATGGGAAATGGGAGTGCTGTGATGTGAGGGGTGAAGAGCCTCTGCTGCCTCCCTGACTGGTCTGGGACCCTCCTGCAGGAAGCCCACATGGCACACAGAGGGAAGCCATCTTGTGGCACAAAGAAGATGCCACATGGATGCAAGCTCAAATCCAGCTCCTTTTTATCTCAAAGTGCAGGTTGGGGATCCCTCTCTGCATCTCCTGAGCTTTGCAGAATTAAGTCAATTACTGTGCTGCCACCCAGGGCAGGGTACTGGGTGGGAAACTCCAGCCATCTTCCCTCATCCTCTCTGCCTTTTGTTTTGAATGAGTCCCTGATAGTTTATGGGAGTATTTCCCTACAGGGTCTCTCTGCTGACTCTAATTTTTGATCCTTTTTCCTGCAGAGTCCTGTTTCCTGTTTGCCTTCACCCATCAGAAGCTGCCTCCCTTCTGCCAGCAGGGGTACTTGAGAATGCAGGGGCTGGTGGGGAGCCAGGAGCTCTGGCACCACGCAGTACAGGCTGGGCTGCTCCAGGATTACACTCTCACAGACTTTTCGGGTGACAGACCCCCCGACAGCCACGATGGGTCACAGGAGCAGTTGATGAGAGATCATGCGATTCCAGTTCGTCCACTGCAGCATCTGGTTAACGCCAAGGATGAACTTTAACCTTTCTTGCTCCACACTGAAATCCATAGGTGCTCTTCTGACAGTACTGTAACAGAGATCCACAGCAGGATTCTGCCCTTTCCAGTGTTCCTTTTCCATCCCCATGCCTTCCACTGATCATGAGTTGCCAAAGACCTGCTCAGATCTTGCTGTTACAAAGAGGACCAACATGCTCTGAAGGGATTGAGTGAGGGACCAAAATCCCTGAGGTTCCCACGTTGTCCTTGCAGAGTTCAGAGCTGCCTGAAGATGGTGTTTGTGTTTATGTCACTGTCTCGGTTTGAGACAGTCACTGACCAATATCTGCAGCGACATACAGAGGTCACAGAAGTGAGTGCAGGAATGCCTGGGAAACTTAAGATGTCACACCTTCAGAGGTGACCTGCTCACACCCTTGCAGCACAGTGGCAGTTCTCTGGACCCTGGATGCTGTATGCTCTGTATACTTGAAGATTTGTTTCTGCATTGAATCCTGAAGTGGCACTCCAGGCAAACTTCCTGGTATTTTTCCTGCATTTGAGTTAGGGCAATTGTGTAGCTTGAGTGGGGAAGGATGATTTTTTTATTTACTGTATTGGTAAGATAATTTATCATTTCCTAGAGAACACTACAAGGGACTCTTTCCTCCACAACAGATGAGTAGCTTGCCTGGGACACAGACTTACAGATTTTGGCTCTGCTGTCCTTATGGTTTTCTTCTCCCACACCAAGCAGCCTAGAAGGTTATCCTGTCTTTTATAAATCATGACCAATATTTCTCCGATTTGCACTATGTCCCATCAAGAAAGTTTGATGTTGTTAAAATGCTCCTTCTCTGTTTTATTCCCCTCCAGTCACCTTGAGATCTTAGAGGGACTGACAGGGAGGCTGCCTGCACTTGACTTCTCCCCCTGTCACCTCTCTGTGGACTCCTTCCATGGCCCTGGAGTTGCCAAGCAAGAGCAGTTTTGAGCTTGGCCTCATGATGTCCCTGTGATTTCTAGGAAATAGAGGAGGGGTGTCAGGGAACAGGCTTTTATCTCCACACGTTTTCCAACCCTTTCGCTTCTTGAAAAATACACACTTTTTCTTCCAGACTGAGGGGGGCTGTACCTTACATGTACAAAGCTCTCCTGAATCCTTTGAATTCAGCTGTTGTTTCAGTAAAACCCCAGGTCCTTGGAGAGGCTGGGGAGCAGAAGAGGTGAAGGAAGTGACAGAGGAGTTCTTGCTCTCTTTGAGAATACTGGGCTATGCAGGCAGTGCTGCTGCTGGACCATAGTGCCTGTTCACATGCAGCTGGAGAGGGAAACAATCACCTTAGTTGGCATCAATTAGCATCCTTCTGTGGGCTTTACATCCTATTTCCCCACCTCCAAGGCCTGTCCAGGAATGGCTCTCGTGGTTTTTAGTAGTCTGGGTGGTGCTACTATTTGCTAAATCCTTGGCACCATGGGCTTTTTGTTTTGGGATTGTCCAAGGGAAGAAAACAGCCTGTGGCTGAACAGGATTGACCAGCTGTCACCAAGAGCTTGTTTCATTTGTTCCCTCTATGTGCTGACACAGAGTGCATCTCTGTTGTAGCTACAGATGTGGACATTCTGCAGATGTTTCCTCTTCTATCCTCAAATTCCCCCAAAAGATTGTGGAACTGTATGTATTGCCTTAAATTGTGATTCCCATTAGAAAAGCAATGGTTGAAAAACTGGCACCCAGTGACTGTTCTAGCATGCACTGTGCACATCTCCCAGCACTGGATCTTGTGAGTTAAAACTCCAGAGGTTCTCCTGCAACTCGCTTCCAGCAGTACTTGGGAAGTAGGGATCCAAGTCTCCCTGCTTTAGGTGCTGCCGGGTGAGCATTGATCTCAGCCTTGATCCTGTTGAGGTCCTCTGATGCTGGAGCTGGCAGGGAGAGGGAGTGCCGGCTCCAAATCATTTTCCATCAGGCACGGTGGTTACAAAGGCCAGGGGGTGGCATGGGCCATGCTGGTTTGTGGCCACCTCTGGGTGCGGAGCTGCAGGTTGGTCCCGGTGCCCTGCCCCAGTGGGTGCGTTGTGAAAGGGAGTTAGTAGCTGTACGGGGGATTGTAGAGCTGTGCGCTTCCAGCAAAGCTGAAAGCAGACAAAGCAGGTGGCCCTTTGAGGCTAGGCAATCTGAACAATCTGAAGAGCCGCCAGCCGGCGGGAGTGGGAATGGGACCGGGAATGGGAATGGGACCGGGAGTGGGACCCGGAGCGGCACCAGGCCCGCCGGGCCCTCGCCATGTACGGAAGGCGGCACGCACGGCTCGTGATGCTCCCGCGGCGCTCATTGGAGGGCTCCGCCGCCAATCAGCAGCCAGCGTTTGCCTTACGTTGCACATAACGTTGCCCCTCCAGGGGCGGGGCGGAGTGCCCTAAATGACAGGCACGACAGCCAATCAGAGGTGCCCGGCTCTTGGGCCGGCTGCCAATCGGCTGGGGGGGGCGGCTGGCCCGTTTGTCTCAGCCTTCCGGCGGTGATGGCCAGTCAGCGCGTAGGTGGGTGGGGCACCGGAAGTTCGGAGTGTGCGGGTCACCTCGGCGCTCGGGAAGGTGCGGGCGGGGCGCGGGCTCGGTGAGGGGAGCGGGGCCCTCCTGGCCGTGCCCTCCTGCCCTCGGCGGGGCGTCTGCGTCTGTTCTCCCCCGGCGAATTGGGGGGCGGGGGCCCTGTGCCACTGCGGGAGCTGCTGGTACATCAGCTGAAGGAGCCTCGCGGTATCGGGGCGGTGGAAATCCCGCGGCCTGGGTCTGCCCTGCGGGTGGGAAGGAACGGGCGGTGGGGACCGCTCTGCCCTGCAGGGCTGAGGGAAACGGGGACCCTGTGCCTGGGGCTGTCTCCTGTAAACGGGAAGGACGCGGGGTCTAGCTGGGGGTCCCGTGGCTGTGGGGCTGGAGCTACAGAGGGAGAGCAGGGGCTGGGCACAGGAGCGAGAAGCGCTGCCATGCCATATCCCATAAGCTTCTCTCTGGACACCTCCTGGCCTGGGGGCTGTCCTGCCGAGGGGACTCGGAGCAGGGCGCTGCTGCAGTGGGACCAACCATGGGGTGCACCCACCGCACCAACCCCCTCTTCCTGCAGATGGCACAGAGGCTGGCGCTCCAGCGGCTGCTGTCCCTCCCCGCGCGGGGCCCTCTGGCATCCCACGGCAGGGCCTTTGGCACCTCAGCTGGCCGCAGGAGCACTTTTAATGTGCAGGACGGCAGCGACTTCCAGGACCGGGTGGTGAACAGCCCCAAGCCCGTTGTGGTGGACTTCCATGCACAGTAAGTTCCACCCGTGGCTCCTGCACCTCTCTCCACTGTCACCCGAGCAGGTGTGTTCCTGTGGCTCTCCTGATGTGGTGGCACTCTGGGCACACCATGGAGGACCATGCCTGAGAGCTTCCCAAGCTGTGGAGTCTAGTGTTGAGTGACATCACATCAGGCTCAATCCATAAAGATTCCCTTCATAGCTACAGCCTGCAGCAGTGTCAAACAGGAGTGCCAGGGAGGCATTCCCCGCTGTGGCATAGTTGCACCTTCCAGGTGCTCAGGTGTCACCCCAGTGTTGCATCATCCTACAAAAGATGCCTCAGGAAGAAACTGATATCTGCTCTATTTGGCTTCATGGATGAAATGTACTCTAAGAAATATTAATGTTTGTTAGCAGCCACGGAGAGCTCTGCACTTGCAATGCCTCACAATTGTGTTATGTCTTTCCATGTTTCTTAAAGTTGCGTGGTTTTGAGGCTCTTTATAGTAAATGCCTTTGTGTGTTAATAACAGCCACGTGACACCAACAACAGCATTTGTCATCAATAAAAATACTGACAGTAATTGTTGGATGTTACCTGCTCAATTAACAATACTGATTATCTTTGGTTTTTTCATGTATTTTCATAGTCCTCCAGTACTGTCATGTGAGCCTATTATAGGTGATTTGGGGTAAACAGAACATAAAACAGCCAAAATACTTCTGCTCTAAGTAACCAAACTGACAAACCAAAGTGAACATTAGTTGGGATCATCCAGGGAGGAGAGAATGATTAATTGAAGCCTGAAACTTCACAGAGCTTCCTTAATACTTTTGACAGCTCCTTTGTGAGAGAAGTGTTTTTCTAAGCTGTGGTTCAGGAAGTGTATTTCTAGGCTGGCTCCTGAGTGGAACAGCAATGGTGGTAAAGGCACTGGAGTACCAGCCCGCCTTCCATGGCTGCCGCTACACCTGCCTCTCCTAATGTCCCTTGTCTTTTCTTGTTCCATCAGGTGGTGTGGTCCCTGCAAGATCCTAGGCCCCAGGTTAGAGAAGCTGGTGGCCAAGCAGGAGGGGAAGGTGGTGATGGCCAAGGTGGACATTGACGATCACACAGACCTTGCTATCGAGTACGAGGTAGGAGGTGGAAGAGCACAGACTTTCTTTGGCTGGCAGTGCAAAGGCACTTCCCTGGGGAGAGCTGTGCCTGCACAGCAGCAGCGTTGGAGGGGAGGGGAAGCCCAGAGCCTACAGGTTCCTGATCCATTGGGTCACTTGTTAGTAGGTGGATTTTGCTGCTTAGCTCTGCTCCAGCTCTGCTCCAGCTCTGCTGGTCGTGCTCAGCATCCCCACCTCTAATTCTGCAGGGAGGTGTCCTCTTGGTCAGTGTAAACACTTCCCTGGCCTCGAGGAGCCTGGAGCACACACGGCATTTTGCTGTGAGCTGGGGCTGCTCAGTTGCAGGGCAAGAACATGAACTAACAAGCCCCACTCTGCGCTGCTACTGAACGTGGTTCTTGGTGCAACCAGCCTGTCCTCTCTTTCCCTTGTTCAGGATCTCTAGCTGGGTCATAATGTCCCATCCATAAGTTGCAGCACAAGGAGACACCGTGAGTTTTGTTTGGACAGGTAGAAGCCAGGTCAGAAAAAACACAAACAACAGGAGCATGTGTCCTGCTCTTGAAAGGAGAGGACTGTGGCGTAAGCGTGTGATATTACTGCTGGGTGTGTTCCCTATGCTGCCTTTCTCCCAGGAAGGAGTGGAATGACTGGAAAAGGCTATGGCTTTAATTTACATGATTCATTTATTTGTCCCCTCTGTCAGTGATTAGGTAGTTTAAGGAACACGAAAGCCCCTCTGAGGGCCGTGCTTGCCTCTCTTGTCTCTCCTTGTAAGCAACCACTCTGCCCATGGAGTCGGGGCATCCTGCTGTTATCTTTTACAGGGAAAAAAAAAGCTTAATTTTCACTTGAGTATCACGGAGATGGATTTGCTTCCCGTCTGCAGATGAAGTCCTGTTCCCAGGGTGACAACCAGCACAGCAAGCTCCTCAAGCTGCCCTGAAAAGTGTGAACCATTTCCTGAGCAAGCTGTCATTTTGTTGAGCCTGAAGAAGATGCTGTATGCCATTCCCACACCCTGCTGAGCCAGAAGGAGACGGAAGTGGAAACAGCTTGTTCCCTCCCACTCTTTCCCCAGGGGAGACCTTTCTGCCTGTGCTGTGGTGGTGTGTCCACAGAGCTGGTGGCCACAGTCATGACTCGCAGCTCCCACAGGCTCAGCACAAGAGCCTCTGGTGCTCTCCAGGGTGGAGGCGTGTTGGCAGACACACCCCAGGCCAAGGAAGATGGCTGCTGGCTCCTGAGCAGGGCTGGCCTGCTGCAAGCCTAAAGACTGTGTGGCTCAAAGGGTGCTGGTGAGAAGTTGAAGAGGGTGAGGTGTTTTTAGTGATAATCTAAAGGCGTGTAAATCCTAATAGATGCAGGGAAGACTCTGGTAGCAACCACGCTAAGGAGAAGAGAATAGAGATTATTAGCTCAACTCATGTATTGTTCCAAGCCTTCCAGTAGGTAGAATTAGCTGGGATTACAAGAGGATAATCTCAGATGAGTGGAAAACGACAAGCAGGGTGTGTGCATGCAGAGAAAGGTCTGTGCAAAGAGGCTGGAAGTCCCGAGTTGTGCAGGTTTGATGATGCACTGCATGTCCTTCTCCCCCAGGTGCTGAGGGAGCAGCCGCGCTGCCTGCTCTCTGTGTTTGTGTGCAGGTAGGACTGAGGCCACAGGGAAGGGTCAGCTTCTAGCAGTTCATTCTGGAACCTTATATATAAACATGATGAAATTTTTGTTTTGCAAGAGGGCCTCCTCCTTTTGGAGTGATGTGTGTGTCTTGTCTTGGCCATTATCCCTGTGGCTGAAATACTGTCCCTAGACAGTGTCTGCAAGTACCATAGCTGCAAACAGGTAAGGGCATGTATGCCTTAAATGGCTACCTAGAAACAGAGACTAGATAGGAATAAAGGAGGTATTTATTTGAAAGGCCTTCAGAGATACAGTTTGGGATCCAGAGGGTCCTGCCTCAGTGGATCCCAAAATGGACAATGACACGTCACGAGTTCTTCACACTTTTATATCAGCATAAATTCACCAGCCAGAACCCAGCCAATGCTGGAATTTTCCCAAGCTTGCCCCCCTCTCCCCAAGATGATGGCTTACAGTTCTTTCTCTTAGGACGGTCTGAGTGTCCTTGGAGAGCAAGCTGTAGGGGCTTTGTTATATCTGTCTTAGCATAAGAGAACAGCACTTAAGAAGCTACAGGAAACTTCAGAGTTACACTAGCAGTACAGGATTTGAAAAATATAAATGTTAAAACCTAAGGCGTCAGGGATAGGAGAATTTTTTGTTCAGATTGTTTGAGACATCATTTCTGAGGCAGAAGTTTGGTTCATGTGCTGAGCATGTGCTTGGTTTTCCTTCATCTTATGGGAAGTTGCCATGTAAGGAGAAGTGTAAGGGCTAATAAGAAGGCACCAAGTCAAGATCAAAGAGGAACCAAATAGAGTGTTTGTGAGAGATCAGGAAAACCAAAGGTGGTATTTAGGAGGGATCAGAAAACATTTGTTTTAAAGCCATTCCATCGGGGATCAGACGTCTGCACGCTGAGGAAGTCTTTGTTTTAGGGGTTTTCAGTGTCCATGCCACCCCCACAACTCCTTCACTAGCTGCCAGGAAGTGTCCCTCTTTCCGTGTTTATTCCCCTGCCCACGCACACACGCAGCCCCCAGCTTGCTGCCTGCTTGCACAATGTCCTCTTCAGCAGCCTCCTTGGCGCAGGGGGAGGCAGCAGGAGGGGGAGACCCCCTGGAAGAGCCAAGGAATGCTGGCACATTCCTTTGTACAAACCCTTGGCTCTCAGCCAACCTGGCTTAACACAAAGCACGGATGCATTTCCTGCAACTAGCAATGTCCCCACTGCCCTTCCCTGTCCTGTTATGCCCAGTACAAAAGTTCTTTCTCTGGGGACTCCCCATTTTACCTAACAGCTTTCATGTCTGGTTGTGGCCTTTCTCCATTGCTCCAGCCAGCTCCTGACCTCTTGCTTCGAGAGCAGAAAGGGAGAAGAAATGCTTTTGTTTATCTGCAGTCTCTTAAAGTTCTTTAGATTCATCTCTTGCCTTGGCAAGTTGCCTCTGTGTGTGGTGACTGGGAAAGGGCAGCCCCTTCTCTGGCCCCTGTGGGTGGGTAGCTCAAGAGAGCTGCTGGCTACAGATGGTCACTCATCAGTGGAGTTCCATCCTGTTACCTCCTCACTCAGAGGCCTGAGTGAAATCCTTCCCCCTGCTCCGTTGTGTGGCATCCGAGCTTGTATAAAAGTTTCAGATGGGAGAGAATTCCCTTAGTACGGGTGTTGCCAGGAATAACCTGGATGGCCATGTTTATTTATCTGTGTGGTCAACACTAATCAAAAGCAGACTGATTTTTTCTGTAGAAATGCTCTTGAGGGAGGAGGAAAGTTTGCTTAGGTTCAGCGCAGATGGGACCCAAAAAAAGATGGGGAAAAAAAAGAAAAAAATGCCCTCAAGTTTGCATTCTAGAAATTCCCATGACATTTGCTTCTCAACCAGCAAAACAAAGTACGTGCTCCATTAACAGCCTGCCCTTGCTGCAGCTGGCAGGAAGGAAGCTGACAAAATCATCGTGTTTTCTGAGCAGAGGGAAGTTGCTCTGTGCCTCTGGTTCTTGTCTGGCTCTGTGGCACCAGCCCCAGACCTTCCACTCTTTCTTGGGATTTGGTCACCAGCATGAAGCGGGAAAGAGACAGAGGGATTGAGGCCCTGTGAAGCTTGTGGGTGCACTGGTCAGCCTGCAGGGCCTGGCAACATGGTATTGGCTGTTTCTCTGTAGACCTTCCAAGAGTTGCCTGTTCCTCACCCAGGCCCTAATAGGGGCCAGCCCTTGGTTATTTCATATGGAACTGAAGCAAATGTGCGTGATGGAGGTTTGCCCTTCTCAGGGAGGGAGCAGTTGACTGCAATGCATCCTTTTTCTCTCCTAAAATCACAAGGGAATGTGTTGGCATCATCACCAGTGCTGGGGCCTGAGCCCTCTGGATCTGCTCCCTGCAGTCACTAGGAGGAGCTGAAGATTGTGTGCTGAGCAGCCCTGACACTCCCATCCCTTCAGACGAGACTGCACAAGCTCTGAAGGACACTGCAGGGAGCCACGCTGGACTGCCCGGCTGGGACCGGGTGGGAAGGGAAGACAGAATGTCCCTTTCATCTCAGGCTCCCAGTGGGAGGAAAGCCAGCCCTGTGATGGGTTTCCAGAGGGATTTACAAATCTTTGTTGGCAGCAGGGCTGGAAGTACACACGGGAAGGCCCCACAGGCTGGAGGAGAGTCAGCAGGCAAGATAAGGACAGGATGTATTTTGGAGGGGAGACTTTGCAGAGAATAAGGGCATCAAAGCTGTGGGGTCAGAAATGTGATCGGATCTTCCACTGTTGTAGCTCTCCAAGCTCTGGTTGTTCCTTCTTTCAGTCGTGTCCCTGGGGTCTCTGCTGTCACCAGTCAACCAGCAAGTCCCTGGGGAGCATTGTCATTTCCAACACTGTTCTCTTGGATAATTCCCAGAAAACTTTGTTCTGAGCTAAAAAAGCAGTGCCCAGAGCAGCACAGCTGCCTGCTAGCTCTGGTCAGAGGGACTTTTTCACTTCTTACCTAATCATCGGGGATCTGCAGTGAATGGCCACTGGTGTGTGACCAGATAAACCACTGAAAACAGAAGTGGGAAAAGAAGAAGGGTTGGAGGGGATTGTCATTGCCATAATGGAGCGGGAAATCTGCCTGTGAAATGGTGGGGTGGGTTAGGATTAGAGCTCCAGTCCTGTCTGGATCCAGTCTGATGCTGCCCTGGCCATAAAATGTCCAAAGGTCATCAGTGAGAGGTGTCCTAGATGTGTTTGCTTATGATAAGACAAAAGGGAAGGAGAAGAAGCATTTATACTGGAGATGAGGAAACAGCCTTGCCTTGTTTTTGTATTACCTTTGGTTTTGTCTTTAAAAATGTGGGTCTCATTTAAACTCAAAAAGCAACTCGGCCTTAACTTGAGCAGTGTGGTGTAAGTCAGTAAGTCAGTGCAGAGATGAGGCCATGGGGAGAGGAGGAACGTGGAGCTCATCTGGCCTGTTTTGCAAGTGGACATCTTACCCTAGAGCAGTGCATGCTCAGCTCCCTTGTAGCCACTTCCTTAGGCTTCCATTGGGGACCAGGCGCAGCTGGCTTCCTGCAGACTTTGCTCACCTGTCCCTGTTTCTCTTGCCCCAGGTGTCAGCAGTGCCAACTGTGCTGGCTATGAAGAACGGAGACGTGGTGGATAAATTTGTGGGCATAAAGGATGAGGATCAGCTGGAGGCCTTTCTCAAGAAACTCATTGGAGCCTGAAGTAAAAGGGTGGCTGTACCTCTGCCTCTGGACACGTCCATGTTGTGCATTCCTTGCCTGGGAGAGCTGAGGGCAGGTCAATTGCCTGCCCTGTACGACCCGGGGGTTTCTTCTGTTTTGGTGTTTTCAGGAGATGGAAAATGTTGTAACCCTTCCCTCCTTCTCCCCTTCTCATGAGCAGCAGTAGTTGTAAAGGGCGCTGAGGAGCAGGGCTGCTTATTCTCAAAACGGGGAATGTGGCTGGAGTTAGGAGCCTGTGTTTATCAGCCAAGAGCTGACGTGCAGAGCTGCTGCTGCTGAGTTAAGAGGAGGAATGTTTTTCTCTTTGCCTCACATCTGATAGCCCAGAGCAGAGGGCAGCTGCTCCCTGCAAGATGATGGTACATACCTGCCCTGGGTGGGTTCATTTAAAGCTGAGAATGCCTCTGCCTTGTCTGTGAAACCTGTCTCTTTCATCCTCTGTCCTTGTGTTGCTGGGACAGGTACATCTCCTCCACAAATCCATGGGCTCCCATCTTAATTTTATAAGAGAAAATAGGGAGAAGTATTTTATGGATCTCCTTTTGTATGTCTGCAGTAGAGAACTTTTATCAGTCACTGCTGTCTAACTGGGAGAATAAAACTTGATTCTCAGAAATCTGTCTGTCCAGAGAGGTGAGTTGGGAGTATCAGCAGCACAGTTTCTAATGATGGGTTGGGAGAGTGCAGGTTATGACTTGATCGCTACTGGAAGGTAATGTGCTGAAAAACAAAGTAGGGGATTACTTCCATGGGACTTTCAGTGCTTCCTGGAGGACCCCCTTTGTGTGCTGCTGGATCCAAGGGGCCAGAGGAAGCACTCGCCACACAGAGGAACAGCTGCTCATTACACACAAGGAACCTGATCTGTGCTCCCTCCCCCTGTGCTTTTCTTGCCCCTTCCCTGCCTGTGGAGCCTGAGAGCCTCCCTCTCCCTGTTGTGAATAATGAAATCTGCTCACGCAGGGGAGCCCTGCCAGAAGGCAGCCTTTTGACTTCAATTGCCCTGACCTTTGGACTAAGGCTGCTGGTTGTATGCTTCTATCCAAGCAGCCTTCAGCCCCTCCAACCTCTTCCTCCTCCTTCTCCTCACATACACCTCTTTCCAGGCTTCTGAGTGCTCCCAGCTTCCTCTTGTGCTTGCAGGTAGAGTACAGCACCAGCATTGATGACTACTGTACTGTTTAATTCCAGCTTGCTTATCTAAGCTGCATGAGAACATTGTAAGTGCTTAATAACCATGTACAAGCTGCTTTTTTGCCACAGCTTTTGTTTCCTTCAGTCACTCTTAAATCTGCTTTGGCTTTGCTCCATTTCACCTCCCTGGCATATGAGCAGCAAGATAATTTTTTTTCTGCACCTCTGCAGTAACAATTTATGACCTTTGAAGGAGCCAGGGGAGCAGTGATCCAAGTCCTGCTGCAACCACAGTGCTGCTGGCATCACTGCTCCCACCTGTTTTTGTCACCCTGGGGCCTGGGCCACAGCACAAGGTGGTACAGGTCTCCTGAGGTGGGTGCCTCCCATTCGGGCTGGGCTGACCTCACCGCTGGCATGCTGCTCGAGGTGATGTCACTTGGTTGTAATCCGGTAAAGAACTGTTGGTCAGTTGCGATCAATAAAAACTGGCATTTCATTTTACTCTGGAGATCACAGAGGCTGTGCTGCTCCTGACCTCCTCGGGTTTCAGGCTGGGCAATTTCCCCTGCAGTTTTGGTGTTCCTGCCCAGTAAACACTTCTCATAAAGACTCTCCATTTTCCTGCATGAGCAGGAAAAGTAGGGGAACAGCGTCACGTACCAAACAATAGTCAACTTTCTTGCCTTACCATCCTACAGAACAGGAAAAAACACAGTGACTTTGCATTGTGTAATTACAGGCAGTGTAAAATAGTTACTTTATTGCTTCCTTCTAAGGAAAAGCAGAGCTAAAGTGTCACTCAGCTGTTAAAGTGCCAGCACACTTTAGGGTGCATTATGTGAAAGCCACAACTGTTTCTTTGAGGTAAATGCTGAGGACCCACATAGGTGGTGCCCTGTGTGAATCCTTCGGAACAGTGTAACAGGTGGACAGGAGGAGGAGGAGGGGTTTGGGGGCAGCTTGAGATTCCCCAAGCACTTGGCAAGTTTTTCACCATAGGATGGAACAGAACTCAGAGCAAAAAGATATTTTCTGTGCCAGGTTGTTAATTCAGCTCTCTGTTCGCCAACTGCTGGGGAAGGCTTCAAGGATTCCCACAGCAGTGTTAATAACAGGAGGTGCAAGCAGGAAGCAGTGCCAGCGGTGTATTTATGTAGTGGTTAAAGACGGGTTGCACAGCAATTTTCATGCCACCTGAATGTGATGTTGGTGTTTCCCTACTGAAGGGAGCTGAAGCAGTGGGTAATTCCTCAGCAGTAGCTGTTTTTTCCATGTCAGCTGGGAAGATGTTTCCTCTCTGCAGCAAGGATGCAGTTTGTTTTCCCTTTTAGAGTTAAGTGCATCAAATCCTCTAATCTGTCAAGCATTTGCTCTCCTGCCCAAGCCTGTCTATATTACAGTAGCTTTCTCAGCTCTTAATGTTCCTTGTTTCTATTTTAAGGGGACATGGCAGTCAGTGCCTTCCCAAGGGGAGCAAAGCTCAGCTAAGCCCACTTGCCTTCCCCATGCATGTTTTGAACCCAACACCAAGGTTCCCCCAAGGGTCAGGCACAGTGCCTCTGTCCTCACAGTCTTGTCCAAGGCACCTGATTCCAGGCAAGCAGAGGTTTTCCATTCCTTTCTGTTTGCTTTACACTTGCATCAAGCCCTAACACAGCTGCTCCTTTCCCCAAGATGTTTGTGCCTGCCTGCTAAACTCCGAGTTAATCTCCAGCTGCTCTAGTTCATAGTGAGTAGCTGCAAGGAGGGAGGGAGAGCTTTTCTATCTTCTTTACTAGAGGTGCTGTGCCAGGGCCAGCCTCAAAGGGTTGGTAGAGGATGGAAAATTCAGGTTGCTTGGCTTGCAGTACACACTGGGTTGTGTATATGTGGTCTTCTGAAGGGGATAGTTTGAGCCACTTTGGTTCCAGTGAAGTCTGACCTTGGCAGCCTGGCCAGTAAATCCTTTGCTTTATCAACAAATACAATTCCTTCTGTGCAAAGAACAAAACAAAGACCAGCTCCTTGTCAACAGGGAAATGGCCCCCACTGACGCTTTTCACCAGCCCAGCCAGGCTGTTGGCCTGAACAGTTTGTTAATCACTTTGAGCTTCCCCTCACACACCTTGTTTTTCTCATCCAAGTAATTATAGGATTCAGACAGAATCAGTAATTAAATTCTCCAGCCCTGCAAGGCTGTTAGCAGCAATGTTAAGCTCAGCGTAGTTCAAAACTACTGCTAAACGTTGGCAAGTGCTTGCTGTGAGTTTCTTGCAAGTTAAAGAGTAACAGCATCTGCAATATTCTAGTTAATAAAAAGATAAGATAAAACTACCATAGGCTTGACTTCCAGACCAAAACCTGACTATACAGTCTCTTGCCCTCCTTACCTGCCCCTGCAACACACCCAGGTTCAAGCTGTGGCTTAACCCCAGTCGACAACTAAGTACCAGGCAGCTGCTCACTCACACCTCTCCTGGTGGGATGGGGAGGACAATGAGAGAAAAAAAGGCAAAACCATGGGTTGAGATAAGGAGTTTAATAATTTAAATTAAGTAAAATGTAAGAATAACAGTAATACTCATAATGAAAAGAGAAACTACAAAAAGAGAGAGAAAACACAAGAGAAACATGTGATGCACAATATAATTGCTCAGCACTTGTCTAATTGATGCCCTGCCTGTCCCTGAGGAGTGATTGGCTCCTTCTAGGTAACTCCATCAGTTATATACTGGGCATGATGTCCTATGACATGGAATATCCCTTGGCCAGTTCAGATCAGCTCTACTGACCATGCTCCTTCCCAGCTTCTTGTGTAGCTCCTCACTGGCACAGCATAGGGAGCTGAAAAGTCATTGATTTAAAGTAAGCACTGCTTAGAAACAAGTAGACCACTAGTATGCTATCAGCATTATTCTCATACTAAATCCAACACACAGCACTGCACTGCCTACTAGGAAGAAAATTAACTCTGTCCCAGTCTACACTGAAACACCATCCACACAGGGGTGTTCTGCCATGTCGTGCTGCTCTTTTCAAGGATGTGGGGTCCCCTTGTGAGCTTTGTGGTTTCTCTGCGTCTGCAGCTCTGTATCTTCAGCAACACTTTTCCTCTTAAACCTTTCGCAGGCAAAAACCAAAGACTGCAGCTCTCAGGAGAGTGGTAGCCGCAGACTGAATGCGGTTTGGAAGGGGCTGGTGTGCTGAGCCATGCCTGGTTGCTTTTTTTCTCTGTGCATTCTACCAGCCAGGAAAGGATGGAGGCAGGAGCAGCAGGGGAAACCCCGAATTTCTTACACCAGAGGAGCCAAATGGGTGAAAATGAGAGGCTTGCAGGGAGAGATTAAAAATGTGTCAGCCCACATCCCAATGGGAATGAAGTGAGGAGAAACTGGGGCTGCCTTCCTGGTGGCAAGGGGTCCCTGGTGGGCAGTGAGACAGGGAAACATCCTACAAGGAGAGGCCAGAGGGGGACACTGGAGACACTTGTGTCCTGAAGGTGGAGGACAGCTGGGAGCTGCAGGCAACAGGGCAGCACCCAACTTCCCATCTCACATTGATTTCTAGGCCCTCATAATCGAAACAGTCACAATAAAAATGCACTAAAATTCGTGGGTTTTCTCCATGACCTGCATGCTTCTGTGGAGTAAGGTCCCTGCAGGTGTATACATATGACCTTTTATACATGTTTTTATACTCACATACTCTTATTCTCTCCTGTGGAGAGTGCCAGAAGTTTCTGTGACTCACAGATGGCCCCAGCAGCTGTAGCTGCTGACAGAAAAGGACTGCTGGCTCTCCCACCCAAGGCAGGGCTGAGCTCCCTGTACCCTTCTCGGCTACTACACGCTTCTCTTCACTCTGCTGCTAAAGGCACCCTGGCTCCATCTCTCTTATGAGTGGACAAGTGGTTGAGCAATTTCCTGAAAAACAGGAAATTTTTGCAGTGAGAGTCCTCAGAAGTATTGACTTCAGTCATCCAGGGGGTACAACATTTCGGTGTTTTCCAGAGATGGTGACCTCTGGTCATCCGCATGGCTGCAGCTCCTCCATGCCAGTCCCGCACAGCTGTCAGTGAGAGGCTGTTTGTCCCGGCGGGCTCTGCACACTGAGCTTCATGGCCTCGGGAAGGCGAGGAGCTGCATCCCTCGGGCTTGCTGTCTTGCTCCATCATGAGGCAATAACACTTCCCGCAGGGCCCGTAGCCGCAGGCGCAGGGACTGCACGGCTCCTTTCCTCACAGGTGGCTTTACCCGCAGGGCTGTGGCACAGGCGGCAGCAGGTAACAAACCCAGCCCTGGGTCTGGCTGTCACAGCGGCTGGGATGGAGATGGAGCAGTGCAAGCTCCAGCACGCCTGCTGGTATTTATATAACATCATTTTGCTTTAATCTGGCTTTTTAAGTAAACTGTCAAAGCCCTTTCCGTTCACTTGTTCACTAGGAACCTTTTTCTTTTTTTCTTGACTGCGAGTTTCGTCTTTCAAAGCTTGGCTAGTTTTGAGTGATGCCGAAAAACCCCATTTACAGTGGCTTTTTGTTCTGTGCTGGTATTGTTCAGGCAGAAGTGGTTGTTTTCTTTTCGTCCTGGCATAGCTCAGAAGTGACTGCATAGTCTGAGCTCAAACTTTCTAAAAATACTTACCCGTGAGGAGAGATCGAGCATGGCACTGTTCAGACCCAGAGATTAACGCCTTGGAAAGGTACAGTGGTCTGAAAAAGAAGCCAGTGGCAGCCAGTCCTGCCAACTCCGGTCACCTTAAGCCCTGGAGCATCAACACGTGGCAGGCAGAGAAGATCTGCAGAGGGCTGTGGATCTCTGAGGCACCAGGGAAGTCTACCCAGTGCCTGCAGAACCAGCCCAAGGGAAATACTTTCTCAGGAGAGGCTATAGGGTGACTCAGAAGTCATAAAGAGAAGCGCTCCTTGCTGCTTGGAGAAGCAAGGCTGAACAATGAGCCTGCTCCTCACCAGAAGTTGGTCTTCATAATCACATCCTCCTGTTGGAGCGTGAGATGGCTCTGGGGGAAGGGAGGATGACAGGGACGGGTCAGAACAGAGATCAGACATATACAAATTGCAGGAAAGCATGTGGGAGCTCCTTTTTGTCCTGCCACTGGCTGATTGCAGGAAGCTTCCCAGGTGACAGCCTTAGCAACTGCTGGGACAGGAGACATTATTGTTCTGCACTCGTGTTTACAGCTGTGCCAGTTTTTGGCAGGAAGCTACAAGACAAAACCCCCTCATTCTTCCTTCTTGTTCGCCAGGTCTGCTCTCAAGGGGCTGATCCTTCAGTTTAGCTCACTACCCGAGGAGATCCAGCTTCCCTTTCCCAGCCAGGCAGGTCCCGTGGGCTTCATCCTAAAATCCTGGCAGGAGCATGGAAACTTTTCATAGAGCTCAGGCAAGATTAAAGATTGCTGCTCTCACACCTACCACTGCTTTTCTCATGCTAAATTCTGCGGTTGCCCGGAACTCCAACCCCCTTGTACCTGTCTGGGCCCTGTTTAGTTCTCGTTCCCCTTTCCCTGACCTTGGGATCAAGTTCTGTTCTCAGTTTGTTGGCAGCTCTCAGGAGGAAGCACATTTGGGGTTTTCTTAATCTGTATGGCATTGCACATGAAGGCAGAAGCTGGCAGCTTGAGATGAAAAGATGCAGGAACACGAGGGACCCATCACTGCCGGTCTCACTGGAGCCCACGGCACAGAAACTGGCAGCACATAGCCACGTCTGCAAGCAACCTCCTTAGGCTGCTGTCTTCTCCCTTTTCTGCTGCTCCCCCACAATGCTGTGCCTCCTTGTGACATTGTGTCCAGCCCGTGGTGGCCAGCAGCACATGACTGACCCAAGGGCACAGTTCCCAGCCTCGTTTCTCCAGCTTGCAGCTGGGGTCATGATGGCTAAGTTCTGCCACTGTTACATCCCAGGCCCTGTTTCCCTGCCTCCTTCTTCCTCCCCTCCCTGGGGTTTTACACTGAGGCCAGGAATGATGGTCACGTCCCCTCCAAGGAATCAACAGGCTGTGGCATTTCCGTTGAGGGCGGAATCTGAGGCTGCTGGCAGCAAATCCCTCTGCCATGGAGCTGACGAGGCAAGGAGACCATTGTGTCACCGGCTCTGTTATGGGGTGTCAGCCGGGGTTTTCCATGGACCGGATGCGCCCGCTGTTGTAATCTCACCTGGAGAGTGCCTGGCTGCAGTTCAGCCCCTGCCACGCTTGCCTACGCCTGTGATCTCCCAGGGTTTTGCGAGCGCCGTCAGCCCGCAGTGGGGGAGCTGCAGGGAAGGCACAGCGCTCGGGTGATTCAGCCGGGGAGCCTCTGTCCCAGCTGAGTCAGGCCTTATTCCAGCATCTCCGTGTCCTGCTGCAGGGGGCTATGTCCACGCATTGCAGGAGCCTCACGAACTGGGTCTCCCAGCACTTCTCTGCCCCTTTGCCCCCCCTCTCCCCGGCCCGGCATCCCAGCCAAAGCCGGCTCCGGCCGAGGCTGCTTCCTTTCCGCGGGACTGCTGTGCACAAACAGCTGCATCGTGTCAGCCCGGCGGGCTGCACTGCCCTGATAAATGACCCAGTTCCCGAGAGCAGGGACGGAACTGCCAATGTACAGCTCCCTAGGCTGAGGGAAGGGCAGCGGATAGCCCAGCCATGCTTCTAGAACTTCACTGTCCTCATCTCATCTGTCTCCCAGTGTCTTCTCTTGCCACACATAGCAGCACCGGTAGCACCCAGGATGTATAAATCCATAACCTCTGCTTTGCAGAGAAGGTGAATAGCAGCACCGCTGGCACTTTGGAAAGCCATGGCCAATGCCTTGAAAAGAGTCTGCAGAGGCTGAGTGCCTGCAGATGGTGTCCTCATAAAGATGAAGGACATAAAGAGAGGAGTAGCCTCCAGCCGTCGCCCACGGACACCTATCAGCAGCCCAGGAGCTTGGGCTGGGGACACCAGAAGATGAAATGCTGCCCTACAGGGTGTTCTCTTGCCCCATTTCTGCACCAGCCTGCACTGGCTGTCCTTTCTCACATCAGGGCAGGGGGATGGGACAGGAAGGCCCTCATTATCCAGGGCTTGCTAATTAGACGGGAATGTTATCTCCAGCCCAGATGTCAGCACTGACCTCCCTCTAACCTTCTTCTAGAAATCAAAACAGACACAACTCTGTTTGTTTTAAAATAAGAAAAATAAGCCTTCGGGGTGAAGCAGGAAAACCTGGCCTTGGGGGTACGTCTGGGGAGGGAGGAGGGCACGCAACCAGATAAGCCTGGTGGGGTTCTCCAGGCTGCCAAGCTGCGGGACTGGCCACCCTGCCCTGGGCAGAGAACAAGGTCCCATGGCTCATGGTGGCTGTGCACGTATTGTGGGCCCTTCAACCTCTGTCCAGCAGGGGTGTTGGTGCAGACACAACTTCTTGTCCCAACACAACCCACGGGATACCAGCTGGGTCCTGTAGGTCCAGATGTGAAGCTAACAGGGAAGATCAACTGAGTTTGTATTTCACCTCACTGCCTTGCTTTTGGGATTGACAAAATGGTCTCAAAAGGAGATGTAGATCCCTGGAACATATTCTGCCTTTCAAACCTGACCTGAATATCTTTTCCTCATGTCAACTAAGCAGTCCTTAAATTGTTTCAGAATAAAAGGAGCTGGGTGACATAAACAGCTGGTGATTCTTGCCCTTGACTTGTAGTAAAGCCTTATTTTATTGCATTTCTGTAATAATTTTCTGTAGCTGGGGAACAAACTTTGCCTGACTCTGATCTGGGTCAGACCTTGGAGCACTTCACCCTATGTTAACCAAGATTTACATCTCCATTCCCTGTAGCAAACTACATTGCTTTGCTTCCTCTTCTTTGTAAGACTACAGCTCTAGCCTGATGTCACCAAGGAGGTCTTTACCCAACACCCCTTTTCCTTCTGTGACAGGCATCCAAAAACCCTGGGCTGCAGCATCAATGCTCTTTATGACAGAGGTTTGATGTAGTTCTTGCAGTAAAATGAGGAGTGGATGTGGCCAGCTGAGAACAAGCACCCTGGGGTTTTCTTCTGCTGCTGCTGCTGCCTCTTTAGCTTGGGGCAGTCACTGATCCAGCCTTGGCTCTACCCTTCCCAGTCCACTAACACCACAGTAACAAGTCTTATGAAGACACTAGAGAGATTACTCATTAAGCTACAATGCCAATATTTCAAAAGGCACAGCTGATTTGCAGTTACACGATGTTTTGCCTACCATATCCCCAAGACAGCAAGCAGGTAAAAGTTTTGTGGTGTCCTTTTACACTTGCCTCTTTCAAAAACACCTCTTGGCCCCCTGAGTAATGGGTGTTCATTTTTATGCTCTGAAGGCTGTGCCTCACTCACGACAACACAGCAGTGATGTGTTGCCCTCTGGCAATATCACCAGAGCAGAAAATGACTTCTGCTCTCTTCCAGACCTGGCTACTGCCTGGTACACCCTGTCTCCCTGAGCTTCAGGGTTACTGAAGCAGAGGAATAGCTGAGAAGTGAGTAATCAAGAAGCTACCTGACCAGATTTAAACCTGACTGAAGTAAAGATCTTCTCCAACAATAATGGGAAGGTGGATCTGTGCCTGCTAAGATGCAGAGTTGCTGCAGGAGGACTGTGCACAGACATCCCTGGGACTCAGCATGGATGGCAGTCACAGAGCACAACTGCAGTAAAGCTCTGCTTGCAGAAACCACCAAAGCTCCAGGGCCTTGAGTGAATTTGCACCCATTTTTATGACCTAAACTTCTGAGTCAATATTTACCCAAGAGGCGGATGCACAGCTGCCCTGTGGCACTATGTACACGCATGGACAAACACTGGTACTGTGCATGCACACCCCAGCACACACACTTGCAAAAGCTCCAGCTTCTACAAGCAGGCAGAGACACCTGCTCTCCTTCCTCAGTCTGCTCCAAGACAGTCCTTCACATTTGCAGGAGGGACGCTGACAAACTGGAGCAACTCCAGGGCAGAAGTGTGAAACTGTCCAAGGGAACTGGACCATCTGACACACAGGCAGGGTCTGAGGGAGCTGGGTTGGTTTGCAAAGGGACAAGAAAGCTCATGAGGGGGGACTATCTAACCACTGACTTCTACTACTCAAATGGGGGTTATGTAGAAGGTAAAGCCACATTGCCAGATGTGCTCAGTGAAAAGACAAGAGGGAAAAGATGGTGGATTTGCCATCCTCAGAGGTTTTCAAAACCCAATTGGATATGACCCTAAGCACCCTGATCTAACCTTAAGCTGGTCCTGCTCCAAGCAGATGGTTGACCTGGAGAACTTCAAAAATAACTCTTATGTTAAATGATGCTGTGATTTTGGTAATGCTAAATATTTGGTAGTAGACATTCCTGAATTCAGATACTGATTGTAAGCACTTGCATGTGGGGTGCTATAAGAATACCTGTGACCAGCCACATAACTGAATTTAATTCAGTCACAATATCTCTAGAAAGGAGGCTTTCTGGCCTCTACTGAGCTTCAGTTCCCTCATACTTTCTGAGCAGCTTGTGGGTCTGGCTGCTTATGACCGTGCATTTTCAGCACTTCTGTAGCAGGCACATAGTCAAATGGACAAAGGAAATTATCAAACTGGAAACATCTGTCTTTCTTTTGATTCAGGGTTGTTTCCAGCTGAATCAGCTGGCTGTCATCTGAGACTGTGGCAGTGGGAGTGTGAAGATCAGAGGAGGGAGGAGAACAATCCTCCTTCAGGGACTGCTCAGACTTGGGTTGGTTTCACACAGTCATCAAACCCCAACCCTGACCCCTGAGACACTGAGGAGAGCATAATGTTCCACCTTTGCAGGTTAATCTAACCCGTGTTGCTCATCCCAGGGCAAAGTGTGCACAGCTTCTCTTTCTTGAGAAAGAAAAAGCAGATAAGGGGTGGCTGTGTGGTAGGCTTAGGAGAGGGCATCTCCTGAAATCACTCCTATCTGTACACTACTCTTACAGCTCCTCCCCCTCTCTAAAATACGTAGCATGAGATCTATAACAACTATGGTAGGAAAGGTCATTACATCTGTCAGCTCGGGCACTTCTGCAAACTTGGTGTCTGAGAACTGGTAAGTCCACGTAGGAGCATCTAGCCCAGGCATTTCCGCAAGTCGAACACAGACACAACTACGAGAAGTGTATCAGAGAGGAAGCTCTTAGTGCCTGTTTCCTCTCGTAACACAGAGATAGCTGCCTCCTGCAGTGCTAAATATGGCTGGTTTTGGTAAAGACTGCTGAGGCCTGGCTTTGTCAATGTATGCTTTGCCCTCTGGAAAACCAGCCTTCCATAGTTCCCAAGTGGCATGGCTAACCCTTGCCTCCTGCTCCTTCCCAAATCATGCCAGTATTCACAGAGGGAGGCGGGTGCTGTAATGTTCTTTTATGTTCTTTTCTTTTTTCCCCTCCTGTTGGGAGAAATTGAGTCACACCAGAGTGATGGTTATGGGGTGGCAGAAGGCTAAAAAAATAAAGTTACAGCCTGAATCCCCACTCACCATGCCCTCCTCCCCATCCCAGGCAACACATGCATGTGGCTTAACTTTTCATGTCCTTGGTTTAATGAACTCGTGTCAGGAATTTCAAGTGCATAGCAACCTTATCTGATGACAGTGACATTTTTTTCATGTTTATGTTCAGTTTTATTTGCAAACCATTTCCAGCATAGTTCAGCTGGGTGGATGGGACAGGGCTGAAATGTGTAAGAACCCAACACAAGTACTGGAAACTCAGCCAGTTACTGCGGGATTCTGAAGCACATCCACGGGAAAAAGGATCTGCAACTGAGTTTGTGCACCAGATTTTCCAGCTGCAGCCTTTCACACACTCACTAGTGTCCGACAAGCAACGCTGGGGGTGGGGGCATGGGGAGGGTTGTTTGTTTTTTCTTGCTTTCTTTTTTCTTCTGGTTCTCAGTACTGTCACAACCAGATGGGAATATGTTTCCCACGTCAGCTGTGGGGGGACTCTCCAACCCAGTGCTCCCTGATACCACAACATTACAAAAGCAGACATCTCTGCTTCACCACAGCTCCAGCTAGTAGGAGGTATGGGGAGAAAAGGAGGGGAGCCAAGGCGTTTTGTAGTTTGCAATTTGAACAGCTGGATTCAGCAAGGGTTCCCAGGGTTTTTCCCGGGAAGGAGGTCAGCGGCTTGGGCCGGCAGATAGCCTGGGAGCAAACATCAGGAGTGCCCCTGGAGGCTCCACCTCCGCAGCTCTGCCCTGACTGGAGCGCTCTTGCCCTTATAAGGCTGCGGTTGTCACAAGGAAAAAGAGCCATAAATAGTTGTATGATTGTTACCTGCTTTGCTCTTCCCAAGTCAGGCTCTTCCTGCCTGCAGCTTCCAGAGCTCCCCTCCACTCTAGCCCCAGAAAGACGGTGTTTCTCATGTCTCTGCACATGGGTGTGCAAGTCCAGGTCATGAGATCCAATTTCTCCACGTGCTCTGTCCCTACACGACTCCTTGCCTTGGCCTTTGCAGAAAGCCTCCTGCCTGGGACTGTTCAGTTGCTTTACAAAGTGCTGCAGGAGAGGGGCTGTGGCTCACCCAACTTTCAGTGTCTTTCTTCAGCAGCTCACAGGCCAAAATTTTCCTTGGTTTGAAGGGTGTTGCTTTCATTCTTCAATTTTGGGTGTATGAACAGGGTAAGGTGTTGGAGGAGAATGAAAAACAGTAGATCAGGGCATAATAAGACACTTAACAAAAACAGGAAAGCAGCCTATGTTTCTATTTGCATCTTTTCCAGCATGTGAGATCCATACCTAAATGCAGGGGAGACCTTGATGTCTCCTGAAAGGAGATCATCATGAGTAAGACACTGTGGGCTGAGCAGCAGCAAAGTCAGACCAGCAATCAGGAGACCTGGTGTATCTGTCAGACAATTATTTGCCTGTTTCCTGATGTGGCTGAGTTTTACTCCGTCCCCCCTTCTCAATTTTTCTCTAAGTAATGAAGCAATTCATTGTCAGTGCATATTTTAAACACTGACTCTCTTGGTTCCTGTCTTAGACCCAGCACACACTTCCCAAAAGTTTCCTGTGGGCCCCAACTACAGCAGTTTAAACATTTTCCATCGTACGTGCAGTAGTTCCTTGCTGCCATGGGGTCCTCAGTTCCCTGGTCAGTCAGGGCAGTACCTGTACATACTTTCTGCCTGGGACCTGCTGCAGCCATTGAGGCCACTCTCAGCCTTTCTTCGCTTCTGGTCATTCTCTCACACTGTTTCAACTGGAAAGCTCTTTGGGGAAAGCAGCAGGAGCTGATCTTGGCTCCAGAATCAGTCTGTGCTACTGCAACGCAGTGAGAAAGGAAGAGTGGTTTGATGTGCAGCAATAAAGGGCGGAATACCTATCTTCTCTAGGCTATCTGCAGTCTCTTCCAGAGAGGAGAGGCAAGTTCCCAATAAGAACTGCTGCTCTTGGGAAGCTGCCACTAAAAATTACGAGTTTTCCGCTAGACAGTCTTTTCCAGGTCTGCTGACAGGATGGGATACACAGCCCCCATTGGGAATGTAGCTTGAGCTACTGTTTCCCCAGTCCCACATAAATGTTATTCCTCTGCTTTCTGGGCAGCTCCTTGGACACAAAGGCAACTTTGGCTATCTGCTGCCTTCTCTGTTGTGAAGGTGTTGGGCAAACAGCACTATCAGAGGCAACAAGAGAAGTGTGACGCTGACCGGAGACTGAATCATAACGTGCTTCTCCCAGCACTGTGGGTTCACGTGCCTTGCTCGACCTAACTCCAGAAATTCAACAGAAAACAAGATTAGAGAACAGCAGTGTGAAAGGTTTCATGCTAACACAGGGTAGAAAATGTCTGGTGTGAAGATGGCAGTCATCCTTATAGTACAGTTTTCCATCATTGGGATTGGCTCCCTTTGAGGCAGAAGGGCAGCCCCGAGCCCCTGGCCTTGCTCCTTCCCTTGGCAGGAGGCAGAGGGAGGAGGAGGGTCCCAGTGCCTGGGTGGCTGGCGCTGCCCTTGGGACAGCTCGGTGCCAAGAGGTGAGGTCACCGCCATCAGGGAGGAGGGTAGGGGCCGCTCCCTTCCCAGCTGTTGTGTGTCCCGGGTCTGAGCACATGCTGAGCAGCCAGCCAGGACACCGGCAGGCAACGAGATGTCTGGAGAAATTACAGCCATTCTCACCTTCCTCTCGTTCCCCCACCTCCTGCAGGGATGAGGGTAGCTATCATTTTAGGGCACACAAACCCCCATCACATTCCTTCACATCGCCAGACATCTACACCCAGAGTCATTTCCAGGGGACCATAATCTATATTTTGCAGTTTTAGAGGGGACTTTACAGTGAACTTAAAAGACCTTGGTCTCCAGTATCCTGAAGAAGCACAAAAAAAAAAAAAAAAAAAAAAAAAAAAAAAAAAAAAAAAAAAAAAAAAGGCAACTTTAAGTTCTTCTAATTATAATGGTATTTTTCCTCCTGCTTTACTTATTTTCCTGCTTGGGTTTGGTTTGGGGTTTTTTTCCTTTTCTTTGCTAATTAGAAGACTAATTTTAGAAATTAGTCTTGTCCACTCTGGAAACCTAATAGAAAATTAGTAAAAATGCAATAGCAGGAAAATGAAAGTAAGCCTGGGGAAAGATAATTGTTTATAACTGAGGGGTTTTGTTAACTCCTGTGCCTAATTGACACACTACAAAGGGGAGCCTTTGTTGAAACTTCCACACCCTGCTTTCTCAATTAAGGTACAAGAGAGATCATCATAAAAAGAGCTTGGAGACAGCTGGTATGTCCCCTAGCAAAACTAAGCCTGATTTAGCATTCCTTAAACTAAAAAAAAATTTTAAAAAATCCCCAAAAACCAAAACCCAACAATACCAAATATACATGTACCTTCTTTCTTTTTCTATGTATGATTCTTTTTCTCCATGCAATTCAAAGCTCTTTCTCATTAATTCCTAGTAGAAACAAAAAGCCCTTAAATTATGATCCTCATTGCTGATGTGTTATTAGCCCACAGGAAAAAAAGGGCTGGGGTGATTATTTTCAGGGTTATGATGGCTGGTAGAAGACACTTTGCAGGAAAGCTGAATCATCAGGTGAGCATCTTGTTCTCATCTTTTTTTATTTTGCTATCCCACATCTAAGGGGCAGCTTATGAAAATTCAAAAGGCTTTTATACATGTACATTCCTCTATAAAGAGTCAAAGAATTACAGGCCTCTGCAGTGTCTCGCAATTAGCTGCACACTGACGTACAGGTGTGTGTTTCAAGTCCAGTGTTAGATGCAGCTGTAATCAGGTGAGTAGTGGGGCTTAAGGATGCTTTAACTCCATGTACAAACAGAAAAGACAAGGAGGGAGAGGACAGGATTTACCACAGGTTGAATGACTTGCCCCCCTAGGTAGAAGAGAGCAGAGCTACCATATTTTGTGTTTTAGATCTGTGTCATGCTTGGGTTTATAACTCACAGTTCAAATACTATTCTCTTCCACAGAAAACCTTTTAACCTCCTTTTTCTTTTCCTTCCCTGGGACTAGTGTTAAGAAGGCAGCAGTGCCTGCAGGGCTTCTTACATCTTGGTCTAACACAAGTTGCTACCTCGTGTGAAGGAACTCCAGAAGTCCCTCAGCACCTCTACCCTGTGAGTTTGATTCCTCTAACACTTTCTTGTCTCTTGGTAGCTGAGAAATATTGCAGAGCAGGTGCTAGCCTGGGCAGTTCAGAAGCCTGCTACTCCTCAGTAAGTTACTGATTTTTGACCAGAATTGGTGTGTTATAAAAACACACAAGATGCCCAGTGAGTTGCTTTCTTTGTTCCAGAGTAATCCCAGGAAATGATGATGTGATAAATGGGACAGAAGGGTGACTGTGTTAAATGGAGCTCATCTTCACCTCATCTGAAAGGAGGCTTCCCACAGTGATGGCACCTCATGTATCTGTGTTGGCAATTTCTCACATCCTACAAAGCTAATGCCTCAGGAAGCCTTGGTGATTTTTCTGCTTTCTGTGACAGCACTGTCAGTTCACTCTTCTGGTCCATCCCCCTGACCCAGACACGGGGCTGAGAATAAGGGTAATGCACAGATCTTTGTGCCCAGCTTCCTGCACTGGTCCATCCGTTCCCAAAGGCAGAACAGACCAGCGAAGCCGTACAGAACAGTCCATGCTGACAGTAGGAAGCTGGAGGGGCTGGAAGAATTGAGGAGGCTCTCAAGGGAGAAGGAACAAAGTCCCAAATGTGGGAGGGAATCTTGGCAGAAATGAAAGGGGGGTTGTTGAGCAAAGCATGCACTGGCTCCAGATGCACAGAGCTTGCAATATGTTATGCTGAGAATCTGTGGGTGTGTTTACAAGACCTGCCACTGACTTGCAAGCACAAAAGATGTAGCCTCCTCTTATCAGAAAAATGTGGGCTTCAGCCTTGCAGAAGAAGGAGAACAAATGCTTGAGTAACTGCACACTGGGTCTTCTTTCTGGTTGTAGCCTGACAGAATGATCCCAAAGTTTGGTTTTGACTGGACCGACTTTGGTTTCTGGCAGACAAAAGTGGTGTCTTTAATTGGGGCAGGCTATAAACAAGTTAGTTCCCCTGCAGTTCCCACAACAAAGCTACAGTGGAAATCTGGATGACTTTCTACAGCACTGGAAAAATCCCTTGCTCTTAACATCTCTTGGGCATACTAGAGAATTTCAAGCTAGTTTCACTTTGTCTCAGCCAGCTTCCTGAAATGAGAACCACAGGGGCACTTCACTTGAGCAAATATTTGGCCTTGATTACTGTAGCAGGCTGAGCCCAAAAACAAACAGTGGACATGGGATAAACTGAGAGGCACCATTAGTGGAGCAGAACCTCACACAGTAACCTCAAGAAAGGCAGCAAGCCGAAAGTAGGGGTGCTTTCATGGGTTTTTGTAGGGAGTATGTTAAAAAAAAGGGAGACTAAATTCATCCTGGTAAAGGAAGAAGGAAGCGAACATTCAGCTAGATGCCTTTTGTTTAGAGATCCATTAAAGGTGACTGATGCTGAGAAACAACTAAAACAATGAATAAATTTTGTGATGTTGTTAAATGCTATCACTCTTATGTATTCTCTGAACTAAGTCCTCTTTTTGTAATAACATAGTCACTCTGCTACTGAATTCTTGGTTCTGTGAAAACATGGCCCAACCTGAGACTTAAGGAAGGAAAACAGAAGCAAAGGTGGCAGAAAACTCTCCACAGCCCTACCTTATCAGAGTGAATTAAACAGTGTTTAGATATATTTGTCAGTCTCTTTAAATTGTATTTTCCTTATCAGTACCTCACCCAAGCCTGGCTTGTCATAAGCATGACAGGTGCAGGGTGACAGAGGGGCTGGGGAAGGATACTATTCTGCTTTCAACTTATCCTCTGCTAAGAATGCCCCCAAGCCCTTCTGAACTCAGGAATCTGAAGCATTTCTTGCCCCCTCTGAGAAAGGGAGAAGAAGGAAAAGGAGGTATTTGAGATGTTAATAAAGGCTCCTTAGCAATTGTTGAACCAGGGAGCTGTGAGGCCAGGGCAGACAAGCCTAAAATTTCGTACATACTTGCTGAATTATCACTGAAGGAGCTAAGGTGTAACAGATGGTGGGAAAACGACAGTTTTCCTCAGGGAAAAAAGAAAAAAAAAAGGTTGCTGTGCTTTTTTAAGGCAGGTAACAGGATGTTTTCTCCTGGCATTTCAGACAAGTCTGGGTAGGCCCAACACAGGAAACTCAGATTCCAAATCTGAGTTTTGGGACAAAGATTCTCTTGCTGGATAGTTTGTATTCCTGTTGGCCCTTTTGTATAATGGTGTTGGAGGCCAGCTTTTCTGAATTTAAAGCTGAATAGAACATAGTGAGCAGCAAAAGATCAGGGCTACAGGAAACACAGTTTGGAAGGGGATACAATGAACCAAAAAAACCTCTGTTGCTTAACACTGTGGTTCCATTTAAATGGCAGAGGTACCTCTTAGAGGTAAAGAGCTCTGGGCCATTATTCTTAGTATGTCAGATCAGGAATGTGGTGTCTGTAACCATGCCAAAGCTAGTGTAATCTCATCTCAGGGACCGGAGGAACTCACAAGCTCCAAGAAGACTTTTCCTTTTCCTCAAACATAAGTTTTCCTCTAGGTGTGTTTCTGAGGATACTTCCATGACTTCAGCTGGAGCACAGCTGTTTGATAATGTGCTTCGTCAATAGGGTTCTTTCTACAGGATGGTGTCACTTGCATTTTATTGAAAGAAAGGACTCTGGCACATGATAAATATACTTACTGCAGTACAGCAGTAGAAAAGTGTGCCTCTGAATGGTATCCCAAATAACCAGAGATGCTGTACATAAATGGTCTGTTTTTCAGCAGATGATCTTGTCATTAACATATTGAGAAAGTAAAAACATGCTCCTCTTTTACTAAAGTTGAAGAAAGAACTACAATAAGAGAGCAGGAGTTCAGCAGGTTGTTCACATGGAACTGTGTGGGTAGAGAGTTGGGGAGAGGTGAAAAATAGAGTAACTGTTTTAAATGCTAGAGTATGCCAGGTACGGCTCTTCCCTTCCTCCCCAGTCTTGGGGTGCACATATATTTCCTTCTTAAATTTTCTGCATCAGCAAAGTCAATTTAAAAGACTCCCATCACAGTGCCTCAGTTTAATCCCCTCAGTTGTGCTGATGCGTCTCTCTGAGGGCCTATAAACTAGATCAGTGAACTGATCTTTTTTTCTTGACCTTCTTTTTTCACTGTTCTTCAGTGATCCAGTGTACAATATAACTTTTTAAACATCTTCATCATCACTGCTGGAGCAGGGGTAAGCTGTGTCACAGCGCTAAAACCAAATGCCTAGTGGGAGAACAGACAACACCTTAAACCAGTTTTGCTGATGAAGAGGGTGTGATGGAATTGCACCCCAACATATGAAAGTGAGCCAATTAAGCCATACCTTTTCCACAGCCATGCCAGCAACTGGGTAGTTCTGCTAAAAGTAACATCATTCTGTAAGAGGACTACTCTCCTGACATCTGCTCCTGGCTGCTTCTGAGACTGGTTACCTGGGACACATCTCACTTACTGGTTCTCTGACACACACACCCCTCCCACCCCTCAGGGGAAACATCACTTGCTTTCACTCCTTCCACATCTCTTAAGATGGCTTTCCACCTTTCACACTCTCACAGTTTGGATGTGGCACTTGTTACAGGAGCAGAACAATAAAGAATCGGTATAAAGGGAAAAGGAAGTTATGTGCTAATACATGGTGCTTAAATTGCAGACAAATTTCAGGTTGCTCAGAGGCACAAAGTCTGCAAACATACGTGGTTTTCTTCTACAGACCCGCCTCCAAAGAGCCACTTCCTTTTGCCACAATACCTGAAAATGCTTCAAGTTTTCATCTGCATTTATAGCTGCTTTGTATGGGCGTCTGTCTTTCAGAGCTGCTTCTCTAAAGAAATTCTAATTATGAATCTACAGTGAAACAACTAAGGCTTCAAGGTTTTGCAAAAGCTCAGGCTTCTTAGCAACACCAGATTGTGACATTCTCCAGATCTGTACATGTGTGGTTTCTGTCTAAAGCCACTGTGGTTAGTATTTAGCAATGTGACTCCTCCGATGGAGTAAACACCTTTTTGTCTCTGTCACTCTGTTTCACTCCCTCCAGCTTGTCAGTAGAAGGTAGTTTTAGAAGAGATTTTTTTCTGCCCCTCAAAGCATTGGAAATTATTCACCAAAATTAACTTGGCCACTTTTATCTATTTGTCAGATACAGAAATCAAATGTCTCTGCATTTATTGCTGATCAAAGAAGTGCAGGCTTCTCCCAGGGCTTGCTGTTTGCCAACAAATTTAAGAGACATTTTTTTCCAACAAACTTAAGAACAGTGAAGTGGCCCTTTGTCTGGTGTGTAAAGGCTGGCCAATTGAAGAAGTATCTCTGAATGCTCACTGCTTCGTAGATTTGTTTCCCTCTAGAAATACTACAGTGCCATTCATTTATTCCCATCAAACTGGTAAATCTGTCTACTGTTGAGATGTTTTCCAGAATTCAGTGACCATTACAGGTTAGTTCTTCCAAATGATGCTGGCTTGTAAACACTGGTGGAAAATGTGAGTGAAATTGATCAGAAAGATCCACATAAACATCCTGTGAATTTGTAGAAAGTAACAGATGTATAAAATCAGTCTGATAGCTCTTTTAGTCATACTTGTTTTTCTCTGAGGTGTGTCCCCTTTCCTGGGTAACTTCCTGCCAACAGAAAGCTCTTTCACTTATTTTCAAGGTAATCAAGCTACAGAAAACAGACATTTAAAATCTGACTTGCCTCAAGTATGGCATATCTACAAATCTGACCATGAGGGGAACACAGAGTTTTCTATAGAGGTGGGATATACTTCTTGTGAAGGGGAAGGATGGTGTAAACCTGCACCAATCTTTATTCTGAACTCAGTTTTGATGCTTTACTGCTGAAGCCATCGAGAAAGTTTTGATATCATTTAAACAGGAGTGGGACCAAGTTATCATATTTATATTTTAAAAAAAAAGAAAAAAAAAAAGCACAAAGCCTTAAGAAGACAGTCCAGTCTGACCTTAGCCTTAAATCTGAACATCGGGAAGAGCAGAGCACATATGCAAATGTGAGAGTCAGAGAAGAATAAAAAAAATTAAATTACCAATATTATACACTCTTCAAAAATGACTTTGTGACAGCCTTTTTATGTCTGCATTTCATGCTTCCAGTCATTATCTTTTATTTCCAACATAACTACTTCTGTCAGTTCATGTTGCCTTTTGTTCTTGCTTTCCTAGCTAAGATCTGCTACTTCTCCTCGTTTAAAAACTCTTTAGACTTGATACTGACTGCTTTCCTTTGCTTACCTTTACTTTCTCAGCCACTTGGCTGATGATGCAGCTTCTCATGTTCTTAAGAAGCTTTTGATATATTTGGTCATTTCCATTATTTTCATTCTGCTTCATTTTTGTGGGTGAATTTAAAACCCTGTTGTTCAGCCAGTAAATATCTATTCTATATGTTGGTAACTTTTTTTCATGGCTCAATATGAGCCACTAGATTATTTGACCATAGAATCATTGAATGGTTTGAGTTGGAAGGGACATTAAAGATCAGGCAGTTTCAACTCCCCTGCCATGGGTAGGGACACCTTCCACTAAACCAGGTTAACTCACAACTCCATCCACTCTGTCCTTGAACACTCCCAGGGATGGAGCATCCACAACTTCTCTGGACAACCTCTGCCAGTGCCTCATCACCCTCACAAGTAAATCCAAAGGTATCTGGTTATGTAGGTAACTGTCTGTCACAATTCCAGCTTCCTTTCATTTTCTACCTTGAACTACTAGTAAATACCTACCCTGCTCACTGCCAAATTAAATTCTTATTTATTTATATTTTGCATCTGTATTTATGTTGCCTCTGCCTCTAACAATGACACTTTTATGTCCATGATACTCAGCTGTACATCCTTTCAGTGATTTCTCCCACTGTCTTCTGTGCCTTGAGATAAAAAGGTCTAGAATTGTTTCCAAACTGCTGCAGTCAACCTTTCTAAGCCTTAAGTGTTTCACTCAGGCAAGAAATGCTCACTTTAGGTACTTCTCCACTAACGTCCCTCTTTATTCAACCCTCTTTAACTTAATTTGCTTCTTCTGCTTGTAGCTCTGATAGTCACTAGTGAACTTTACCTTGCATTTTATGCCACTGGCACCTGCATCTGCAAATGTACCCTCCTTGTACAAAGTATGAAGTCACAAAGGGAAGAAGCCTTGTATTTCTAAATGCTCATGAAGTGTGCAGTAAACTTTATCTGCTTGTCTGGATCTGACATACGGATTTAGATACGCTGTACTCTTTTCAGAAGGACTTTGGTCTTGCATCCTGGCTATCGCTTCCTCCTTTTAGTTCCAGTAAATGTAAGGAGGCAGAATTTACACCACTTTTGTCTTTTCACACCTTGGTGTTTCAGCATGCCTTTTAAAATACATTTCGGGCCTCCGTGAGCACATGCACCGGGTGTTCAAACACCTCGGCGGCATCAGGGGCTGCTTACGCCCAGGCTTCTGCCTGCTTCAGTTTTGTTCCTTAAGAGTCCAGCAAAAGGAAACAATGCTGGGTGAAGGGTCGGGAGCAAAAGTCTTATGAGAACCTGCAGTTGTTGAGCCTGGAGAAAAGGAGGCTCAGGGGAGACCTGAACTAGGAAGGTACAGCCTTCCCGAACCGCCTACCCCGTACTCCCCCTTGAACCAACTGTTTTACCCCAAAGTTCCGAAGTTCAGGCTTGTGCAGACCCTTGATTATTTCAGCAGCTAAGCTGTAACGAACCTGCTGCCCAAGTAGAGGCACTGAGACCCACTTCAGAGACGTTAACACCCATCAAATTGTTTGTAAAGACATTAGCACCTGTATTTCCTCTCACACTTATTTTCAAGGTAATCAAGCTACAGAAAACAGACATTTAAAATCTGACTTGCCTCAAGTATTGCACATCTACAAATCTGACCCTGAGGGAAAAACACAAGAGTTTTCTTCGGAGTTGAACCTTCCAGCTGCCTGAAAGGAGGCTGTAGCCAGGTGGGGGTCGGTCTCTCCTCCCAGGCAACCAGTTACAAGGGTCACAGATCACGGCCTCAAGCTGAGCCAAGCTGGACGTTAGAAGGAATTTCTTCACAGAAAGTGATTATACACTGGAATGGGCTGCCCAGGGAGGTGGTGGAGTCACCATCCCTGGAGGTGTTTAAGTAAAGGTTGGATGTGGCATTCAGTGACATGGTGTAGTTGATAGGGTGGTGTTCGTTCGTAGGTTGGACTCGATGATCTCAGAGATCTTTTCTCCCCCAACTGATTTCTGTGAAACGAAATTTTGACTGGCATCTTCCTGCCGCAGGTACTTTGCATTACGACAAGGCTGAGTGGGACCCTCTTGACGGGACACCCCCCAACCTCCAACCCCCATCTCCCAGGATTTCTGGCCCGGCCTCCGGCGGCCGCAGCCGGTCGCCGCGCGGAGCCCCATTCCCTGCTCCCGGCTCCGGCCGCACCCGCTGCCTTCGGGAGACCAGAGGCCAGCGCGGGCCGCCGATT